>VDFB02047230.1:151293228-151387022 GCA_007258455.2 Sequoia sempervirens | reverse complement strand
TTTTATTACAACTTTTTAAAAAATATAAAAACTCGTATGTCTGACCACCTTAACTTGGTCAAAACTTCATGAAATTCAATTTTTCTTTTTTTAATCTTATAGTATGTGAAGCATAGAATGTGACAAATGTTTTGGATTCAAAAATTGTGATACCGTTTGAAAGCTATAGATATTTTCTAGCCTCTCAATTAGGACTTTAGTCGTAATTTGAATAGAAAATGAATAATAATTACTTATTAAATTCAAAGTAAAGCATAATTTATATTGATGGAAAGCTGAGAATCTCCTTTAAAAACCCTTTTTGTTTCATCATTTTTGGGTAAAAAAATAGTCGTCAGCCACATACCCATCATATTACCACTTTTTGGCCTATCATGATCCTACACATACCCTTATCTAAATAAATCCTTCAACATGACAAACTTGGGGCTACTTCACTACTATCTTATCTTAGAGATATGGCAAAAGACGCATCACATTTTTATGTCACTAATGAAATATGCCAATACATTCTTGGAAAAGTATGAAAATTCCAATTGTAAATTTGTGTCCACTCCAATGGAGAAATGTTCGCAATTTTATTGATTCCAAGATTCGCCTCTAGTAGATCTAACTCTTTATAGGCAACTTGTTAAAAATCTCATTTACTTGACATATACCAAGCTAGACTTATGCTTTATTGTCAACTATCTCTCCAGATTTATGCATGAGCTAAAGAAATGTCATTGGGTTGAACCAAAGCATGTTTTGAGATATGTCTAAGGTAAAATTGATTATGTTCTATAATACAAGAAGAACCTTTAGTTCTTCTTGTAGGGATATACCAACTCAAATTATGTTGGATTTGTTGATGATATGAAGTCAACTTCAAGATTTGTTTTTCATCTTAGATCTAGATCAATCTTGTGGTTTAGTAAGAATTATTTTTTTGTCAATCTCTCATCCATCAAGGTTGAATATCATATCACACAAGGATTTTTGTGTGAAGTGATTAGGTTACATTACATTCTAGCTGACATGAACATTCCTAAAGATAAGCCACATATTCTTTATTGTGACAATCAAGGTGTGTTGAATCTTGTGAAGAATCTAGTTTTCCATGAAATAATAAAGAATATTGAGATTGAATGTCATTACATTTAATAAAAAAAATTGAACCACCACATACAACTCCACTAATACCAAAAAATTTATCAAATAGCTAGTATACTCACCATGTATCTTGACAAGGTGAAATTTGAGTTGTTTTGGTGGTACATTTGTAGGAACAATGTAATAAGAGGGAAATGTTAGTGTATCACAATATATTACATTGTTTTCTTGTAGTTATATATAATTCTCCCAACAATTTCCATTCATTGCACAATTATAGTGGGTGATCCTAATAAATACGGGTTACAGCTTTTGGCCAAACTTGACATTAAAATCGGATTTTTCACCGTATATCTAATTTCTTACAACTATAGCAAATTTAAACCATTAAGGTTTTGAAGATGAAATCAAACCCTGAAGTATTGTTAGATATTTTGTGTAGATTCTAATTATATTTTTTTTTTTAAATTAAAAAATAAATTGTGAATCATTTTTATGTAATTTTAATAACTTATTTTTTCTACTAATCAACATTTTTAAAAAGTGATGTTTACTTCGGCCCACGTAACTTTTTTTATAGATAGGATACAATTCTAATTTTTAAAATACAATTTTTTCACACCAATATCTAAGGAATGGATATTTTTTCATAATTTTTGTTATATATATATTTTTTAATTAATTTTCCAAGTCAAAAAATTTCAATATATAATTGGACCGGTGAGGTGTACTTCTCGCACGCAAAAGATAAATTTTTTTGTATTCATTTGAATTAACTTATTCTTTTTGTTGAATAAGAACATCAATACCTAGGACACATGTATTTTTTAGAATTTTTTTCTCTATTTTTCTATTTTTTTTTTATGTGTGAAATAAAGAAATTGATGTTCTTTGAAAATCCTACACTCACAAGAAATAAAAAATAAATATAATAATCAAATTAAACATATTTAAAATTATAATTTTTAGGAAGCTTATAATAAGGGCTACAGGCTTACAAAACATAAATTTTAAATGAATTCATTTGATCACCCAAAAGGTAAATCAAAAGTGGTTTTTTATCAACATTTTGATAGGTGTAGAGGAGACTCGATTATAGGCATGGTTTAAATCTAACAAGGTTCTATCCAAGGGGGTTTAATCTAAGGAGGTTTGATCAATCCCTCTTTAATTAAAATAATTTAAATGGAACCTTTAAAGCCATGAAATCTACCGGTATTTTTTAAACATGGATTTCGTGCAAAAATCAGATGTCCCAAAAGTGTAACCCATTATTGTGGCTGACCTCCTTAGTTGGGGTAATCAGATCACATATATATAAACTTGGTTCACTCCATACATTCAATAAAATCATCGAAAGCATATTTTGTTCTCAAGTTCCACAATTTATAGATTTTATTTAGTTCATATTTGTAATTTTATTATTTTAGACATTGTAATAACCCATCCTAAATTACTATTTAATTTTATATTATTGCAATGAAACTATGAATATTCAATTTAAAAGACATAACTAAGTAGTTATAGTCAATCATAGCAACACACATGTCTAATGAAACGGAGTTTATATATATATATATATATATATATATATATATATATATATATATATATATTCAAATCGAATGTCAATTACAATATCCAAGTTTGAATTGGCTCATAGGCCACATAGTCAATACAATGGAATAAATTTACATCAAGGTTACATCAAAGACTTTCAAGATAGTCTTGTAAACATCCAAGGTTCCTCTTTACTTCCATCGGTGGATGAGAACACATGGTTGAAGCCCTTTATCGCTTAACTATCAAGTTTACGCTTTCCTCGAATTTTTCCAACTTGAAGAATACCTCGACTCTCAAGATGAAAGTTTAGCAAGAAAAATTTACAAGGTAAATCTGCTACGCCCATACATTGCTACTACATGTATTTCTATCTACAATTTAGGAAAAATGCAAGATCTACACAGAAATGGTAGAGAGTGTTATCACGTATTCCATACATACATAATGAACTAATTTTCTTGGCCAAGCATGTAAGAATATTGTTGCAACAACAAACATTAGGTTTTGGATAAAGCAAAAACATATACTCTTTGAACTCCATTTCGGCACCCATCCCAAAAGGTAACTTTCCACATCAAGTTATCTCATAAAATCCATCTACCCTCTAGCAACATCTACCCTTAGGTGCTCTAGTCTATTAGGTGTTCTTGGTCTATTATATTTAAAACTCATAAATGAATAAATGGAACTAATCAATAAATTATCTAGATCCATTCAAGCACATGCCATATGATTACATTCATTGTAATTCAGTATTCATTTGAGAAAAAAAAAAAGGTAACAAAAGAAGGTATGCCACAAGTATGTGTATGTACGTAGATGAAGGTCTACATGCATACACATATATGTGCCAACTTATGTTATAAATTTGTGCATACATTCTAAATGTAAAACCAATAGATCAAATTTATAACATTCAAATAGTGTTTCAGATTAACATATTGTTTGTCAATTTACAAGAAGTAAAGAATAAATAAGAACAAATTTGTTTGAACAATTCCCAACATTCTATTATGTCATTTGTATCAACCATGCTATGATAACAAACAATACTATTGTAATCACGTAGTTACTTTTTAACATAACGATGTTGTCTATAGCTAAACAATTGCAATTTATATCAAAACATATGTCATTTACAACCAAACAAAGACTATTTACAACAGAATGATTTTGTTTACAACCAAATAGTTGCAATTTATAACAAAACAATGTTGTTTATAATAAAACAGACACTGTTTTATAACAAAACGATGTTGTTTACAACCAAACAATTATAGTTTATAACAAAGTGATGATTTTACAGTAAAACAAACACTATTTATAATAGAACGATGTTGTTTACAACCAAAAAATTATTGTTTATAACAAAACGATGTTGTTTACAACAAAACAAACACTATTTATAATAGAACAATAATGTTTAAAGTTAAACAATTATAGTTTATAACAAACGATGTTGTTTACAACAAAATAACACTGTTTATAATAGAACATTGTTGTCTACAAAAGTTTACACATTTAGTTCCATATCAACCAAAGCTTCATTCATTCGAGCCTCATTCAAAAACCATAGTTATTCCTTGCATTCATGGTCAAATTTTTTTGATATAGCATAACTTTCATTCTCATATTCAATTCAAGATTTTATTGTTCTAAGAACATTTGCATATAATGAGCATATGAAGGAAATAACCAAACCTTTTGTAGGCACTGATTCTTTTTGAAAAAATAATAAGATTCGAACGACATGTTGGTTGTTTTAACAAGAACTAATTTTCTCATATACTGGGTACAACATTCACTTTAAGAACCCTTGTTTACTATTTTAATATCAAGTATATTACTATCACTCTAAGGAACAACCGACTGTGCCTTGCATATTATCAATGCATGGGTCGAGCCACACATGTCGACCCACGACTTGGCTTAGAAACATCAAAAACTCTAAAGATTATCATTCTCAAAGAAATGATGGCTCACAAACTATTCATGCCAACATAAGGATGGATTGATACATCACTCAACCATCATCCCTTATGGATGAGGTGAGAAGGACAAAGAATCACTATGACATAGAAACATACATCAACAGATAAAATTAATATCAATTTACATTAAGGGGCGTTATGTGCCCGACCGTTGCTCTACATCAAAACACCCTCTGATCTTGGATTGAATGCAAGGGATATTACTCCCATTTGGGCACTCATTTGATGACATCCATCTCACAGAGTATGGTTAAAATATGTAATGATGGTAAGGATTATGTCACCTACTCTAGGGTCATATGATTTAAGAATTGTTATATTGCCATCCATCAACTATTGGCTTCACTGATAGCCATGTGGGAGAGAAAACATAACACAAGAAAAAGAATTAAAATAAAAATGACGACGCCTTGAAATGCATAGGGTAGAAACAAACGGTTGTCATGCCACTCAAATTACATGCATAGTGCCTATGCAATAAAGAAAATGGCTGACATGGCCACAACAGAAGAACAATAAATTTTTAAACTAAGAAATGAAATATCGAGTTCATCATACAAGTTAATTATGGCTCAAAGAAATGTTGATTTGATCTGAAGTACATTTTCACAAAATAGCTAATTGAAAATGCAACAAAATCAAGGAAATTGCATTGAATACCTCTGTTTGGGGTCAATTTCCTCTCAGATTTTCTTAGGAAAATTGTCAAACTACTCATTCCCTTTAGTCTTGTTGATTCTATGATATCAAAAATGGCATATTTTCTACTTTTTCCCATGCATCCCTCCAAAATCCATTTCATTTCATTAATGGGAATTGATTTTAGCCAACCCCATACTCAAAGTTTTTGAATATTTTCATTAATTTTGATGATAGTCCACTATCATGTGAGATTTTCTTTAAATTCTATCAATTCAATAATGATAGTATCAGTTTCAAATTCAATCGATAGGATATATATATATATATATATATGATATTCATATACTTTCATTCACTTACGTTTGTTCTTTGGTTTATATATATATATATATATATATGTATGTATTTGTTTGAAGATGTTTATGTGTTTCATATACCAATATTTAAATAAATAAAATAACTTTTATTTCATTTTGAGCATCAATATTTAAATGAAATAGCTTTTCTGAATTACACACATTCATTTATATGTTAAGCCACACTATCTTTTTCTTCCAAATTTGAACACACACACACAAGATCAAGATAGACAATTAAATAAGAACTCACATGTATTTTCATTTCACAAGTCCATCGAATTATTTCAAGTCAAATTTATATATTTTTCCTATGTGAATTCATATGCATTTATCATGCCATTTGGTGGTGTGTACACCCAAATTCCATCAAGCTTACCATTTGATTCAACTAAACGATCCTCCTTCAACTGTGTTCTTGTCCTTCAACATGTTACCCTGCATTTGCACACACTTGCACTTGCACAATTCATCAGTAACATTCAATCAGGATAAAATTATATGATAAGTCAAAATATCACATAGTCAACAATGGTCAACTTCTTTCGTACTTTCAAAAATATCAAAATTTTCAATTCAACATATTGAATTTCCTTAATAATTCAATTTATCACATTATAATTAAAATGCAATAAAATTGGGTTATGACATCCTTCCCCTCTTCGAAGAGACATCATCCTGATGTCTATCTAATCAAAATTAAAACATATATGTCTATTTCAACATCACATCATATTGTTTTTGTATACCTTGGAATCTATCCTACTCTAAATGTGCAAAACAACTTTAAAATGTGAATGACAAAATACCAAGGACACCTCAAGATTAGCCAAAAGAGTGATATAACAAAAAGGAAAACAAATAAAATGAAATACGAGTAGCTTCACCTTCCTTGCTGTTGATATCTCTTTGATTGGCCCTTGCTTGGAATGGTTTGTGTGCTCCTTGGATGATTGCTTGAGTGACTAAAATGCAAGATTCAATGTGCAATATGATCAAGAGAGATGGCTAAATGATGGCAAAGGATTGAGGATGCAAATTGGCAGCATGTAGTTGCAAGATTGCTAAGTGTTAAAAATGCCCTTGAGGAGGGGGTATTTATAGGAGAATTTGAATTCTCGGGAGAATTTGAATTCTCGGGAGAATTCAACGGTCATGATTGCTCCAACAAGGCCAAGATGAAGGGCTAAGGTGGGTTGAGACCCACAAGCCCTCACATCTTGACATGTGGAGGGTGAAGTGGATAAGAGGATATGAGGTGTAAATGAGGTGTCAAGAAGGTACATGAGGTGGAAAAAGGACATGCACCTTGGGGAGTGAGGAGATTTCCACAAAAAGGGATTCCTTGTCCCCAAGTGGGAGTGAAAGGGACATTTGAGGAATTTTGGAATTCCTCAAAAATCTACATGGGAAAAGGAAAGGTGGTTGGGGGAAATAATGTGAATTAAAAATTCACATTCTTAGGAAAGTCTAAAAAAGATAAAAGGTGGGCTCCAAAAAGGTGGGACTTAGTCACATGTGGAGATTGTGACAAGTCCAAGGTTGGTCACATGTGGAGATTGTGACAAGTCCAAGGTTCTAGAAGCCTTGGAAGGATGAATGTGAATTAAAAATTCACATATAAAAGAGGGGAATCTAGGAAGAATAAAAAGGAATTAAAAATTCCTTGGAGAATGATTAGGCTTAATTAATCAAGAATTAGAGGATAATTAGGGGCTAATTAGGATTAAAAGCCAACTTGCAAAAGTTGGAGGATGTGACATCCTAATCAAGGATTAGGCATGTGCACATCCTTAATGAAGAGATTAGGAAATGGATTAGGATTAGATGAAATGACATAGGAGGAATTAAATAAATGTAATATTTATTTAATTTATTTGATGAAAAGAGGATTATGGAGGGTAAGGTATTTAATTACAATTAAATACCTTAGGGATTTAGCAGAATTAAAGATATTAATTAAATAATAGTAATATTACTTAATTAACTCGGATAAGAGGATGTTTAGATGAAAAGTGATAAATTTGGATAAATTAAGTGTCCAAATTTGGATGTCTACAGTTTCAAACCAAAACATTATAATATTTCAATCAAAATTATCAAAGTCTCTTTCTTAAGAAAGCAAATGTGGGAAGGAGCATTATATTTCTTTTGCATCCTCCCAAGTAGCACTATCTTAAAAATATTGGTCCCATTGGACCTTAAACTAAGCAATATCTCTACTCTACAACTTAATGCTACATTTATCTAGGATTATAATGGGCTGCACTAGCACCACTCCTAGATCTTGTACTTGCAACTTGGATTTCCAATCAATCACATGGGATACATTAGGATGATATGGCTTAAGCAAAGAAACATGAAACATATTATGAAGTCGAGCCAAGGCAGGTGGTAGAGAAAGTCTATAAGCAACTAGGTTAATCACTTCCAATACTTCAAACAATCCCACAAATCTCGTGGCCAACTTGGAAGTCTTTCCAAAGGAAATGAAACTTTTATGCAGTTTGACTCTTAAGAAGACTTTATCCCTTGTCACAAACTTTCTTAATCTGAGTTCTATTCTTGTTGGCATAACTCTTTTGTCGGTTTGCCACCTCCTTCAATCTTCTCTTAATGACTCTCATTTATTCTTCCATTTCCTTAAGCATTTCAAGTCCTACTATGATCTTGTCCTCCATTTTATCCCAACTGATGGGTGTACAACACTTTTTCCCATAAAGAGCTTCAAATGGTGCCATACCTAGGGATGTGTGATAAGAGTTATTGTAAGAAAACTCTACCAATGGTAAATATTCTTCCCACTTATACTATTGGTCCATACAATATATTTGAAGGAAGTCTTTGACTACCTAATTCACCCTCTCTGTTTGTTTGCCATTCTGAGGATGATAAGCTAGGCTGAAATTCAATTTGGTTCCTAATGCAGCATTCAGGGTCATCCAAAATCTCGAGGTCATTCAAGTGTCTATCAAAACTGATAGTCTTTGGCACTACATGCAAATGGAAGATATCTTGGACAAATTTCTTGTCCAAGGTCAATGATCCATCTTTAAGGTTTCTTAGAATGAAGTGTGCAACCTTGGTCATCTTATCGATCACAACCAAGATAACATCATGTTGATTCTTGATCAACAACAACCCCTATACGAAGTCCATACTGATCACCTGTTATTTATACTCAGGTATGTCATGAGGATACAATAGCCTGGTTGAATGTGCATGCTCAGCCTTGGCTCACTGGCACTCTAAGCATATGGCTACGTACTCCACTACATCCTTCTTGAGTTTAGCCAAAAATATAGAGTTCTCAATTTTTTGATCATCTTAGATACTTTGGGGTGTCCTAAATAAGGTGCATTATGAACCTCCTCTAAAACCAACTTCCTTAGCTCTCTAGAGTCTAGAATATACATTCTCCTTTGGTATCTCAGAATGTTATTTGATTCGATCTCATACCCATCGAACCGATGATCTGTAGGTTTCTCTGCTAGGGTGCTCTTCACTCTCTCATAGTGCTCATCCCCTGGTATATGTTGTATCACTTATTGTCTCAAGTTAGAACTTTTCGAGACCATGGCTACCAGATGTCTTCATCTACTAAGAACATCATCTACTCTATTCTCTTTTCCTTTTATGTACTCAATTTTGAAGTCATACTCACTAAGGAATTCCAATGACTTTCTTTGTCGTGTATTAAGGTTTGGTTGAGTAAAGATGTATCTCAATCCTAAGTGGTCTATCTTGAGTTCAAATTGATTTCCCAAGAGATAATGCCTCCACATTTGTAAGGAATAAACTATTGTGGCCAATTCTAAATCATACAATGCTTACTTCACCTTGTGTTGCTTAAGCTTCCTTGATTTATATGCTACCACTTATCCATCTTCCATTAGTACTGCTCCCAATCCCTCTCCTAAAGCATCTATGATTACTATGAATCTTCCATTAGGATTAGGAATGGTTAGCACTAGTGTTGTCATGAGCCTCTCCTTCAGGAGTTGGAACACCTATTCACACTTTTTGATCCATTCAAACCGCATTCCCTTCCTTTAAAGTGATGTAATCGGAGATGCAATTTGGGAGAAACCTTGAACAAACTTCCTAGAATATCTGGAGAGGCCCATGAAGCTACATACTTTAGACACATTCTGAGGCACCAACATTCCATAATCACCTTGATATTTTCGAGGTCTACAGATACTCCCTTAGCTGAAATAATAAGACCTAGATAGTGCACCCTCTCTTGGTAGAATGAACACTTGGATAGCTTCCCAAAGAGTTTATTTTCTCCCAGCCACTATAGAACTATCCTCAATTTCCTATCATGCTCTTCAATGGACTTTGAATAAACTAGGATGTCATCAATGAAGATCAAAACAAAGTCATCCAAATAGTCTCTAAACACACTGTTCATGAGGTTCATGAAAGTTACAAGTGCATTAGTCAAACCAAAAGGTACCACAATGAACTCGTAGTCTCCATATCGAGTTTGAAAGGTATTCTTTAGAATATCTTCTTCCTTTATTCGCAATTAATGATACCTTAACCTAAGATCAATTTTAGAGAACACTCTCGCTCCCTTCATCTAGTCAAACAACTCATCGATCCTCGAGAATGGATATTGGTTCTTGATGGTTGTCTTGTTCAACATTTAATAGTCTATACATAGATGCAAGGTTTCATCCTTATTTTTTACAAAGATAACTAGTGCTCCCAAAGGAGACACACTGGGTCTTATGAGCCCTTTATTCAGCAATTCCATTAACTAGGCCTTCAACTCATAAAGTTTGGTGGCGGTCATCCAATAAGGTTCTTTAGATCGAGGCTCAACTCCTCGTACAAGGTCAATAGAGAAGTCAAATGCCCATTTTGGAGGTAACTCCATGAATTCATCAGGGAATACATCTTAGAACTCCTTTAGAATAGGGTAGTCATCTAGGTATGGTTCCTTGCTATCAGGGTTACTGATATGCACAACATAAATTGCACATCCCTTTTAACGAGCCTTCTTGAGCTGCATAGTAGAAATATATCTAATCTCTAAGGGTCTTTGCATTCCACAAATCTCAACTGGGTTCCCGTAATCATCTAGACAATTAACTACCTTATCCTCACAGTTCACTATAGCCTTATGCTTAGTTAACCAATTTATCCCCAAAATTACATCATATGAGCCTAAAGGTGCCACATGCAGGTTGACCTGGGTTTGGATGGTTGGAAGCTCTAACTCGCTACAAAAGAGACAAGTATCTACCCTCTCCTCTACTCAGTTAACATACTAGATTTTCCATGAGTTTTCCATGTATCCAGGTCTAATAGGTATCTTATAAATTACTCTAGGATCTATGAAACATTTAATACCTTTGGTATTAATTAAAATAGAGAAATTTGTGTTAGTGTAATTAATATTTAATTACACAAGTTGCATAACTTTACTTAGGTAATATTTTAATTCATAGGTTAATTATTCTCATCCTTATCTTGTTGAGCTATCTTGTTGCTCAAGATAAGATTAGGGTTATGCATACTTGCTTTTATAAAGCAAATCATTTCATGTAATTATGAATTCCTGAATAATATTATTTGCGCATCTTTTTGTAATAGCTTTGCTTTTTTTGTTTTTCTCTTCTGTGGAAGGTTTTTTGGTTTGCATGTCTAATCTTGGTTTCTAACATGGTGTCAGAGCCTTGATTTGCAACCCCTTCTCATATTTTGAGAAAATCATTGTAGAGTTAGTTCGGGATTCGTTGAGGGTTTCATACCTTGAGATTGTCTCTCTATTTGGGTTCTCTTGCATGGTTACTTTCAGCACACGTTGGAGGAAATATGAGCATATATTTGAGTTCAAGGCTATCGAAAAAGTCAAGATTGAATTTTTTTTCACCTAAATCGGACATTTTATGCTAGAGTTATGAGGGTTTGAAGATTTGCCAGATCTAGGAGTTGTGAAGTTTATGGTACATTTTCAGGCAAATCGGACCTCGTCATCAGATCCAAAGCATCTGAGAGACAAAAAATTGACATATAACTCGACCTATTTTGCGTTGGGAGCTTTTGAGGCAAAAAATTTTGTTTCAGAAGTCGTATGGTCTATGTACGACCCCTATGCATGCATTTCCAAAAAAAAAAATTAGGTTTTTTTATTATATATTTTTAATATAAATAAAAAAAATTGTTAACCTTTTTGAAAAACATAAATTAAAAAAAAATCATTTAAATTATTTTTGAAAAAAGGAAAAAAATTTCAAAGGGGCCGCATTAAATAAGCTTGCGAACAAGGTACAGAGCCATACCTTGGCGGCAGGCCTTTGCAACCCCAGGCGGGCCCATCAATCGTTGGTGGTGTGTCCATAGCCGACTTCATCAAACCTGCTGGCACCTTCAAATCTTGGCCCCTCACAAAACACTGGTGGAATATTTGAATATTTCGTCAGAATCTCCATACATTCGGCAACAGGTAAACCACAAGGAATATTCCCTGTCAAACAGCATATTCTGACAATGTTGAAGGTTTCATGCCACCGTCAATTTTTTTCCAATAGGGGGGATTTTTTTCTGGCGATGGCCAGATGGCCATCAAATTTAAGCTCGTAAGTTGATGGCGTTAGCGGTCGTATGACCCTCTTTTCCCCCTCCTAGCCCTGATTTGTCTTCAAGGAGCAGGTTTTTTTCTTTTTGGCATAACTTGGGCATTTGGTATTGAAATTGGGAAAACAAGATATCGTCGAAAAGCTGGTTCCGAGCACTATCTTGTGGTGTAGTTTATTTTTTAATATTTTTCTGTTTAGCTGCATTTATTTCTGTTTGAATTTAGATGTTCATTTATGGCCTTTGAGCTCAGAACTTTTTGCCACGATCTCTGATTTTCACTATCTTTGCAGCGTTGGAAAGGTATTGAGGAGCTCCTATTCCAGATTTGTCCTGATGGATGTTTTGGAGATTACTTGGATGTTTTGGTAGTTGGAAGGGTGAAACTTGAATATTTGCACTTCATTTTAGTACCACATCATTTTATTTTCTATTTATGCATGTTTACATTCTCTCCTTTTACAATCATTAGGTTATTGTAATAAATGAACTGAGATAGAGTTCCATCAGGGGGGTTTCTTGCATAATAATTTGATTAGAGTGTGCATGCACTTTGATCTCCATCTTGATTTTTTGACAACTTGCATGGGTTATATCTGGTTTTTGTAGTTTCTTTTGGCCACATCTTGCTTATAGCTTAACACATATCAAATTCACATTGGTTCACACTTCAGATTGGTAGCCTATGGTTATTGATCTACATTGGTTCAGATCCATCTTAGTTTGAGGGCCATGTTTTTATGGTTAATGTTCCAGAGTATTTATGGTACTTGTTCCCATGGAAGAGTTTTAGTCTCAATTTGGCATCGGCTTCGAGATACATGGTTTCCAGATTCTTTCATCATAGCATCTACTATTGCTTCACATATTTCAAGGTTGTTCCAGTTTGTGAGTTTTCCAGTGTTCCATGGCATCAGATCTATTGTTGCATTATTATGATTCCACTTTGGTTTCTTGTAGACATAAGTATCTTTCCTTGCTTTCTAGATTGTGGTTCCAGTGTTACTCTGCAGGGTTCTTCCAGTGCTTCTTTGCAATAGTCATCTCTTTGTAGGGGGGTTTTGTCCCACTGGGTTTTCCTTCTCTACCTCATTATTGCATTTGTACATGGGTACTTGATCAGACCTTGTTTTTGGGACCCATTCATGCTTTCTTGCATTCATCTTAGTTTTAGGTGTATGCTTTGTTGGTCTCCCTAAGTTGCACTTATGGGGGCTTGTTAGTGTAATTAATATTTAATTACACTTGCATAACTTTACTTAGGTAATATTTTAATTCCTAGGTTAATTATTCTCATCCTTATCTTGTTGAGCTATCTTGTTGCTCAAGATAAGAGTAGGGTTATGCATACTTGCTTTTATAAAGAAAATCATCTCATGTAATTATGAATTCCTGAATAATATTATTTGCACATATTTTTGCAATAGCTTTGCTTTTTCTGTTTTTCTCTTATGTGGAAGGTTTTTTGGTTTGCATGTCTGATCTTGGTTTCTAACAAGTTTGGCCATAGAGCTTACCCATCAACTAAATTTTTTAAGCTTACTATTCTTCATGTTTGTTATCCACTACATAAATTGCACATCCCTTTTGATGAGCCTTCTTGAGCTACATAGCAAAAATTTGTTTTTAAGCTCTAAGGGTCTTTGCATTCCACAAATCTCGACTGGGTTCTTGTAATCATCTAGATAATCAACTACCTTATCCTCATAGTTCACTAAAGCCTTGTGCTTGATTAACCAATTTATCCCCAAAATTACATCATATGATCCTAAAGGTTCCACATACAGGTTGACCTGGGTTTGGAAGGTTGGAAGCTCTAACTTGCTACAAAAGAGACAGGTATCTACCCTCTGCTCTACTCAGTTACCATATTGGACTATCCATGAGTTTTCCATGTATCTAGGTCTAATAGGTATCTTAGAAATTACTCTAGGATCTATGAAACATTTAGTAGCTCTGATATCAATTAAAATAGAGACATTTTGGCCATAGAGCTTACTCATTAGCTCAATTGGTGAAGTCTAATATTCTTCATGTTTGTTATCCACTACAATGTGGATTTGGTGATGTTGATTCTATTGATAGTTTCCTTCCTTTCATGACTTCGATCACTATGTACAATTTGAGGCATAATGATTGCCTCCACAAGTATAGCACCCATCACAAGGCCCTTTGTGATCTCCTAGCTTGTCCTCAAGACCTTCTACTTTTGATCATATTTACCCTTGTTTTTGTTTTCCTTCTTGTTATTTCTACCATTACAATCTTCACCAAGTTCTCCTATGACTCACTTCCCCTCTTGAGATTACAGATCTGATGGTTCTTGTCTCCTTTATGAAATTTCTTGTTACCAAACTATGACTTAGGATTTGTATTATTGCAAAAATTGTATAACTGTTGTATTTTTTGTTCCTATTTGGTGGCCTTTAGGAAGACTTCATTCATGGTAAGAGGATCATGCATGTCTACTTCTTCTCCAATGTGGAGTCTAAGTCCCAATATGAACTTTTGGATACGGAAACGTTCGTCTCCTTGAATATACTGGGCACATACTTCAATAGTTTGGTCAACTTTTCCCAATATTGGGTCACAGTCATGCTCGCTTGAGTTAGGTTTCAGAATTTTGTCACCTTCTTATCAAAAAAAAGTTGTGGTAACCACCTCTTCCTAAAATATTGGAGGAAGAGTTCCCAAGTAATCTCAGCAGGTTGAAGATTACTTTCTGACTTTTCATTATCCCACCATGTGGCCACTTCACCTGAAAGCTAATATGTAGCCCATGCCACTTTAGCCTGGTCGAAAGGGTTATGGCGTCAAAATTATTTTTCCATCTCAATAATCCATGCCTCTCCCCCTGCTCTGATAGCCTTACCATCAAACTTAGGTGGTGCTACTCTTTTGAGATATTTCCCAAGTTCTTCCTTAATTCGACCTCAAGGGCTTTCTCCTGGATCACTGTCTCCTTGATTGACTTCTGCATTCCTATGGTCCTGATCCTTGTGTGCCACTTGAACCTCTTGTTATATGTGGTCCATATAAGCCTCTTGCTAGTTCATAATCTCTAGAATCTATTCTAGCCTCTTGGTTGACCCGTTGTCTAACCCACTACCACCCATATCTTGCCTAGTGGTCATCATGCTCATTTACACTCAACCTGCATCACATTTCATGTCTATCATAACTTAACTCTTGGTTCTATGAATAAATGTTCTTATTCTACACCACATTACATACAAATGCATATATCATTCATTCATCAAGGACATACACATTCATGCATTGAAAACATATTTTGGAGTTCTTCGTTTGAACACACCAAAAATATCTTATTTTATTTATAATCAGTGTGGGTCAATAGACCTTATTTACAAAGCTTCTTGTTACATTATTCAATTTTCTCATTATCAAAAAGATGAAATTCTTCTAGTTCCTCATTAGAATTTACATCAAGTTTTGCAGAAGAAGATGGTTGAGCACGCAAACTCTCATTTTCATCCTTAGTTAAAAAGGGTGTGTTTGGTCCGCACCCTAGAGGCCAATCTCTAATTGTGGAAAGATTTTTAATCTTAGGTGTTCACTTCTCCTCACTATTCTTTCCTCTCTCTAGCCTAAGTTGTGTAAGGGCTTGAGCTAGAGTCTCGTCATTGGGAATCTCGGGTTGACCTTTATCTTAGCATTTTCTTCCATTAGGTCTTTCTTATGTGAGGTTCTAATGGTTTTCCCTTTCTTTCATCTTGTCGTTGACCTTCCCATACCTACATTCAATCCAGGTTCAGTTGATTCTTAGGACAACTAAATTTGGTCAAGGGTCAACTATGCCCTAGTCATAGCTATGGTAGACTTAAAAGGCCTAAAGTTGAACCCTAAGCTCTGATACCAAATGTAATAAACCATCCTAAATTATTAGTTAATTTTATATTAAAATCCAATGACATTATGAATATTCAATTTAAAAAGACATAACTAAGTAGCTATAGTCAATCATAGCAACACATGTCTAATTAAAATGAGAAATATTTATATATATTCAAATTGAATGTCAATTACAATATCCAAGTCTGACTTGGCTCATAGGCCACATAGTCAATTTACAATGTAATAAATTTACATCAAGGTTACATCAAAGACTAAGATAGTCTTGTAAACATCCAAGATTCCTCTTGATGCTTTCCTCCAATAGTGGATGAGAACATGGTTAAATCTCTTTACCACCCAACCACAAAGCTTACGCTTCCCTAAAATTCTTCCAACTTGAAGAATACTTGACCATGCATGGAAATTTTAGCAAGAGAACAATCTACAAGGAAAAATCTTGTGTGTGCACATACATCAACATGCATTTCTATCTACAAGTTAGAAAATAAAATGAAAGATCTATGCTAGGAATAGCAAAGAGTATTATCACAAAGTCCATACATGCATAATGAACTAATTTTCTTGGCCAAGCATAAGAATATTATTGCAACAACAAACATTAGGTTTTGGATAAAGCAAAAAAGTATACTCTCTAAACTCCATTTCAGCACCTGTCCCGAAAGGTAACTTTCCACATCAAGTTATCTCATAAAATCCATCTACCCTCTCGTAGCATCTACCCTTAGGTTCTCTAGTCTATTAGGTATTGATGTTCTATTCTATTTAAAACTCTGAAATGAATCAATGGAAATGATCAATACATTATCCATCCATTCAAGCACATGTCATAAGATTAAATTCTTTTTAATTTAGTATTCATTTGAGAATAAGAAAATAGGTAACAAAAGAAGGTATGTCACAAGTATGTGTATGTACATAGATGAAGGTCTACGTGCATACAAATAGATGTGTTAACTTAAGTTATAAATTTTTGCATATATTCTAAATGTAAAACAAGTAGATCAGATTTCTAACATTCAAAGAATGTTTTAGATTAACATATTGTTTGTCAATTTAAAAGAAGTAAAGAATTTAAGAACAAGTCTATTTGAATAGTTTCCCACATTATGTTATGTCATTTCTATCAACCATGCTATGATAACAAACAATACTATTGTAATCACACAGTTACTGTTTAATAGAATGATGTTGTCTATAGCTAAACAATTATAGTTTATATCAAAACAATGTTGTTTACAGCCAAACAAACACTATTTACAATAGAATGATGTTGTTTACAACCAAACAACTATAGTTTATAACAAAACGATGTCATTTATAGCAAAAAAAATTGTTTATAATAGAACAATGTTGTTTACAACCAAACAGTTTAGTTTGTAACAAAATGATGTCATTTATAATAAAACAAACACTTTTTATAAGAGAACAATGTTGTTTAAAGCCAAACAGTTATAGTTTATAACAAAACAATGTGATTTACAACAAAACAAACACTGTTTATAACAAAACGATGTTGTTTACAACTAAATAGTTATAATTTATAACAAACAATGGCGTTTACATCAAAACAACACTGTTTATAATAGAATGTTGTTGTCTACAAAAGTTTATAGATTCAATTTCATATCAACCAAAGCTTCATTTGAGTCTCATTCAAAAACTATAATTATTCCTTACATTCATGGTCAAGAATTTCTTATACAATATAACTTTCATTCTCATATTAAATTCAAGAATTTATTGTTCTAAGAATATTTGCATATAATGAGCATATGAAAGAAATAACCAAACATTTTCTAGGCACTGATTCTTTTTGAAGAAAATAATAAGATTCAAATGACATGTTGGTTGTTTTAACAAGAAATGATTTACTCATATATTAGGTACAAACTTTACATGTCTCGGTTTTAAGAACTCTCTTTTACTATTATAATACCAACTATATTACTATCATTCTAAGGACTGACTGACTGTGCCTTGCTTATTATCAGTGCATGGGCCAAACCACACATGTCGACCCATGACTTGGGTTGGAAACATCAAAAACTCTAAAGAATATCATTCTCAAAGAAATGATGGCTCACATACTATTCATGCCAACATAAGGATGGAGTGATACGTCACTCAACCATTGTCCCTTATGGATGAGGCAACAAGGACAAAGAATCACTACAACATAGAAACATATAGCAGCAAATAAAACTAATATCATTTACATTAAGGGACAATATCTGTCTGGTCATCACTCTACATCAAAACACCCTTCGATATTGGATCGAAGGAAAGAGATATTACTCCCATTTGGGAAATCATTCGATGGGAACCATCTCACAGAGTATTGCTAAAACATGTAATGATGGTAAGGATTTGTTGCCTACCCTCTAAGGTGATACGATTTAAGAATCGTTATATTTCCATTCACTGGCTATCGGCTTCATTGATAGTCGTGTGGGAGGCAAAACATAACACAAGCAAAAGAATTAAAATAACAATGGTGATTCCTTGAAAGACATGAGGTAGAAACAAATGGTTGTCATGCCGCTAAAATTACATGCACAATGCCTGTGCGACAAAGAAAATGGCCAACATGGCCTCAACAGATGAATGATAAATTTTTAAACCAAGAAATGGCATATCGAGTTCATCATACAAGTTTATTATAGCTCAAAGAAATGTTAATTTAATCTAGCATACATTTTCACAAAATAGCTAACTGAAAACACAACAAAATCAAGGAAATTTTATTGAATACCTCTATTTGGGGTCGATTTCCTCTTGGCTTTTCTTAGGAAAATTGTCAAACTACTCATTCCCTTCAATCTTTCCAATTATATGATATTAAAAATGGCATCTTTTCTACTTTTTCACATGCATCCCTCCAAAATCTGTTTCATTTCATTAATGGGAATTGATTTTAGCTACCCCCATACTTTGAATTTTTGAATATTTTCCATTAATTTCGATGGCAGTCCACTATCGCGTGATATTTTCTTTAGATTCTATAAATTTGATAATGATAGTATCATTTTCAAATTCAATCCATAAGAAATATATATATATATATATATATGTATGCATGTGTGTATGTATATATATATGTATATATACCTTATATAAATATATATATATGTATATATACCTTATATAAATATATATATATATATATATAATTATTTATATAAAGTATATATATTTGATATTCATATGTGTTCATTCACTTATGTTTGTTCTTTGATTTATATATATGTATGTATTCGCATATACACATACATGTATATATATATATTTATATATATATTTATATATACATTTATATATGTATTTGTTTGAAGATGTTTATGCATTTCATATACCAATATTTAAATGAAATAGCTTTTCCAGATTACACGCATTCATTTATATGTTAAGCCACACTATATTTTTCTTCCAAATTCAAACATACACATAGAAGATCAAGATATACAATTAAATAAGAATTCACATGTATTTTCATTTCACAAGTCTATCGAATCATTTCAAGTCAGATTAATATAATTTTCTTATATGAATTCATATATAATTATCATGCCATTTGGTGGTATGTGCACCCAAATTCCATCAAGCTTACTGTTTGATCTGACTAAATGATCCTACTTCAACCTGTAACCCTACATTTGCACACACTTGCACTTGCACAGTTCTTCAATAACGTTCAATCATGATAAATTATAAGATAATTCAAAACATCACATATTCAATGATGGTCAACTTCTTTCAACCTTTCAAACATATCTAAATTTTCAATTCATAATATTGAATTTTCTCAATAATCCAATTTATCACATTATAATTAAAATGAAATAAAATTGGGTTATGACAGACATGGCTAAATTCTAAGAATGACATAACTCATATTTTCTTATTCTAGTTCCAATGCATCCAAAAGAAATGGTTATGATTGTGGCAACAAAAATTCTATTCCTTTCTTGGAGATAGTACAATTCCTTTCCTAATTTAGACCTATTTTGGTACCCTTGCATTAATTACCCTTTAAATCATCATTAATAGGCCTCTATGACCCATTATTTTAGATCTCAAGGCTTATTTCAGCTGAAAACCTAACAAAATCATCCAAAACATCAATAATCCTGAAACCCACCTCAAAAATCTAGGTTGGGACTCATTCACAATCTTGGGTGAATGAGTCCCCCTAGGTGGAACCCATTCTCCACCTTGGGTGAATGAGTCCCATTTTGGGCTTTTTTCAAATTTGAGCAGGAAAATCACCTTTTTAATTCAAATTTTTGGTAGATGTCGACCTTTGAGATCTAAATAATGGTAAATTAGGTGTTAATTCCTATATAAGAAAGATCCCAAGTCATTTTTTCCATCTAAGAAAGAAATTTTCAAGAGCAATTTCAAGAGAAAAGCATCAATAATCTTCAAGCATTCTTTCACAAGAGCATTCAAGTTTCATTTACAAGAAAAGTTGAAGTCTTGGAGCAGCATTAAGGTGTTTTTGTAGATCTTCAAGCTCACTTTCATTCAAGATCTAGCATTTTCAAGGGTTTATCATGGTTTTCTATGGTGAATCATGATGGATTCTAGATTGGGGAGATGCAACTAGCCATCGAGCCAAGCCTAATGACTTGTTTCCTAAGTGATTCCATCCTCCATTATCACTCTACATTCAGCCTAAGGAAGGTACAAGAATCATTAAGGCTTATTTGGGTGATTAGAGGTCTCTCAAAGTGATTCATTCATCTTCATATCTCCATTCATGCATCATATTCTTGCACATTATAATATGGTTTCATTGCATTTTAGGTTTACTAGTCTTAGATACAATTAAGGCTAGGGTTTACACTCACATTTACATTCAAGTTCCATTGTTTCCATTGAGGTTTAATTACCAAACTAGGGGTTTGACTGAGGCAAACCCCCCATAAGAAAATCAAGTCTATATTATGTTTTGTAGGTAATTCCTCAAATTTGGATCCGAAAATCAATTTTGAATGAAAGGGAAGAGATTGGAGCACAGACTTGAACTCTGAATTCTTAGAAAAGAGGAATGAGATTGATTTTCCAAAAGTAGCAAATGAGTCCCACTATAGGTGTTTTTCAAAACTATTTGAAAATTTAGATACCTATTTTCCTTAAACTGGTTCCTGTGCAGAAATCCAAATCTTGGACTGATTCACCTAGATTGATGAATGAGTTCTAGTAGGTCAAAAAAATAGATTTTCTAGCATTTTAGAGCTTCATTCAACCATCTCTAGATTTCCAGGTGCACACAATCCTTTCTATAGCTTTCTATTTTGTTTCATTTACTTTTCTAGGCCATTTAGTGTTGCTTTACATTGAATTAGGGTTTTGCATTTCATCTTGCATCATACTTTGAATTGCATTTGTCTTTCCAAGTTCTTAATTGGTGGTAAACCCTCATTAGTTTAAAATCAACCCCTAGGACAACCCTATTGCAAGATCTCTTTCTCCTTTGCATTGATATCTCTAGGGTTACCCTTGGGTGGAATAGTTGAAAGTGGGTTTGCTCTATGTCCTAAACCATACTATAGCACTAATCCCCCATTTTTAGAGGTTAAAATGATTCATGATTAAAAATTATAATCAAAATAGTGGAGAATTATCTATCAACTACTAAAATTAGTTCAAGACTTTTGTTTCTTTTAGTTTTTATTTTTCTATTGCATGGTTTGATGTAGCTATAAATTAAGTTATTAAGACCTATTGTATTCCTTATAATAAATTCATCAGACTTAAATTTATATAAAGATGTATTTCCTTAAATTTTGGTAAATTTAACATTCAAACCCCTCGAGTATTTTACCCTTTATTTATTACCTTCATTAAACATCTCTTATTTTTAGATCTAATAATTCTTATTACTATATCCTTTATTTCATATTTGATTATATTTTTGGACCTTTATTCTCTATTATCACTTCTACCCCTAGCTTCCTACTTGTTGATTGAACTTTATAGTTGGGTAAGTGCACAAAGTTGTGACACAAAAAGGAGTCTTAAGATGTCACTTTTTTTCTAAAATCAGCAAAGTCTGATGTTCGATGAGAAAATGAAGATATTTACGCTCAAAATTTGAAGAAGCAACAAAAACAAGAGTTGTAGTGCTTTAAATCTACTTTCTCAACTACTATTATTTTTTGAAAATAGTGAAGATTAAGGGTTTGAAAAAGGGGGATCACACAAAGTGGTCTTTCTTTTATCAAGAAAATAGAATAACATCTATTGTGTTCCCCCTAAAATGTTAATTTTTTTTAGAACTTCAAAAAACACTTTGGTGAGAAATTATTTAACACCATGTAATTTATGTCAATTTTTTTGGCTAATTTTTTAATGAATATATAATATTTTAGTAATTTTTGAAGTAGACACATCCTGAAAAGTAGAAATTTAAGTGTGCTCCACCCTAAATATTTTGAAAACTAATCAAAAAAATTCAATACATGAAGAATGGAGTCTAGTTTCTAAAAATGTAATTTGTTTCAAAATTCAATGAACAAGTAACAAATTATACCCAAACCAGTATGTTGGTTTTTGGAAAAACAAATAAGTTAAAGATGAAAACCTTAACATAATCAAAACATAAAATGAATTTATGGTTATATAGCTAAGAGAGAGCTTAACGTCATCATGTTATTTTTATAAATTTGCATTGAAACGTGTGCAAACCTAATGGAGAGCATAGGAAAAAATGCGTGAAATTTTGTCACTCTTTCAAAAAATCATGTAGATCTGGCATGAAATGGTCGTCCAACCCTTTTTGTTGGATGCCCAAGGAAAATCCAACCCAAAGGGTTGGTATTTCCCAATGTAAGCCATTAGGCAAGTGCCAAATGAAAGTGCATCATTTGGAAAGCACCAAATTTTCCCCAAATGTGAATGATGAATTTTTAGAATGCATTTTCTTGAAGTCTATCTTTTTTTCTTTGTCTTTGTCTTTCTCTTTCTCTACCAATGAAACTATATACATTAAATAAACATTTAATGTGACATTTACATATGGAAAAAAAAGTATAAGATTGACATTTACTTTCCTATACTTTCTTATACATTAAGTTATATTTCATGTATATAGTTTTAGGATGTTTGAGAGTGGTTTCAGATCTCTAAGAGTTATAATGCAAATTCTAGCTTTTGGAAGATCTTATAATTTTTGAACTTAGTCAAATTTTAGTAATCAGGAGATCAAATTTTAGTAATCAACAAGTTGTAGCATTTCTCTCTCTCTCTCTCTCTCTCTCTCTCTCTCTCTCTATCTCACTCGTTGTTCATCTCTTATGCTCTAGACCTCTCTCTCTCTCTCTCCCTGTTAGTGTAGGTTTTCTTATTTTCCTTATGCTAGGGAATATTTATTTTTCCTACACACATTATTAAACTTGATTAGGTTATATTATAATAGTTAGTATGAGGACATGTGGTATAATTCATCACTCACATGTGTCACTCACACCCACCTTTGGGTAGTTGAGTCTCACACCCTCTTTTGGATTTATTAGGCACCTCCCATAGCCATTTGTTTATCCTTACCTAAGTTGAAATAACCATGTAATCTAAAATTTACCAAGTAGGTAAAGCTCCCACCTATTATGGGCACTTGGGAGTTATTACCCCTCTTGGAGTTATTTGCCCTTATTTTGCTATATAAATAACACTCACCCCTCCCCTTGACTAGTAATATGGACTGCTAGTTTTGTGATAAGGGAGTGTTGAGTTTATCCATCTCTTTTCCCTTCAATCATTTTGATCTTGGGTGATTTCACAACCAAATATAACATGGTATTACAACTGGTTGTGAGTTGTGGGTTAGCAATTTTCTCAATCCATAATTGAAATCAAAGTATGATCTTCTCTTGCATCCCATGATGACCTAGAGAATAAAAAACGCTTGATAGAGATCTCAGTTTTTGGGAGGTTTCCTTTCTATTGCATTTATTGCAAGTATTTTGGAGCTTCCTTGAGACATTCTAAACTCGCCAATGAGTTCACAACAGCCAAAAAAGTCAGATTAGGCTTAAATTTCATCCAAATTGGACATTGGATGCGAGATCTATGAAGGAATGAAAATAGAGGTTTTTTGAGAGGTTCCAAAAGGTAGCTCTCAAATTGGTACATTTTTGGCCCAAACGGACCTCACCATCGCATTCAAAAGGTGTCAAAACCTAAAGATCAGCTGCCAATTTATCGATTCTAGTGAAAGTCAAATTTGAGAAAAAAATTGTAGGTAGATTCGTACGGCCCCACCTACGTATGGTATGACACGCATAATGAAAAAAAATAGAAAAGAATATTTCTTGCATTTTTTTTGCATTTTGAAAAAAGTTGAAGCGTAGTTTTTATTTATTATAAAATATTTTTTTTAAAATAAAATAAAATTATTAAAGGGGATTTACCCCTGTGTACACAAGTACCTACATATGACACCCCATCCATTTTAGTTGTACCTACAAGGTAAAACATGTACCCATATGCTACAGTGTGTCATTTGGGAGCCAATTTAAATTTTTTATTATTTAGAATTTTTAATATTAATAATAATAATATAAAATCCAGTGTCGTGCCTGTACACACCCTCCTCAACCCTTGTGCCAAGAAATTTAGCAGGAACCATTACATTTAGTAGTAAATTTGGTGGTATTTTAAATTTAGCAATAGCTCAGCTAAATTTGGCGGAGGTTGTTTTTTTGAAAATTTAGACCCCTTTCCATTGAAGTTTTATATTTTGCACCTAAACATTGAAGCACAATATCTTAGACATATAGAGACCTTTTTGAGTGAAATTTATTTTAATTTGGGGTAAAATTTTGCACTCTTCACAATGGTTGATTCATATTTTTCTCAAGTTATCCTAGTTTTTTTTCAGAAAAATCAATTTTCTCATCAAATCTGAAGGACATTCATCATTTTTTGAACTTCAAACAGATGTAACTTTCATGTATGACCTTGAATTGAGGTCATTCTTTTTTTGAAAGTGAATATTTTTCTAAGCACTACACAATGATTCTATTTTTAGTTTTTCATTATGATATTTTATTGTACTTTTAGTATTTGAGTCCATTTTTGGACATTGCAAAACTCTAGAAAACAACTCCAACATTATAAACACAATAATTTATAAAGTTCCAAATCATTTTTTGTTAGGGGGATTCTTGATTGAGTGAAAAAGGCGGGGTGTCTCTATGTGTTTCTTCTTCCATTTTATCACATTGCAAAAACAATCTAAAATGTTTAAAACAGTTCCTCTACTCACTCCATACAATTACTTTGAGTGGAAAAATGAAATGGAACTTCACTTAAGAAAGTTAAAATTGTATAGAATAACAATGGGTATTAATAAGGAACATATAGAGGATGAAGAAAACCCTAAATAGCTTAACAAATGTGATGAAGCTTTTTGCACCAATGGTAATTGCAAGAAGTTGAGTCCACTTCTAGAGAAAGTGTCATTTTTCATCTTTAAAATAGGTAATCATTCATTTTTTAGAATAGGTACCCATTTTAAAGTGGGCACTCATTCCAAAAGGTTAAAAAATAAAAATTCATGTTTCTTATTTGGATTTAGGCTTAGAAAAGGCATGGTAACCCAACCCTTAGCCTTAGACCTACAAGTACAAGGTCAAGACAATATCGAGAGAGAAAAACTAACTATGTCAATATGGTTGATGGGCTTTTTTTTTTAGAATTATTTTATGAAATTAAAATCCATTTTACATGGGATTGCGTAGATTCTAAATATGTAATTTTTTTCAATTGGATTATTTTTTCTATTTTTCAATTAATTTCTAGTGAAACAAATCCATAAACTTGAATTATTAGGGTTTTTTAGTATTTTAAATTTTTATTAAAATAATTTTTTGAATTTTTTTTTAAAAAGCATATTTCAGACAATTCTTTTCAATTTGAAAAAATAAAAAATAAAAAAATGATAAGTTTAGGTCATCTTATGCATGACATACATGCTAATGCCAATAAAAAATTAACAAAAAAATATTCAATGAAAAATTACAAAAAAATATGGAAAGAATGCTTAAGTGAGTTACAAATCTTTTCCAAAAAGGTTTTAGAAAAATATGATTATTTAGGTCAAAATATGGATGACGTACACATGCATGGTATAGTAAAAAAATGACTTTTAAATAGTGGTTTTTAGAAACACCAATTGAAAATTGATTTGTATCATCTAGGTATTAAAATAAATTACATATTTGGAAATTAGACTCTGAGTACTACATTTTATGATCAGTGATTTTTTTTAAGATTCCATCTCTAAGTGCTTCAAATTTTAAGATCAAATGTGACAAATTCTAAAAATCAGGGAAAACACTTCTATTTTTTGGCCAAAAGTGGACTCAACTTATTTCTAGCACCCCCTGGAAGTATGCATGGTTGTATCTTTTGATATATGTTTTCATATTATGTCTGCAAAATCACCAAATCAAATGTGGAATACTTTGGAAATACTGTTTGGTAAACAGGATGATTTGAGAGCACATTCGTTGGAGAATGAGCTCATAGGATTGAACCCTTGCAACTTTGACACCATTCAATATTTCTTTACTAAGTTGAATGCCATAAGATTGCAGTTGGAGCAATGTGGAGTTAAAAAGGATGACTCGTAGTTGATTTTAAGCATTCTTTCAAAACTTGGTCTAGATTATGTAGTGTTTGTTTCTACATTTCATACAATAAAAGAGCCTTAGGAAAAGGATTTACTATGCCTTTTCTAGGTGACTTCGCATCTAATATCACAAAGGAGCAAGATAAATTGATTCAAATTGGAATCATTAAATATTCTAAGTCTCATGCCTTGGTTGCAAAACAAGGCACTAATAAGAAAAACAAGAAACAAAAGAACCAAGGAGATAGAAAGAAAGATTCAGATCAATCTCCATCTACTTTTAAAATAGACTCTAAATTCTCTTCAAAAGAGGGTACATCTAAGAAGGAGAATCCCACTTGTGCTTACTGCAAGAGGAGTGGACATGGAGAGCATACTTATTACAAGAAGGATCTATTGATGAACTAAAACATCTTCTTAAGAACAAAAAAAATTAGTTTTCCTTCTCGAATGGTTGATTCAACTTCTTCTAATTCTAAAAATTCAAAACATTTAGAATATGATAAAGAACAATTCCATACTACTAGGGTAGGTAAATCAAAAGGTAAAGCTCTTTGTGCTTCTACAGGTCTTGGATCTGTAGTGTAGTAAAATGAATCCCTTGACATTTTCACACGTGTTTGGGTCCTCCTTGTGGATTTTGGCTTAATGTTGCCTTTATTTAGTGTTGTAATTTGGATAACACATTCACATTAGGTCTTGGGCCCTTGTGAACTAATGGAATTTAATGGTGCCTTGCTAAAGTGTTGTGAAGTGTTGTAGCACACTTTCAAAATTTTCTAGGGTTTTATCAATTAACTAAGCATAATAAACATAATTCTAAATAAAATCAACCTTAATCTTGTATTATTTGGAGTGTTGTAAATTGTTGTAACTCACTTTCACATTCCTCTAGGTTTGTCATTAATAATTGGGCTTTTTTATACTTTAATTGGACTTGTTTTACATCCACAAGCCTCATTTATTACATATTTTCAAGATAATCCTAACACCAATTATTGACCAATCATAATTCAGGTGTTCTTGGCTTGTGTTTCCTAGATTTAGTGTCTGGGACTTATTTTCCACCTTGGGCGAATGGGTCCCACCTAGATCTTTTGTTCTCGAACTAGTTTTTATACATTTCTAAGAACTTTTCATTTTTGTTCCCATACATTATGCTTGATGGGACTCACTCACCACCTTGGGTGAATGAGTCCTATGTGGCCCAAATTCAAATTTAATTCAAATTTCCAATGGGATTTTATTCTCCTAGATCTGATGTCATCTTGTAGTGTTGTAATTTTAGGAATTCTTGCATAATTGGGTATAAATACAAGGTTTTTTACTCATATTCTCAGCTACCATTCAAGAGAATTCACAAGAGAATTCAAGAGTATTTTAAGAGTGGATTATCAAGCATCTTAGAGCATTCTTCAAGTGCAAATCATCATGTCAAAGATTTTATTCTTCATGTTTGTTATTACAGTCCTAATAATTGTGATGTAGAGTTCATGAACCAAGCAATTTTTTCAAGCAATATCAACATAATTCAAGCAAGAGTCACGAACCCCATCCATTGCAGCCATTTCAAGCATAATTGTAGCACCTTATTGCTATGGTTTGGTGAGTTACAACATTACTATTTGTTCATTCATCATTCTCCATTCATATTTTCTTTCATTTCAAGGTTTAATTACCAACAAGGGGTTTGACCAAGGCAAACCCCTATTCACTAACCCCACAAAATTTTTCCCTCTTCTTGTGTGTGATTCGCAGAGCTAGGTTGCAGATTTGTCGAGGAGAAAAGTTGTCAAATCCCTAAAGTTCTCATCAAGCCTTGGAGAAGGCCTATAGGTGGTAATTTACAGTTTCAAATCCGAAAAGCAATAAAAAATAACAAAGCAAGCTAACAGGCACATAATCAAATTTAGAATTTCCAAACAAGTACAAGTTCATTGATTCGCCACTAGTGGAAAATGAGTCCCACTAGACAGGCTTGACAAATATTTTTATAGATCTATATACCCTTTTGGCTTAAACCTGTATCTGCACATTTTCATAGAAGCAAGACTAATTTTCCTATCTTGGCAAATGAGTCCTAGTCAACATTGACAACAATTTTTCTAGAATTCCAAAACTCCATTCTACCTCCTTCAGTTGTGAAATGGTGAAAAATGGGGTGCTCTCTTTCATTTCTAGGGTTTTGGACCTAAAAGGAGAGAGTGCATTTCTAGCCTTTCACTCAAGAACAAACCCTTGATATTTCAATGCAAATGAATTGTTCTAGGGAATAAATGATGTATAATGAGGGGTTCACCACCAAGTGTAAACTTGGAAAATACAATGAGTTGGAAAACATAGTGTGATATGTACACTAAATCTAAATGACCTAAGAAAGTGAAAAAAATGTAGTAAAAATCTATGAGATTGGAAGTGTGCACCTGAAAGATTGAAGAACACAGAATGGAGGTTTGGATCACTAAAAAATTTGTTGTCGAAGTTGACTGGGACTCATACACTAGGCTAGGCGAATCAGTCCAACTTCTAGGAAAATAGGCAGGAATAGGTTTCAGCCAAAAGGGTATCCAGATCTATAAAAATATTGATTAGGCTTGTACAGTGGGACTCATTCGCCAATAGTGGTGAATCAATACACTTATGCTTTTTTGGAAATTCTAAAGTGGATTCTATGCCTCTCGAGCTACTTTATTCTTTTTGACTTGTTTCTAGATCTAAAACTATAAAATACCACTTGTAGGTCTTCTCCAAGCTTCTCTAAGGCTTGATGACAACTTTGACAACTTTTAGATCTAAAATTATAAAATCTACAACCTAGCTCTGCAAATTACACACAAGAAGAGGAGAAATTGTTGTGGGGGTTAGTGAATAGGGGTTTTCCTTGGCCAAACCCCTTATTGGTAAGTAAACCTTGAAATGAAAGTAAATATGAAAGGAGAATGATGAATGAACAAAAGATGATGATGCAACTCACCAAACCCTTGCAATAAGGTGTTGTGAACATGTAAGTAATGGCTCCAATGGATGTGGACTTGGAATCTTGCTTGATGTTGATAGATCTTGAATGAAGCACTTGCTTGAATCACAAACCCTACATCACAATTGTTATCTCTAAAACAACATGATGCAAGCAATCTTTGACATGCTGAATGACACTTGAAAGATGCTCTAGAATGATTGAAAATATGCCTTGAAATCCCTTTAATTCTCTTGAGAATGCTTAAATGCTCTTGTGAACTCTCTTGAATGCTAGGTGTTGAATATAAGTGAAATAACCTTGTACTTATACTTGATTATGCAAGAATTCCCAAAATTACAACACTAAAAGCCGACATCAAATCTAGGAGAATAAAATCCCACCAAAATTTTGATTTAAATTTGAATTTTTCTCATATGGGACTCATTTTCCCAAGGTGAAAAATGAGTCCCATTGCACATAATGTATGGGACCAAAAATGAAAAGTGTCTAGAAATGTGTGAAACCTAGATCGGGGCCAAGAAGACCTAGGTGGGACTCATTTTCCCAAGGTGGTGAATGATTCCCAGACACTAAATCTAGGCCACACAAGCTAGGAACACCTGAATTATGATTGCTTACCGATTGGTGTCCTGGGATTATCCTCGAAAAGATGCAATAAATGAGGCTTGTGGATGCAAAATAGGGCCAATTAAAGTATAAGAAAGCCAAATTATTAATTACAAGCCTAGAGGAATGTGAAAGTGTGTTAAAATTTTTTAAAACACTCCAAATAAGGCAAGATTAATGTTAATTATGACTAAAATTATGTTTATTATACTTAGTGAATTGATAAAACCCTAGAAAAGTGTGAAAGTGTGTGACAACACTTCACAACAATTTTGCAAGGCATCATTAAATTCCATTAGTTCACAAGGGCCCAAGACCTAATGTCAATGTGATATCCACATTACAACACTAAATCAAGGCCACATTAAGCCAAAATCCATAAGGAGGACCCAAACGAGTGTGAAAAATTTCAAAGGACCCTTTTCTCAACACTACATTTAGCCCCCACTTTAGTGAGAGGATTAACCTTTTTCAAACTCACACTAAATTAGACAAACATGTACCAAGATGGCTTCCAATGAACCAATGCTAGCAAGATGAGACAACAACGATCAAGAGGAGTGATCAAGCCCCCTGGATCAAGATTCCATGTCAAACCAACATGAGCACAAAGGAACGCACATGAAAATGATACAAAGAACACCGACAAGGCCAATTATACACTTCCAAAGATGAAAAAGAGAAAAGAAAAGAAAGAAAAGAATCAGATCAAGCTTCAATTATTTTTCCATCCCGATGTGGATCAGATCTTGATTGTTTGTCAGGAAAAATGCATACTCACTCTAAGGCGACGAAACTCTGGTTGTCCGCCGGGTGAGAAGTCCTAAAAGGTGAGAAACATACACTCATGGTTGGTATGCACTCACACACATGCAAGTGGCTATGTGGAAAGTCATTCCTTGGATTGGGCTTACCGCTCAACCATACCAAAGTTATACGTCCTGATAACTTTAATAAGGCAGGCTACACAAAAAGGATTTTTTGAGCTTCATGAGACAATCAAAACTTTGTATGCTTGGAGATCATGAACAAACAGGATGGCTCCATAGGCATGCAAGCTATATTATGCAAGGTGGCCATATAACAACAAATTAAAAATGAAAAAAAATCAAAGAAAGTTCAAATGAGTCTTACTTAGCTCATGTGAGGTCTTTGACTTGGGAACATTGTGCCTAATGTCTCCAAGAGAGGACCAATCAAACAATAGAAAATTTGCAACTTAGGGGATGTAGTGTGTCACATCAAGCCATTGAGAGGAATGTAATATTGTAAAAGAGATCATGCTATTGGAGGAAATTACACCCAATGTCATCCACAAAGTGACAAATGCATCGTATGAAGTAAGAAGGTTGCACTAAGAATCAAGAAAAAAGAAAATGTAAAAGAATAATGCCAATGTATTCCCCCACTTTAAATAAATTTCTACACACTATACTATGAGCAATTACTTTAAAGTAGCAAATTAAAAATGTAAAAAAGAGAGAAGACATGAGGGCCAACTTAGAAAGCCCTATGCAAAGTCATATGTTTATGAGTAAAGCTCCATCATGCAAGAGAAAAAGAAAAGAGAGGGGTTGCTCCCAAAATGAAAACACCATACACATAAGGGATCTATGGATTTGGGGTTAGTATGTTCTTTGCTGCAATGATTTTTAGAGATCTCAAAACTGTCATGATCCCCCAAATACACATAGAACTAGAAGAATGACAGAAAGAGAGAAAAAACAAAGAAAAACCTTTTGGATCAACATGGAAGAGACATAGGGTGTCCTGACACCTTGTGTCATCCCAAAAAGGAGAACACAAGACAAATGAAAAGAAAAAAGAAAAGATTTTGGGTCAACATGAAGGAGACATGAATGTCTCGATGCCTTACATCATCCCCAAAAGGAAAACACAAAAAAAAGATAAAGATGAAAAGCAAAACTGATGCACGACATAGAGAAGAATGAAGGTAAAAATAGAGGAATATCATAAAGAGAGAGAACATCAAACATAAAATCATGGGGGATCACATTACACACATTCAATCACATAAAAGAAAAATAAAAAGAAAATGCAAAAGAATAGTAAGGAAAATGCGAGTCAACCTATGAGAAAGTCATCTGCCTCCCAATCATGTTCTGTGTATACCGAAGGTGGGAAACTAGCCAAAGGGACAAGGGAAAGTGTTGAATTAGGAGAAGCACTAGGTTCAACAATATTTGTAGGAGATTTGTCATTTAAGCTCATGGAAGAGGAAAACAGTGTGTTCAACTCATTATGCACCTCTTCATCGATTTTAGTGATCTCATCATGATCATCCAGCTTAACCACAATAGGAGGTCGAATGATAATTTCCATTCAAGAGTTCAACTCTTGCTATGGTTTTTGCATTGGGTCATTTTTTTTCAGTTGGGGAGAGGGGTCATCATGCAATGCTTCAATCAAGTTCATATTTTGATTTTCTTTGTTTAATTCTTTGTGTAACCTGCAAGCAAGGGCACGACGTCTTCGCCTATGCTCTCTAGCACCTTTGTTTATTTTGTGAAGGAGTAGGTTGATCAGCCATAGGTTTCTTTTCTTCCCTAAGGGGAGGAATGGAAGGAACCACAGGAGGTTGTTCATCCACTTTCTCTTTGGCTTTGTAAACTTGTTTTATTCTAGGAGGTGTGACGGGGTTGTTTTCATTTTCTCCTGGTCTTTTGGAGGATGTAGGTGAAGTTTCTATTTTTGGTTGGTCTTGGTTGTTTGGATCTTGTTTAGGTTGAAGCATGGTTTCATTTAGGATGGGAGGTCTGGAGGGAAATGGGGACATGTTTCAGAGAGATAGTTTTGCTATCTTCTTTTCCTTGAACTTTTGATAAGACAAGAAAAAGAAGTCTTATCTTGGCTTTATAGGCTCCATGGGCTTGGACCAAAAGGAATCTAGGGAAAATTTTCCTTTAGATGAAAAAGGTTAAAGCCACTATAGTGAATAGTGAAAATTTCATTTTCAAAGGGAAACTTTAAGCATTTATGCACAACCAAAGAGACAACTTTCATGGAGTGAAGACATGGGTGGCCTAGCTTCACACAAAATTGGTCTGACTATGGATGATGGAGAATGTGACATCTAATGTTTTTGGTCCTATGTGCAATAGTAGGGTGATTGATCTGATCATAGGGCACATAAAACCATTATGTGCCTCGATCCATGCTTTGGGTCTATCATATTCATCTCAATAGAGTTCATACAAAAGTAGAAATTCCTCGGTAACCACATTCTCTCCATAGGCATCATCTATTGGTATCCCATTAGTGGGCTTGTCATAGATACGACCGACTATGTAGAGAGGACCATCAGGTAAATGTTTAAGTATATCCTTAGAGGAGAAATCTATGTCAAGAGGACTCTTGGTTCAGCCCTTACGATGGATGACGTTTATCGGCCCTATCATTTCATCTATAGGATTGATATTGATAGCATTATTTAGAAGTACATAATCACTATTTTCATCATCTATATCAACATTCATCACATTATTCTTTGTAGTTTGGCTGGCTTTGACAAATGAAATATTATGTTTGGACATTGGGTTGGTGACAATTTGCAAGTTTTGGTTCAGAGGGGTAACGAACTTATTGCCTTGATTGCTAACACCTCCAATGGATAGATAGCCAGAATCAATGAGGTCTTGCATAAGATGTTTAAGATGTTTGCAATGTTCCATGCCATGTCCATTTTGTTGATGATAGTGGAAATAAGAATTTGATTTAAAGTTTGGGGGTAAAGGCTTGTTGGGGTTGAGTGTTTTGATGGGTGGCAAGGTAATCATTTTTTTCTCTAAAAGTTGGGACATTGTGTTATGAAGGGTATCGGGTAAGGGAGTAAATTATCTTTTCAAATCGCCATAACTAAAGGGAACTATGACTTTGAAACTAGATACTTGGTTGTTGAAATTTTGAGCTGGTTATTGAGGGCGTTTGAATTGAAGGAACCCTTTGATTTGTTTTCTAAAAGGTTAGGAATTTTATTGGTTTGTGGGTTCAAATCTCTCAATTCGGCTAGAGGTGGAATTTGTATCTCAAATACTAACCGAATTTTGATAATCACAAAGGGAAGTGCATAGGTGCATGAAGGATGGGAATTTCATCATGGTCAACTTGTCTCGAATATTAGTTTCTAGGTTTTCTATAAACATCTTTTGAAGGTGCGGGTCAGGGATCTTGACATCGATTTGGGAATAAAGCGATTAGTAGCATGAGATAAAATCAGTTATCTTTTTGTCCTCCTTTTGCTTGCATCTCATCAAATCAGCCAAGGCCATCTTGGGAGTCATGTGCATTTGGAAATGGTTTACAAATGCCTCAACAAGTTCATTGAAGGAATGAATTGAGTTATTCGGTAAAGAAGAGAACCATTCCAAAGCAGTGTCTTTCAATGACCTAGGAAAAAATTTGCCAATAATTTATCATAAAGGACAAAGTCACTACATAAGGCAATGTAGGCATTAACATGGTTAGAAGGATCTCTCGTCTCTCCATATTTCTCAAATCTAGGCACCTCTATACCTTGTGGCATTGGTGTTTACAATATATCCAAGGACAATGGACTACTTTTGACATAATATGTGGGTGGGCCATTTTGATTTTGGTTGATGGTGGAAATTTTCTTTTGAAGGGATGAAACAGTTTGGAAAAGTTGTGTTATGAGAGGGTAATTGCTTTTGTTATGAGATGGAAGTGAAAGTGGTGATGGATTGTATGTGGTCGTAGGACAAGTGAATGAAATTCTTATAGGTGGTAATGTAGGAGATATAACTTGAGATGCCACATAGCAACTAGGGATGATAGTAGGAATACCCAAGGAAGGAATCACATTACTAACTTGTTGCATTGTTGTTATGACTTGGGGAGTGGTATAGGTAGGGATCAAGGCTATTGTTGTGCGAGGAGGAATTTGTGTTCCTCCTTGGCTTGTAACATTTCTTGTGGGTAAAGGACAACTAGCGGTTGAGGAAAGATGCTTGCCAAAGATTTGGAATAATTTTTTCATGAGGTCAAGGCCATCGTCCCTTTCAATTATGCAGTGAATATTTTCTATCGTAGGAATTGTAGTAGTTGAAATTTTTTCAAGGCTTATTTCATGTTGTAATTTTACTAGATCCTCATGAATGTGAATTATGTTTTCTTGTGGGATACTATCATTCCTTGGTTCAACTTGCATGGTATCTAAAGGTAAAGAGTTACTAAGGGTGTTATCCATGCCTAGTGTACTAGTGTCAATACTAGGAGTGGAAGCTCTAGATAACCCAAGATCCACAACGATTGTGCTATTGTGGGATGACATGAGTCTTGAACTTCTTCTCACTAATGTATTAGCAATAGGACACCAAACACTCATGAAAAGGCTACTAAATGCAAGGTGAATGAAAAATGCAATGAAAAATATGCAAAGGGATTGATTTTCCCAAGGTGGCGAATGAGTCTAGGTGCTAGTTTTTTTTATAGTTTTCATAATTTTAAAATTAGATTTTATGCTTTAAATTTTTTCTAATGCAAATCTAAGATGTAAATGTAGAATTTTACTAATTTTCAATGAAATTAAATGTAATAATGCAAGATAAATGAGCTTTTCACTAGTGCAAAATGTAAAACCCTAGAATGTAAATTAACCAATGCAATGTTCATGCAAGCTAAATCTAGGATGTAAATACACTCCAAATTACAATAACGATATCCTAAATGCAAGTTCACCAAAATGAAATGGTGAAAAATAGGGTGCTCTCTTTCACTTCTAGGGTTTTGGACCTAAAAGGAGAGATACCATTTCCAACCTTTCACTTAAGAACAAACCCTTGAGATTTCAATGCAAAGGAGATTGAAATATTGCAAAGGGATTGTTCTAGGGATTAAATGATGTATAATGAGGGGTTCACCGCCAAGTGTAAACTTGGAAAAGGAAATGAGTTGGAAAACACAGTGTGATATGCAAACTAAATATAAATGACCTAAGAAAGTGAAAAAAATATAGTAAAAATCTATGAGATTGGAAGTGTGCTCTTGGAAAACTAGAGAAGATGGAATGGAGATCTGAATCACTAAAAAATTTGTTGTTGAAGTTGACTAGGACTCATACGCTAGGCTAGGAAAATTAGTCCAACTTTTGGGAAAATGTGTAGGAACATGTTTCAGCTAAAAGGGTATCCAGATCTATAAAAATCTTGATCAATCCTATATATTGGGACTCATTCGCCAATAGTGGCGAATCAATCCACTTCTACTTTTCTAGAAAATTTGTAGTGGATTATGTGCCTCTCAGTCTTCTTTGCTCTTTTTGACTGGTTTCTAGATCTGAAACTACAAAATACCACCTGTAGGTCTTCTCCAAGCTTCTCCAAGGCTTGATGACAACTATGACAACTTTTAGGGATTTGATGACTTTTCTCCAACTTTGCTTCTTGGAAAATCTGCAACCTGGCTTGACAAATTACACTCAAGAAGAGCAGAAAATGTTGTGTGGGTTAGTGAATAGGGGTTTTCCTTGGTCAAGCCCCTTTTTGGTAATTAAAACTTGAAATGAAAGAAAATATGAAAGGAGAATGATGAATGAACAAAAGATGATGTTGCAACTCACCAAACCCTTGCAATAAGGTGTTGCAAACATGTAAGTAATGGCTCCAATGGATGTGGACTTGCAATCTTGCTTGATGTTGATAGATCTTGAATGAAGCACTTGCTTGAATCACAAACCCTACATCACAATTGTTAGCTCTAAAACAACATGATGCAAGCAATCTTTGGGGTGATTCCACAGTACTGGTTTACAATTTTTGGGCAAACTAGACACTAAACTAATTTTTTCTAACTATATCTTCACTTTTGGACATCTATAATGGCTAAACCATGAGGAATTTGAAGATGATGAAAACTAGTGATTTATGAAATTTTTTCCATATATTCTAAATATTTTTTTTTTCAAAATTTTTGGAATCAGATTGCACCTTCTTTGTCCATCTCCTTTGAAAACTAGTTTTTTCAGTAAACACCATTTTTAAGGAGTGACACTCACCGTATAACACATAACTTTTTTTTCATGAAGTATAAAATTCTAATTTTTTCAAATTTAGATTTATAACTATGATATCGAGTGCTTCCAATTGGTTTCATAGTGTTTTATTGAATTTTTTTCCTTAATCAAGTTTTAAAGTCAAACCAATTACAATTCATAAATAGGAAGACTGCATAACACAACTTTTTTTTTGTGTATCGAAATTCAATTTTTTTTTTTTGTTGGATAAAGGACTTTAATATCTGGTGCACTCATATTTTTCAAATTTTTATTTTTATAATCTTCTATTTTTCCACATGTGTAGAACAAAGAGCTTGATTTTTGATGAAAAACCTACATTCACAAGAAATAAAAAATAAATATAATAATTGAATTAAATTTAATTAAAATTGTACTTTTTTGGAGCCTTATAGTAAGGACTATATACTTTTTAAAAAAATAAATTAAATGAATTCATTTGATCTCCCAAAAGGTAAATCAAAAGTGGTTTTTTATCAGCATTTTGATAGGTGTAAAGGAGACTTCATTATAGGTATGGTTTAAAACTAGCGGGGTTCTATCCAAGGGGGCTTGGTCTAAGGTGGTTTGATCAAACCCTATTCAATTGGAATCCTTTAAATGGAACTTTTAAAGGATTAAATCATTATATTTTCTAAAAGTATGTGATTTCAACAAAATCAAGATCTCCTAGAAAGTGTAAACCACTATTGTGGTAGCACCCTTTGACATGATGAATGACACTTGAAAGATGCTCTAGAATGCTTGATAATCTACCCTTGAAATTCCTTGAATTCTCTTGTGAATGCTAAAATTCTCTTATGAACTCTCTTGAATGCTATGTGTTGAATATGAGTGAAATAACCTTGTATTTATACTTTATTATGCAAGAATTCCCAAAGTTACAACACTACAAGCCGACATCAGATCTAGGAGAATAAAATCCCACTAGAAATTTGATTTAAATTTGAATTTTGGTCACATGGGACCCATTCATCCAAGGTAGAAAATGATTCCCATTACACATAATGTATGGGACCAAAAATGAAAAGTGTCTAGAAATGTGTGAAACCTGAATCAAGGCCAAAAAGACCTAGGTGGGACTCATTCACCCAAGGTGGTGAATGATTCATAGGCACTAAATCTAGGCCACACAAGCCAAGAATACCTGAATTATGATTGGTTACTAATTGGTGTCGGGATCATCCTTTAAAAGATGTAATAAATGAGGCTCATGGATGTAAAATAGGGCTAATTAAACCATTAGAAAGACAAATTATTAATGACAAGCCTAGAGGAATGTGATTCAAGTGTGTTAAAAAAACTTTAAAACACTCCACATAAGGCAAGATTAATGTTAATTATGATTAAAATTATGTTTATTATACTTAGTCAATTGATAAAACCCTAGAAAAGTGTGAAAGTGTGTCACAATAGTTCACAACACTTTTGCAAGGAACCATTAGTTCACAAGGGCCCAAGACCTAATGTGAATGTGTTATCCACACTAGAACACTAAATCAAGGCCACATTAAGCCAAAATCCACAAGGAGGACCCAAACGAGTACAAAAAATGTTAAAGGACCATTTTTTCAAAACTACAAGTTGTCTAGGTGCACACTTTCATTTTTATCATTTTATATGTTATTTCAAGCATTTTCTAGGTCATTTAGTGTTTTTTTGCATTAAATTATGGTTTGGTATTTCATATTTCATTGCATTATCTTTTCCAAGTCTAAACTTGGGGGTGAACCCCTCATTAGATTTCATTCAGCCTTTAGGACAACCCCTTTGCAAGTTTTCAATCTCTTTTGCATTGAAATTTCCAGGGTTTGTTCCTAAGTGAAGTGTTTCGAGATTGTTTCTCTCCTTTTAGGTACTAAACCCCAAAGGTGAAAGAGAGTTCAACAATAATTTTCACCATTTCAAGATCAGGGAGATGGCTTCTAGATTCTAGAGCTTCTCACCATATGGCCTCTACACAGTCTATGTTCTCTTCTTTTGAGCCTCGTATTATGCCACCTATTCTAATGGGAAACAATGCATACATGGATGTGATTGGGAAAGGTTATGTTGATATTGGGGATGGAACCTTCAATGATGTTTTGTGTGTACCTCATCTTTCAAACAATCTTCTTTCCATCTATCAAGTCAATCATGGTTGAATAGGGAAGACTGTGGAATTCACACTTGATTCAGTTATCATCAGAGACTTGGAAAGCAAAGAGATAATTTCCACAGGGATGGTTGATCATGTACCTTGGTTATATACCTTTTCAAACTTTGCACCTAATGATGGTTATGATCCTTTGGTTGTTGATCACACTCCTAGTGTGAGGTTTTATTTTGAGAACTTTGGCTACTTGAACTTGAGAATTCTCACATGTGATCTAGTTCAGCCTTTCATTCTTTCTCCTCCATCTATTGTTTCTTTTGAGGATACTTGTGTTGCTACATTCATGACTACTTGTGATCCAATGTAGTAGGATCTACATTGTCTTCTAGATATAGCTACTTTGGATGACTACTTGACAAACATTGCAGGTTTGTTTATGAAGTCTCATATTTCAGACTTGTAAGACACCATTTATGACATTCATATTCTCTTTGATGAAGTTTTCTCTTCTTCAATTGTTATAGAGGAACCTTTGGATCCTATTATTCATTCTTCATATGATCATTCATCATATTTTGACATGATTGTGGATACTTTTGAGCAAAATTTGGAGGAGGCATCTTTGTCTTCAGAAGAGATAATGAGTCATTGGATCTTATTCTACATACATCTCTACTAGGTTCTAGATTGCAATCTTCATTAGTGTGGCCTATAATGCCTGATTTGATGGTGGCAGCTTTTGGCATCGAAATAAAGACACATGAGCAGTGTTCAGAGACTTCATACATTTTTCACTTTCTTCCTTCATATTCCTTTCATGAATGGGAAGATGTTTTTCATGCACCTTTGGTTTTTTATTCCTAAGGGGAGGAACGTTGTTTGGTGATCATGGACCATATTCTACATCTAGTTTCAAGTAGCAACCATTGGTAAAGTTGACTACTTGAGGGAAGGATACTTAGTCTTTCTTATCCTTTCTATATTGGAGGGGACTTCTTCCTTTCATGGGATTCTTCTTGTGTTGGGAAACTTCTTTTCTTTTCTCTTTTGTGGAGGATTTTTTTCCCACTAGATTTTCTCCTTTTCTCCATTTGTGAGAGGTTGGTTTGTACATGGGTACCTAACATGGCCTTCTATTCGGGACCCATCTTTGCATATTTGTCTCTTTTCACCAATTTAAGCTACACTTAAGGGGGTGTTAGTGTAGGTTTTTTTATTTTCCTTAAGTTAGGGAATATTTATTTTTCCTACACACATTATTAAGCTTTCTTAGGTTATATTAGAATGGTTAGGGTGATGACATGTGGCATAATCCATCACTCTCATGTGTCACTCACACCCACCTTTGGATAGTGTTGTCTCACACCCTCTTTTGCATTCATTAGCCACCTCCCATGACCATTTGTTTGTCCTTACCTAAGTTGGTATAACCATGTAATCTTTCATTTACCAAGTATGTAAAACTCCCACCTATTATGGGCACTTAGGAGTTATTACCCCTCTTTAAATCATTTTCCCTTATTTTGATATATAAACAATACTCATCCCTCCCTTGACTAGTAATATGGACTGCTAGTTTAGTGCTAAGGGAGTGTTGAGTTTATCCATCTCTTTCTTGCTTTCCTTCAATTATTTTAATCTTGGATGATTTCACAAGAAAATCTCTCTCTCTCTCTCTACACACACACACATATATATATACTCTCTTTACTTCTATCTATCTCAACTATTGCTCTTAAACTTTCCCTCCCTCCCTTCTCTCTCTCCCATCCTCCCTCCTCTCTCTCTCTCTTCCACCCACCTTTTCTCTCTACTTCTCTCTAGATATAACATATCCCTCTATACCTCTTTCTCTCTCCCTCCCTAAAAGGAAAGTAGAGTGCATAAAATACTTCCCTAAATGCAAATCAATCAGGAGAGGGCTACAAATTATTATTTTTATAATATAGAATTTTATCATCACTGGGGTTTTAGGACCTAGGCCAACAAATCTTTCTATACTTTACATTCAAGGAAGGCCCTAGAGATCTCACCCCAAGAGTGGAATAGAGATAAGAGATATGCTCGAAAGGACTATCCTAGGGTATGTTTAGAGATTAATGAGGGGTTCACCACCAATTTAAGACTTGGAAAAGAAGATGAAATCTAAGATGTAATACTAAACCCTAATATGATGCAAACTTTCAATAAATGAACTATAAACACAAATAAATTAGAATAGTAAATTGGAAAAGTACAGAGGAGAACCTAGAAATCTGAGAGAGCTTGAATGGAGGCCTGAAATGCTAAATAACCTAAAATTTAGGCCTAATGAAACTCATTCACCAATTTGTGTAAATGACTCTAGTTGGGGTTTTCTAGAATTTCAAATTCTAAATCTGGTCTTCAATGTCTAATCTTTTTGTTCCACTTTGTCTTTCGATTTGAAATTTTAATTTTGGGGTTGTAAGTGACCTTTTAGTGAAGATTATAACCTTAAAAATGAGGAGACAATTCAAACAACTTTCTCCAAGCTTGTGACCTACTCTTCAATGGTCCTTCATGCTCCAGAACACCTAGATCTACAATCACACATGTAAAGAGGATAAAATCTTGTTGATTGTTAGTGAATAGTGGTCTTCCTTGGTCAAACCCCATTTAGTTAATTAAACCAAATTATGAAAAAATGAAATGAAGGCATGGAAATTGAAACAAAGTACATGAATCATGGACAATAATACCTTGAATGATGTCTTATAAATTATTTCTTACAAATCTACAACTCAACATGATATGGTCATGAAGGATGTATATATTGATCTTGACAATAGGTGTAGAACAATGCTTGATCTTGGATCTTTAATGCTACATCACAACACTAGCTCAATAACATGCTTGATGATTTATATTCTTGACATGATGATGGATCTTGAATTTCTGCAACAATTGATAAAGAATTCTGCTCTTAAATGCTTTAGAAATGATCTTGCAAACTCTCCTAATAATCTTGTGAAGTCTTGGAATTCTTAACTCTTGAGTGCTTGGCTTGATATCATGGAGGCTTGATGAAATAATAATGTAAGACCTCATTTATATAGGAAATCCATCTAATATCTTATGTATTAGATCCCAAAGACTGACATACATGAAATTTGAACTTAAAACCTACTTTTTCCTACTCAAACCCTAAAAAATCCCCAAATGGGACTTATTTGCCAAAGGTGGCGAATGAGTCCCACCCTAGATTTTCAAGGTGGGTTTTCAAGATTTTTGATGTTTTAGATGATTTTGTCAGGATTTTGGTTAAAATATGTCTTGGGATTCACAATCTAGGGTCTTAGGGGCCTATTAATGATGATATAAAGGTCACAAATGTAAAGGGGGCCCAAAATTCAATGTGAAAGTGTAAAATAATGCACTTTACAACATTAAATTAAGGAAAAATTGGGTCTATTCAGCTTAGAAGAGTCCTAAATCCCATGTGAATCTATACAACACATTACAACACTAGATTATGTCCATTTATTTTACAAGCCTCCTAAATTTAATGTGGAGGTGTGAATAAACACATTTTATAATATTAAATTAGGACAGAGTTAGGTTTATTTAGCTTAAAAAGGGCCCAAGACCTAATGTGAATGTATAAAACACCCTAAAACACTAGATCAAGGTGATATTAAGTCCAATTTATCATTAATTATTCCTAGATTAAGTGTGAAAATGTACATGATGACATTTTTCGACACTACATTTAGCCCCCACTTTAGTGAGAGGATGAACTTGCTTCAAAATCACACTAAAGTAGGCATTCAAGAGGGGTCCAAGTGTACCAATGTAGATGGTCTAGGATAACAGAGATCGAGGAGGTAGTCAAGCCCCCAAGATCCAAGATCCCACATCAACACAACATAAGCACAAAAGGGCATGCACAAGGTGTATGATATGTAACATCAATATACTCAAACATGCAATGTCAAAGACATAAAGAAGAAAAGAAAGAACAAGATAGGTGCTTCAATTAAAATGAACTCACTCTAGGGCCACATAACTTCATGTCATCTATGGGGTGAGTAATCCAAGAGGGTGAGACACACACACATAGCTGGTATAAGCTCACAATACACACGCGAGTGGCTAAGGGAAAGTCATGCCTTTGTTTGGCTTCTCGTCAAAACCATACGAAAGTTATACCTCCTAATAACTTTGATAATGTGCCACGTAAAAATGAACTTTGAGCTTCATGAGGCAAGCAAAGCTTCGTATGCTTGGAACTCATGAACAAACAAGATGGCTCCATAGGCATGCAAGATGTGTTAAATGTAAGGTGGCCATATAATCAAAATTGTAAATGCAAAATAGTGTAAGATATGTTCAAAGGGATTTTTCTTAGTTCATGTAAGCTCCTTTCTTAGGGAACATTGCGTATAATGTCTCCAAGAGATGAAATATTTGTTGGTGGGTGTTTTAACACCTTCTCAACACAAAAAACATACAAGTATGCTATCTCTCTTGAAAGGTAATTGTAGACATGTAAAATATACCGATTGGCATTGTGCATCTGATCTTCACTACTAACATCATTTCATCCTAAATCATCCCTTGGTCTAACCATTTAATCAAATTCCCTTATCTTATTAAATTCATCAATATTCCTCTCTTAATTAAATAAATCATTTTATCTAATTAAGTCATTCTCCTTTGTTAATTAAATCAATCATCCAATCTAATTATACCCATTTAATTAAATAATTAATTTTATTTGATTAAATCCCTAAATTCTATCTATTACATTAAATAAATTAAGAACCTTATTTCATTTAATCTAACACCATCTCTTTTAAATAAATCAAAACCCTTATTTAATTATTCTCTTATCATATTCCTCTCTTATTTGATTTAAATAAAGCCATGAATTTGAGTCAAATAGGTCACATCATCTAATCTCCTATTAAATTAATTGACCCTTGATTAATTTAATCCCTTATCATGTCCCATCCTCTAGATTTTGCAAGTTGCACATGAAAATAGATTTAATTCATTTATTAAATCCCTATTTTACTCACAAGGCATCTTTTGGAATATTCTCCAAGTTTGAATTCAAAAATTCCAAGTCAACATGTACGTCCAACAAGGCAATAACTTCATCTTACATGTCCTTTTCCTTGAGCCAAGTGGCATTTATTTCATTTTCCATTCCCTATTGCAAGTCATTTCAACAAATTTGAAATTCAAAAATATGCATTTATTGGCACAATCTCCAAATCTTGCACATCTTCCATCCATTCATAGATTGACAAGTGGCATCATGCCATTGGATGAATGTTAGTCCCACATTGCTCAAATTTGGACATTCATCCATCTTGGCATTCTATAAATAAAGAGCTCATATCCTCATTTGATCATCCACAAATTATGCAAAGTTATTATGCTAAAATATTTAGCCATTTCCATCCATCACCATTGAGTTCTTAGCTAGGTTTTTGCAGATTTTTGGCTTGGAACTCTCATCCTTCATCAACAAAGTGGATCAATCATCATCAACATATCAAGATTTCATCTTAGGAATTGGGAAAGGGCCAATTTTCACATCAAATTAGCACCAATTCCCCCATGGGATCATGTGTTTGCTATTCAAATTAGGATTGAATCTATATTTTCTTGTTTCATTGTCTTCTTCATTGTTTTCTTTCCTATTTTGAGTTGTGTAAATGGATTTCATGGGGAATCCTTGTTCATGCTTGCAATTGACTAACTAATGTGTTTGTTCTCATTATTTTGCAGGTATTAGGATTGGGGATCACACATTTGGTGCTAGGAGGGCTGGATATCATTCTTTATCACTTTTCTCACAAATTTCTATGTTTTTGTTCATACACAAAAAATTCCAACACTAAGAGCTCAACGTCATTGTTTTAGCACCGCTGACTCTTCAACATTGCCATATAGCATTTTTGGAAACCCAAACTATGACGCTGGAGTCTTCCCACCCAAAAATTTGAATTTCTAACTCCGTCGCTTGACCATTTGATTCGCAGGAATTTAAAAAAAAAACCAACCCTGACACAGAGCGACGCTGACTGGTAAGCGGTGCTGTAAGAGCACCGCTAAGAAATCAATCTCCAACGCAGTCATGTGTTGCGCTGCTAGGAGGGAGTAAAAAGTTGAAATTAAATTTTAGCATGTGTTTTTTGATTAATGATCAATTTTTCTTTTGTTTTCTAGTTTTTAATCTCTGTATTTTGTAGAATTTGACTGGTTTCTTTTATCTTGTAGGTTGGAATTGAAAATGAAAGGAGAAGCATGAAGATGATAATTCGCAAGACTAAAGTGTTTTTAAACACTTTAGTGTTTGCTGAACACTTTTAAGAAATTGTTATCAGTTCTTCCTTAGTACACTAACTTTGTTTGGGTTTAAAAGGAATCTTTTCAATTTTTGTAAAGGGTTTAAAATGAACATTAGGATTACAACATACTAGAGTTTGTTTCTTTGGTTAACAATTGAACAAAATGTCTATCATTTGTCTTTTTGTGCTTTAAAAAGATTCATAATTTCTTTGTGGGATCTAAAATGAACATGTGCTATCTTGTCTTGTGAAGGCTTACTTGAACTAACCTCATTGAAAAAGGACGTATGTGCTTCTCTCGCACTTTATAGCGATCTTGAGAATCAAAAGGCCTTTTTCATGATTTTAGGTTGAGATAAAGAAACCACCTCCACACTTCATATTTGGGCTTTAAAATTGAACAAAATCTTGTGCGAGTGTGAGTGGGGGCATTATTGCGTACATTCTCTCTCTTTGTTGCCAACAAAGATTGATCGAGTTATGGATATTTTCCTTATTCGCTTTTGTTTATCTTAGAGGGCCTGCCTTGGGAAAAAGTACTCACCCAAGGGAACGACTCAACCATTAACACTCTAAAGCCAAGAGTATTTCCCATTAGGATATAAATGTGGGTATTGGAGTAAATGCCAATATCACGCAGTTGATTCTGACAAGATGGATTTGAAAGGGGACTCTTGTCATATGAGTCAATCTCCACGAATAGAAATTCCTTATTAAAACCCATGTTCTAGAATTTTCCAAAATCCTTTGATCTATTTGTTGGTGCAAGAATGGTCATTCTAAAGCCACCCTACACTTTCACAGTCTTTTAGTATAAATGGAAAGCATGCCATGGGAGTTTCATGGGTTTTGATGCTTGGCTGCCCTGATTGACGTTAATGAGCCATTGAGGGGAGCCAGTGGAGTCAAGCATCTAACCATTCGCTAAAGATAAGCGTAGTTGGACTTGTCCAAGTGGGAATCCAACAAATATTATCTTACACATCCATAGGGTTGTAATTGGTTTCAAAATACTTTGCTTGTACGAAAACACCTTGAAAACAAACACTTAACATCATCATCCAAAATTTCAAACCCTTTTGAAGACAAATATGATTGACTCGATCCATATGTTATTGCTTGCCCTTGGGATTCACATCCTTAGAGGTTTCTAAACATTGGATTACATCTCAATTTGTCTACTAAAGTAAAAATAGGTAAACCCTTGCCTTGAGTTCATCAAAATTCCACATAACATACTTTGTGGGATGCAAAGAAATCAAGACATTGGACACTTAGTTTGGAAAACCTAATCAAAGAAAGTGTTTGTAGTAAAATAAAGCCATTAAGAAAAGCTAAGAAAAATGAACTTTCATGTGTGTTGAAGCCTCATGATTCTCAAAAAGTTCAAATCCCAAAGAAAAAAATCATTGGTTGGAAATTAGAAAATGTATGTCCAAATTGAATCATTCTTTGGTTATAAAGGTCTCTAGAAAGCATTGCATGTTCTTCAATACCTAGGTCTAGGCAAACAAAGTGTCTTTTTTAGGTTCATCTTAGGATCAAAAGAAAATCGAAATCTTTTTCACCCATCCTTCAAAACATCAAAACAAGCATCATCTCACCATCTCCTTTTGGAAAATCTTGAAATAATCCTTAATGCTAGGATTTTCGGAAAAATCAAAATAATCATCAAATCCTTGAGATAAAATCTTCGAAATCCTTATCAAAATCACTTTTGGCTCGGTATGTGTAGATGCATCCTTTTGCATATGCTTAGTCAAAGTTATCGAACCATCTTATTTAGCTAGGTATATGTAGATGCATCCTTCTTCATGTGCCTAGTTAAATTATCATCTTGTTTGAATAGGTGTGGGTAGATGCCTCCTTCTCCCTACACATATTCAAATTATCATCATTTGAGCAAATCCACCCTTAGATAATCATCCAAACATCTTAGGGTATATTTGTTCAAAATCAAAATCAATCAAGGAAAAATACCAAGGGAAAATCAAAATCAAAATCCAAAACATATCCAAGAGTCCTAAAAAGCCTAGCATCTCCCTCAATATTTTATCAAAAGACCAAAAAAATTCACATCATCCATCCCTTGCATCATCATCATATCACCTTTCGATCCTCAAGATATCCTAAAATTTTCTACTTTGGGCATAAAGTAAAGATCAATCTGAAGAACCAAGAGATTCATCTCTCCTATTCTCGAAAATTGATCCTTGTTTTATGGTTCAAACTAGATCTCAATACAAGAAGAGTATGGAAACCAACAAAGAAACACCCGCTTCAAGTGATCTTAGCCAAAAAAATGTTGAAATGAATCCCGCCAAATCAAACCATCCTTTGACCATCTCATCATCACAAAATCTGCAAGATGAAAACCAAGGAGAGGATCTTACCTTTGGAGTGTCTCATGAAGAAATAACTAAAATGGTACAAAATCTAGAAAACCATAAAATTATCAACATCATGATGAGGCTTAACCCTTCATTATACATGCTTGAGCTAGTAAAACAAGGGGCCAAGTTACCTTTGGATTTCGACGTGAGTACTATAGTGGAGACATATTTTCCTCCAATCTCATCCACCATTCCCATATCATCTACACCCCCATCCCAAAGCATCACACAAAACATTCCGTAGATCACAACATCATTTGCTCCAACCCAACCCAATGTTAATAAGGGAAATGAATTTCTCAATGCTATTCAAACACACCCCCTTGTTAATAATCAAAACTTGGATGAAAATACCATCTTGGAAAAAAAATACCCGAAAACCCATTACATAAGAATGTTCCTCTCACATTCCATCATCATTTTTCCATGCAACACCTCAAACTTCTCTCCTCACAAATCTACAAGAGGAAGGAGACATTTTTGGACTAGGGGGCATCTTCGACACCACAACATTTTCACAAGAACTCACACCTGTCACATTTCCACCATTACCATCATCATCCACACCACTCCTTGGTTTAGGGCTTCCCCCTCTACCAACTATCAATCAAACCAACATCCCAAATATCAATCAAAGCATTATTCCAAAGGCTCAAAATTTGTCGTCGATATCACAACAACATATGACAAATGCACAAGAAATTGCAACATCATCAAAGACCCCCCTAACATAGCAAAACATGGTCTCCCAAGGACCAATCACATCAATAACACCATCCACCACTCAAATCACCAACACGACATCACCACTCACCCCCGTCACAAACACCATTCTGAATCCACCACCACCCCCACCACCACCAATTTCCACCACATCAATCCAATACAACATGGCATTGCAAGCTTTTTTTCAAAGGGGATTCCAACAAGTACAAACACAAAAAGTCATACAACTAGCTGCTCAACAAGCCACTCAAGCTACGCAAGCCTCCCAAGTAGCCCAAGCCGCATTACAAGTGCAACAAGCCCAAGCGTTATTGCAAAAACAACAACAACAAGCTACTCAAGTTGTGCAAGCCGCTCAAGCAACCCAAGCCACATTGTAAGCACAAAAGGCTGCTCAAGCACAAAATCTATTACAACAGCAAGCGGCACAAGCACAAGCAGCGCAAGCACAAGCTCAAGCTCAAGAAAAAACCCAATATCAAGCACAACATGCAAAATCACAAACACAACTTCTTGCACAAAGACAAGCAACACAATTGCAAGCATACCAACAAGCAATAAAGCAATATCAAGAGCAGAAAGAAGTAGCCCAAGTGGCAGCACAACAACAAGCACAATAGCAAGCACAAATCTTAGCACAACAATAGCAAGATCAACAACAAGCGTTGTTCATACAACAATAGGTGGAATCCTACCTAGCTCGGTAGAACATGCAGATACCATTGAACAACACATCAAACAACCCACCCATTCAACCCACAATCAAAACACCCCAAAACATGTTCATCCCACCCCTTGATCCAAAAAATGATGTAACAACACAAATCAACTTGCTCTCGCAACAAGTTCTCGATCTACAATCAAGGCGAGCAATGAAAACACCAAGCAACTTGTGCCCCTATCCTTTTGATAGGAGCCTAGTGATGAAACCATTCCCCAAGGTATTTGAGATCCCCAAGTTTAACAAATATCATGGGATGAGAAACCCTAAAGATCACATCAGGGAATTATAGGTTCATTGCATGGAAGTCGCATACGACGATACTTATCTGATGCGGCTATTTCCTAGGAGTTTGGTGGGCCATGCTATAGAATGGTTCTCTCACCTACCTTCAAGCATTAGGAAATTCCAAGAAATTATAGATGCATTCATAAAAAACTATGCATGCAACATTGCAATGGATGTTAGTCTAGAAGAACTCTCAGCTATGAAGCAAGGAAAGGGTGAATCATTTGCTTCATTACTACAATGATGGTGATCCAAGGACAATCAGAGCAAGTGGACCATGTCTGAAGAACAACAAGTTTGCACCATTATATCCAACCTTAACAGCCTCTTGGTATTTCATCTCAAGGTTCAAGGCATCACCACATATGATCAATTAATCTCCAAGGCCCTCAGCATCGAATGAGCCCTCATGACTCAACCCACGGGATCAACTTCATACCCCAAACAACAAAACAACCACCCACCCTCCAATTAAAAACCTTGCATTTGGGCAAGGAACAAAAACGTTACTAATGATGGTGTCATCGATGCAAGGTGGTCATTAGTGCTCCTTTCCAAAACACACTCGCACCACAAATCCAAATCCAACACCAAAACAATCATCACACAACACACCAACTACACAACAATCTGACAATCAATAATCTCAATGATCAAAGGGGACCACCCCAATGCAACAAGAGTTATCCCAAGCAAAAATACACCACTTTGGGGAAACCACTTGAAGACATAATGAAGAAGTTGATATATGAAAAACTCATCAAAGCTCCTACCTTTGAGAATTACCAAGAACCAAATGTGAAACCTCCTTGGTATAATGAGAATCAACTCTATGAGTTCCATAAAATCAAAGGCCATACCATGAATAGTTGCATGAGATAAAAGAACATAATTCAAGATCTCATTGATAAAAGAATTATAAACATGGAAAAACCAACATCAAACCAAGATCTTAAGATATACATGAATCCAATGCCCAATCATGGCAATAAAGCGAATAACAATAACAAAGATAAGGGGAAGGGCATCCACTCAAATTTAAATCATGTATATGAAATAGTTGTCACCTCCCTAGATGAAAACTACATGGTCATCACCATCAAGAGTGCCTATGTCGAAGATTGTGGAGTCACCACAAGAGGCGACAAAGTCACCATCCTAGGATCATCCCAACCAAACAAAGTCCCTGCATCTAGATCTAACCCCAATGGCTAAAATTTCCTAGATCAACTCAAGAGAATGCTAGCACAAATATCCATCATGGAGTTGCTAAAAATCTCATCTGCCCATAAGAAGATCCTTGAGGAAGCATTTCCTTCATCAACTGTTCCCACAAATCTTGATGTGGGACAATTCCAAGCTATTGTCAGAAATATCATTACACCAAACCTCCTCACATTCTCTAACTAGGATTTCCCCACTCAACCATCTCACAACCATGTACTTCACTTGGAAGCCATTGTACACAAGAGCAAAGTCAAAAGGCTCTTGGTGGATGGAGGTGCAGATTTGAATATATGTTCTCTCAGTCTCATCTAGCAATTCAAAATATCAGAGGATTCTATAGACAAAGGAAAGGGTATCACCATAAGAGCATATGATGATCAAGAAAGAGTGTCCCAAGGCATGATCAAACTCCCTATTCAAGTAGGGCCTGCCATCATGGAAACCACTTGTCAGGTCTTGGACCTTGAGTTTCTGTATAACATCCTTCTAGGACGCCCATGGATTCATGTGATGAAAGCAGTAGCGTCAAATTTCCATCAATGTGTGACATTCACACGTGAGGGACAAGAAGTAACCATCCATCGATATCCTGAACCTTTCTCCTACTGTAATAACCTTGAATCAAAGGACTATAAGATCCCATAGGTACCAAAAAATGATGAGGGCCCATCCACACCATACATCAATCCTGCCACTCTTGCATCCACTTCTGTGATAGAGACACTCACCACTCCCACCATCCCCACCATCTCTAACATCAAGGTCATCATCCAAGATAATGGTTGTGGAAACTACAAGCTCCCTAATAATGCCTTTGTGGTAGGAGAGTTACCACAATCTCCTAGATCGCAGGGATGCCCACAAATAAATGAAGCTTCCACATTTCAAACATCTCCTCAAGATTATCCCAACTTCACAAATTGGGGGGATCTTGACCAAGAAGTTATTGAGGCAGATCCATCTCATATGCTATACCAAGATGACATACCAGTAGTTGATTTACCAATGGATGATAGAAGCAAGGGTCTAAAAATGATGCTCGCAATGGGCTACGGCAGAAATCAAAGACTTGGACAAAATGAAAATGGGCTTATAATACCTATCATGCCAGAGACACGACCAATAAAAAATATTTTCCTTGGATGTACCCCTCTGAGTATAACCATACGTGACCAAAGTCCTCTGATTAGAATGGTTAATAATCCTCCTCTACCAACCCCAGCATAACTACGCTTACAAGTGTCTACAGGTAGAGTCATAGATAACTTTACATTTGATATAACCGATGTTTGTAGTAGTAGCGATGATGAGGATACCATGACCAACTTACGTAGGCTATTTGAGGATACCACTCTTTACATGATTAGCACCATATCTTTTGAAACAAACCACCAAAATCATGAGATCCGCCTAGTATATCCCCAACTCATCGACTACAACCAATGAGGACCACCAGTTCTTGATACATTCATAAATGATCAGGCACTCTCGTAATTCATGGGACTACGGGATAACATTCTAGATGGGGATCACAAAGCAGGGTTCATAATCAAGCTAGACACATAGGCCTATTATGGGGGAACAATTGAATCCTTCAATCACAAAAGTGATAAATTAAGAATCATATCTAAGTCCTTGAGTGAAAACCACACTGTGGCACTCTCTAACCAGAAAAAAGTAAAAATAAAGGATGCATCCAATGGTGAAAACCTCTCTGAGGTGCTCGAGGATGGGGGATTTAATCTTCCTTTAAGAGCTATTCATCAGGAAAAGTCAGCTGTCTTGGAAGAAAAATGCAATCCAATCAACCAAGGAATAGAGGAGACCCCACATATCACATTCTATATGGAATCAATACTATTAGAAGAGCAAGAGCTCCTAGCGGCACTCCTAAGAGAAAGACAAATAAACTTCACATGGAGTTATGCTGACATGCAAATACTTGATCTAGAGATTGTGGTTCACCACTTAGTAGTGTATCCAGAAGCAAAGCCTGTCAAACAAAAGCTTTGAAAAATGCATCCTCACATCGCCCTATTAGTCAAAATGGAGCTAAAAAAGCTATTAGATGTAGGATTCATCCAACTAATGGATTATCCAGAATGGCTGTCAAACTTGGTACCTATTTCAAAACCCAGTCGAAATATCAAAATCTACATAGATTTCAGAGATTTGAACAAGGCATGTCCAAAAGATGACTTCTCGCTTCCCAACATCGACATGATAGTAGACATGACAGCTGGACATGAGATGTTGTCACTAATGGATGGATTCTCAGGGTACAATTAGATCATGATAGCTAAAGAGGACCAACATAAAACAACTTTCACTTGTCCATGGGGGACATACTATTGGAACATGATGCCATTTAGCTTAAAGAACATAGGAGTAACATATCAAAGGGCCATGAAATTGATATTCCATGACATGATTCATAAGACAGTCGAAGACTATGTTGACGACATTCTAGCTAGGTCCAGAAAGAGAAAAGATCACATAGCAACCCTAAGTGCCATCTTTGACAGACTAGAAGAGTACAAGGTCAGATTAAACCCAAAGAAGTGTGTCTTCGGCATGCAATCAAGAAAATTGCTAGGATATATAGTGTTAATGTGAGGTATCGAGGTATATCTAGCAAAGGTAAAAGCAATCCTCGAGATGGAGGCACCAAAAACATTAAAGCAATTAAGAGGTCTCCAAGGAAGGCTTCAATCCATTCGAATATTCATAGCACAACTGACAGAAAAACAAAACCCATATTCTCACCTACTCCGCAAGGGAGTAGCGTACAAATGGGATATCAAGTGTGAAGAGGCATTCAACAAAATCAAAGAATATCTACTGACACCACCAATCTTAATGCCACCAATCCAAAGAAAACCATTAATTCTAGACGTGTCAGCAACAACAGTAGCCCTTGGAGCTCTTCTAGCTCAGCATGATGAAAATGGAACAAAAAGGGATAACTATTACATCAGTAGAAAAATGGATGGGCATGAGCTAAACTATTCATTCATCGAGAAAGCATGCCTCGCAGTAGTGTTTGCATCACAAAAATTTAGACATTACATGTTGGCACACTAAATAAAAATCATTGCCAAAATTGACCCTCTCAAGTACCTACTATCAACTTAGGCAATGCTCACAGGAAGAAAGGCCAAATCTGTGATGATACTATCAGAATATGACATCGAATATGTGGAACGGAAAGCAATCAAAGGCCAAGTCATAGCAGATCAACTTACAGAAGCACCAATCTATTCAGAGAATCCTCTTGTCTTGGAGTTTCTAGATAAATCTATTTTCAATCTCAACATAGCTAACCACTAGAAACTGTACTTTGATGCCTCATACACATAGCATGGATCAGGAGCTGGTGTCTTCTTCATCACCCCACAAGGGGATTGAATACCAAGGTCCTACAAACTGGCATTTCCTTGCACCAATAACATTGCAAAATATGAGGCTTTAACCATATGTCTCAGAATAGTAGTGCAGTGGAACATTACAGCTTTGAAAGTATACAAAGACTCTCAATTGATAATAAATCAAGTGAACGATGAATATCAGACCAAGGACGACAAGCTCACTCCATACAAGAAATTGGTGGAGACTCTCAAAGAACCCTTCATTGAAATCACATTTGAGCAGATTCCTAGAACCAACAACAGAGCAGCAGATGCCACATAAACAATTGGATCCTTGTTGGATATCCCCCATAATGTTCCAAAATATGAACTCCTAATTGAGCAGCTTCTTGTGCCTGCATTCAAGGTACTAGAATCAGAATATGTGTGCAAAATCATTGGTCCCAGCAATCCTTGGTATCATGACATTTACACATACCTTCATATAGGAGTCATACCCACCGACTTACACTCAAACCTAAAACGAACCTTTGTAAACAAGGCATCCATATTTTCCATCCTAGGAGATACCCTATATCGTAGGAGCATAGAAGGAACCCTACTATGTTGTTTAAATGCTAAGGAGGAATTAACCACCCTAACTGAAGTACATAATGGTATATGTGGTTTGCACTTGAGTGGAATAACCATAGCCAAGAAACTGCTGAGGATGGGCTATTATTGGCCCAAAATGGAATGAGAAGCACATGATTATGCTAGAAGGTTTCTACAATATCAGCAGCATGGGGACCTCATCCATGCTCTAGCTCAAGAGATTCATCCTATCGTCACATCATGGCCCTTTTCACAATGGGGACTCGATCTCATTGGGAAAATCACTCCCACTTCATCTAATAGCCAAAAATTCATCATAACTGCAACAAAGTACTTTACTAAGTGGGTGGAATCCATACCCATGACGTATATAACAGGGAAGCAGATCTCAAAGTTCATCCTGAATTATCTCATTTTCTGATATGGTGTTCCACAAGCCATTACCTTAGATAATGGGACACCATTCAAGAATCAGGAGGTTCATGATTTATGCAAAAAAATTCAAAATCCAACATTGCTTCTCTACCCCATACTATCCCCAAGGAAATGGCCAAGCAGAAGGTACAAACAAAACCATTCTAAAAATCCTCAAGAAAATAGTCAATGATGTAGGTCATGACTAGCATCTGTAGCTTAATCCCGCCCACTGGGCCTATCGAACTAGCATCTGTACACCCACCGGCGCCACCCCTTTCTCCCTAGTCTACGGATCAAAAACAGTACTCCCCATCAAGATCGAGATCCCATCACTCAGGATATCACTGCAGAACCTCATTACAGATGAAGAGTACCGAGTGTCAAGATTGAATGAGCTAGAGCTTCTGGATGAGCGATGGATAGATGCTTTGAATCATTTACAAGTTTATCAGAATAGACTCAAACGGAGCTACAATAAGAAAATTAGAAGCAGTACCTGCCAAGTTGGAGAACATGTATTAAAGGAGAATCAGAAGAATATCCCAAACCCAAGCAGCAAAGGAAATTTTGAACCCAATTGGTTGGGACCATTCGTCATCACAACAAGTTACAAATTAGGGGCATATCAGCTATCAACACCCGAAGGGGAACCTCTGCAAGAGCCCATGAATAGCTCTCACCTCAAAAAATTTTATGCCTAAATCTTTCAAGGTATAGAACAAAAATCTAAAAAATTGGAAAGTGTCCTAAAAAAATGGTTACCTTGGCGAAAATGTGGAAAATAGGCATCTTGGTAACAACAAAAAAAAGCAAAAAATAAAAAAATAAAAAAAATAGTAAAGAGAAAAAAATCGTCCTCTAGTGAAAACCACTTCAGTGGAACTTTTGGCAAGTACCTCGGTGAAAACCTGGAAAATAGACACCTCATGTAAATAATCACTTTCCATCCATCAGGATCTTTATGGCTTGTTCGACATCATCCATCACATCCACATCATAGCTTGGTCCTGTGTTCACATCATGATTCCTCCTAGTACTACTCAGCTCATCCTCAAGGTCAGTTTTTCCCACCTTTATCAGAGTATTCTACTACATCACAATGGGGGCATGTTCTCATCAGATCAAATTCGTGTATATTCTTTAAATCAGAATATTAGAAAATTCAAAAACATCAAAACATCAAAAAATCCAAAAACATCAAAAAATCATCAAAAGCCAAAAAATAGGGTCATCTTATCAAACTATGTTGTCTCTGAGATTGAATGTAGGCAAGGTTGATCTTTGATCATCCCTCGAGACATTTAGGTCAGACCTATAGGAGTCTATCATAATAAACTAACATTTCATCATGTATATCATCATCTATAAATCAATCAACTCATCAGTCGAACTATGTGGTCTCTGAGTGTATAACGTAGGCAAGGCTCATCTATTGATCAGCCCTCGAGGCCCCTCAGATATGTCTTTAGGTTAGTCTCTTGGTGAAAAACTCAGAAAACCCCAAAACATCAAAAAAATAAAAACATTTGAAAATCTCGAAAATACCAAAAACAGCCTCAAAACATCTCAAAAAGATCAAAAACATCCAAATATTTAAAAAAATCCACCCATCTCATCTTGCTTACACCCACAATAAACTCAATCATAATAAATGATTGTCATCCTCAATCTTTGGTAAGATAATTAGACACAAGTCTAGCAAGTGAAAAGTGAAAACTCAAATTGGTAAGTCTTAGGTCTAAGTCAGTGCATAAGCAAGTTGGTCATCTCTTTGTGTCGATAAATGATCACCCAAATTGGTCCCATATCAATCATCATTTAGAACACTTTGGATAAACGAAATGACATGCCACCATCCACTAACATGTCCTAGGATGAATCCTTCCTACAATGGGCATTATCTTTTGGTAATAGTTTCAATTCTTATCCTTAGAAAACACAACCTCTTTCGGTTAGTGGTATTGAAGAACATTAGCTTGTTTGTTTACTTGGTCTTTATCTTTTGACTTATATTATTACGCTCATTCCAAGGACTTCTCGATGATATTCGAACAAGAGGATTTAGAGAAATAGGAATGGGGACAACAATCATTATCTGTTGTCTGCTATGCTTGTTGGACATTCTTGTAATATAACCTTGGTGAATACTTGCTTTGTTAGGTATGTATGGAGGAGGTTTTGGACAACTTTTTGACTATTGCATTAAGAGGTTTACCTTTCTGTGTTTTGGTCTAAGGTGTTTGAAACTTCTAAAGTGCATCCTAGAAAGGTTTATGTATGTCAAGTGTGAGCAAGGATACTCCTATATGTTTTTCAAGTCAAATTCCATCACATTGGGTACAATGCCATCCTGATTTTCTATACCTTGATGCATCATACCACGTGTGTTATCAAACATAAGGAAATTGGCCCTTTGAAAATCCTAATTCCTCAGAAAGTAATCATCATCATCACTATTTGCATTATTCATCATCTTGTGTCTTGTTGAAATGATTTCTTCTCTTTCATCCCTTCTTGCTTATCATGCTAACAAAAGTACTATGATAGTTAGTCATCATCGTCATCGACCCTGCATCCACAAATCATTAGCATATTGCATCAACATATCATATAGGAGACATATACATTACATTTCCATCATCATATATAAACATGTTATTACAAGCATCTTTATAGATAAGCACATCCATTTTATTGAATCTCATCCATTACATTGCATAACATTGCATTTATTACATAAATCATCGCATAACATTCATTTGCATAAGCATTTCATAATCATTTCACCATTATCACATAATGCATAATCATACACAATAGGTATATAAGCACTATAAATAATTCATTTGCATGCATACTTGTATAGCATCATAAAGTCATCTCACACATTATGTTCATTTAGCATTAAAACATCATCATATCATTACATATCATTACATCATATTAAATGCATCACATACATTACATCACCATTTAATATGTTTAGGATAATAATATTTGTTATTCAAAGCATCTTAAAAAACCATCTCATTTGCATCATATCATGACCATCGCATTCACATTACATCATCCCTTTTATCTCATAAATAGCATCATAAATCATTCATTGATCATTCCACATAAGCATAAACGTACAAAATTCATTACATACAAAGCATATATGCATCCATAATCATTTCATTTTTAAACATATGTCACATATCATTTCATATATACACCATAGATCATACCATTTTTCATATGACAATCCATATCACATATCACATCATCATTTGCATTAACATAAATAGATCATCATATAGACAATGTCATTATACATCACATAAATACATCTGCATATCATAAGGAAGCATAATATAGATTTGTTAGTCATAATCATAATGCATACATTATCATAAATAAATGCATCCATAAATCCATCATATACCATCAAATAGCATCATATAAGCATCATATAACATCATTGCACAAAATATAGAAGTAGAATCATCCATGCATAAATAAAGAGTACACATCACATCATATCAAAATCATCATCAACTCATATATATATATATCATCAATAACGCAACTGTCATAGTACAAAGAATAAATTGGATCACTATACATGTATGTCAATCAGTACAAAAAGGCCCATTGGGCTACCAAAAATGAGCCCATAAGGCACAAAAAGTATCATATCATCCCGATCATGCTCTGTCCCCGTGAATGTTGCCCTCGCCTCTATCACTGTGACCCTCTGCTAGTCTATAGCTAGTCTGGCGTGAGTACTCTAGGACTTGTCCTCCTTTGGGTACGGCCTCATGATAATGTCTCTAATAGTACTCAGTGTCTCGGACAACATTCCTGTAGGACCGAACAGACACTGTACCCTGGGAAGAGGAGGCTGCCATACTCTCTAGATGCTATCTCCTGCCTAGCTCTGTGGCTGCATGTAGCTCAATAGCCTATCTCTATTGAATGGCCTAGTCCCCCTCATCCCTCATCTACTCTCTCTCATCTCGGACCTGAACCCTCTCTCCTATCAAAGTTTGCACTTGGGCCTGCAATTGTGCAATCAGCGCATCCCGAGGATCCACCTGCCCTACTGGCTATACTCATGACTGTATCTGTGGCTGCACCTAAGGCTAATCCTCACCCCGTGGTGGTACACCTAGTGGCACCTTCTACTGGTCTAGCATCAGTATATTGCCTTGCTTTGGCTGGACTGGGGGCACAACCGGTTGTTCCTATCGAGTATCACCCCTCCATCCTTGTCCTCCCTCTCTGCCTCTCACTCTCTATTGATTTGGGACTACACTTGGAATGGTCAATTGAAGTGGAGACCAGAACTAATCTCTATAGGCCTAATTTGTGTCTGGATCTGCGGGCCCTTGATCGTAAGCCCATGGTCGGGCCACCAAATGCCTGAAATTGTTGATCGCCTCTAAAGTAGGAATATACCGCCCCCATCAAACCTGTTTCATGGTGTGGGTGAAGATGGGTACATAATCATCATCAAGGTGATCTTGGGGCTCCCTAAACTGATGCTACATGTGCCTAGGAAAGTACCTCTCAATCATGGTGTGCTCTCACCCCTACATAAAATGGTCTTGGCGGGCGTAGAACATCTGATCAACATTGTTGGCCCATCTGGGCCGACCAAGGTATGGTCGCTAGGTGAACACCTGCATCTCGTCCAAGACCCTCCTCCAGTAGGTGATCCCATGCTCATTGGTGTGTGTAAATGACACACTGCCTCTGTATCACCACATGAAGGGATCATTTGGCACCATTGGAACTAAAATGATGCGTGGCTGAAGCACAAAAATGTGCTCCCATGCCCAAACATGAAGAAGGGTCACCCCTACTCCAAGTGCTTTGCCATCCATGTACATGTACTTGTGCAAATATCTATATATAAAGATGTAAGAAGCACTGGCCCCCAAGAAAAATGAACTGGTTTATCTTGAACCATTCGCTCCTAGCAATATCCCTAGCCAGGAATAAAGTATCAGCCTCGTCTGTCAGGGTAACGAGACGCAAAATAATGGAGGCAACAACCCAATGGAAGGGAGGTACCAGGATCCTGTGCCACTCGAGCTCTATCTGCCCCTCACGAAAAACAATCTCATCTGTGGCAAGGACTCTGTGGCAAGCCTTGTGCCCCTCGTCCATGTCAAAAATGACCCGTCGGACATGAATCGACAATCACAAAATATGTCAAACATCTTCTAAAGTGACGATGGCCTCACCAGTGGGAAGATGAAAGGAAGAGGTCTCATTGTGCCATCTCTCGGCCAACACTGACAACATCCCTAGGTGAGTGTGAATGGGTGTTGCATAGGCAATGTACCATAACCCCGCAATCCAGAGTCGATCCTGGTCCCTATGGCTCGGGTCCCACAAATAGCTAGAAAAATCCCGTGACCTATGCTCTCGAGAGTAGAGCTCCCTCACCACATCCTGCATCAAGAAAGGTCACTATGTTAAATTTTTTGAAAAATTCTTCATCGGGCATTCAAAAAACTTCTCCAGCGGTGCAACCCACGAAGGCGTCACAATTTGATTTCTAGTCAAACTCTGACGCTAGGGCCTAAAAGACCAAAATGGCACCGCAACAGTGCACTTTCTCTTCCAGTGGTGCACTTTGGGCAAATCTAGGACCGTCATGTTGCACTTTTCAAATCCCCCCACCAGCCTTGAGCTCAGCGTTAGAGTTTTTAAACTCTGAACTGCACCGTCAAAGTGCAATTTGATTTCTAAGTGGTGCTATATAGCGTTGTTGCAGAAGGACCAACTTTTAAAGCAATAAATATGCACGAAAAGAGGGAAATAAAGGTCAAGTGAGGGTCACTTACCGGTGCCTCGATGCCAGATGGTCACTGGTATGTTTGAACTCAATCAGAAATGTGTAGGGGAAGCTATCATTGCACCATAGCATCAGGATGTCAGAGCTAAAATCTCAAAGTTGCTATTGGAAGTGTTTGAAAATGACTTGAAAGTGACCCCTCGGGCCCCTTTTAAGCTTGAAAATTAGGGTTTTTCACCCTAATTGGTTGTCCTACTAGGGGTTTGGACCCTCGAACCTGTTTTGTCTAGTTGAGGCTTGTTTTATATTGTTTTATTGTGTTTAGACATGTTTTTGGCCTCCTAAAGCCTTTTCGGACCTATCGAGTACTTTGTCCTCTTTTTTTCGCGAGATCACCCAAAAAATGAAATTTTATTTCAATCTCTCGAGGGGGCATTATACTGGAATGTTTTCTCTCACCAGGTAGTAGAGGGGCAAGATTTCTAAATAACGAAAAAAATTTAGCTTTGATCGAGATCATTTATTCTTTGAACCAACGCAACAAGTGCATTGCTTCAAAGAGGGGAAAAATGTAGACACGTAAAATTTACCAATTGACATTATGCATTTGATCTTAACTACTAATGTCATTTCATCCTGAATCATCCCTCGCTCTAACCATTTAATCAAATTCCCTTATCTAATTAAATTCATCAATATTCCTCTCTTAATTAAAAAAATCATTTTATTTAAATAAGTCATTCTCCTTTGTTAATTAAATCAATCATATGATATAATTATCCCTATTTAATTAAATAATTAATTTTATTTGATTAAATTCCTAAAGTCTATCTATTAAATTAAATAAATTAAGAACCTTATTTCATTTAATCTAACACCATCTCTTTTAAATAAATCAAAACCCTTATTTAATTATTCTCTTATCATATTCCTCTCTTATTTTATTTAAATAAATCCATAAATTTGAGTCAAATAGCTCACATCATCTAATCTCCTATTAAATTAATTGACCCTTGATTAATTTAATCTCTTATCATGTCCCATCCTCTAGATTTTGCAAGTTGCACATGAAAATAGATTTAATTCATTTATTAAATCCCTATTTTCCTCACAAGGCATCTTTTGGAATATTCTCCAAGTTTGAATTCAAAAATTCCAAGCCAACATGTACATCCAACAAAGCAATAACTTCATCTTACATGTCCTTTGCCTTGAGCCAAGTGGCATTTATTGCATTTTTCATTCCCTATTGCAAGTCATTTCAACAAATTTGAAATTCAAAAATATGCATTTATTGGCACAATCCCCAAATTTTGAACATCTTCCATCCATTCATAGATTGACAAGTGGCATCATGCCATTGGATGAATGTTAGTCCAATATTGCTCAAATTTGGACATTCATCCATTTTGGCATTCTATAAATAAAGAGCTCATATCCTCATTTGATTATCCACAAATTATGCAAAGTTATTATGCTAAAATATTTCGCCATTTCCATCAATCACCATTGAGTTCTTAGCTAGGTTTTTGTAGATTTTTGGCTTGGACCTCTCATCCTTTATCAACAAATTGGATCAATCATCATCAACATATCAAGCTTTCAACTTAGGAATTGGGAAAGGGCTAATTTTCACATCAAATTGGCACCAATTCCCCTATAGGATCATGTGTTTTCTATTCTAATTAGGATTGAATATTAATGGTTTACAATTTCTAGGAGATTTTGATTTTTGCTGAAATCACATATTTTTAGAAAATATAATGATTTACACCTTAAAAATTTCCATTTAACACATTCCAATTGAAGAGAGTTTAATCAAACTACCTTAGATCAAAACCCCTTGGATAGAGCCCCGCTAGTTTTAAACCATACCTATAACAGAGTCTCCTTTACACCTATCAAAATGCTAATAAAAAACCACTTTTGATTTACCTTTTGGAGGATCAAATGAATTCATTTAATTTTATTTTTTTTAAGTGTGTAGTCCTTATTATAAGCTTTCCAAAAAGTATAATTTTAAATAAATTTATTTTTATTATTATATTTATTTTTTATTTCTTTTGAATGTACATTTTAAACTAAAAATCAAGCTCTTTGTTGTACACATGTGAAAAAATAGAAGATTATCAAAAAATATATATATATATGAGTGCACCAGATATTGAAGTCCTTCATCCAACAAAAAAAAAAAATTGAATTTTGATACATACAAAAAAAGTTACGCATTATACGGTCGCGCTATGTTTGAATTATCCTTGGTTTGACTTCGAAACTTGATTAAAGAAAAAATAATCAATAATAAAATATCTAACCAAGTGGAAGCACTAGATATTAGAGTTTCAAATCTAAATTCGAAAGAATTAGAATTGTACCCTTCATGGAAAAACAATTATGCATTATACGGTGAGTGTCACTTTTTAAAAATGTTGTTTTCTGAAAAAAACTAGTTTTTGGGGGAGATGGAAAAATAAGTGCAATATAATTCCAAATTTTTTAAAAAATATATATTTAGAATCTACAGAGAAAATTTTACAAAACTCTAGTTTGTATCATCTTCAAATTCTTCACGGTTTAGCCGCTATAGTTGCCCGAAAGTGAAGATTTAGTTAAAAAAATTATTACAATGTCCAGTTTGTATCATCATCAACATATCAAGCTTGCATCTTAGGAATTGGGAAAGGGCCAATTTTCACATCAAATTGGCACCAATTCCCGCATAGGATCATGTGTTTTCTATTCTAATTAGGATTGAATCTATATTTTCTTGTTTCATTGTGTTCTTCATTGTTTTTTTTCCTAATTTGAGTTGTGTAAATGGATTTCATGGGGAATCCTTGTTCATGCTTGCAATTGGCTAACGAATGTGTTTTTTCTCATTGTTTTGTAGGTATTCGGATTGGGGTTTGCACAGTAATTTTTGCAACAAAGTTTCAAAAAATCACCACAAGGTCTCTCGGGTGTCAGGTCGTGACAATGCTTGAAATAGTTCAATTGATTGATGTGATTTGCTGGTAATCACAAGGAGGCCTTTATGGTTCACAAAACATGGGATTTTGTGTTTATAAATAGAGTTTTAAAGGGTTGGAAATGAATGAACAATGGTTGCACACTCGGAAGAACAAGCTGAAACTCACTTCAATCACCAAGTTTGACATTGTTATGATGCTTAGGAATCCTAAACTAACATAAATTTAAAAGAAATAGAAAAAGAGGAAAGGGTTGAGAGAAGTTTCTATCTTTAAACTATGAATGAATAGTAACAATGGAGGATGCTACAGTAGATAGTGTCCCATAGAACTAATTTTTTCTTGACCAAGAAAAACCTACAGCTACACAAAACTAGTGCAATCTTCAAGGGGTCTTTTCAGATTTTTAGATTGTGCATTCACCTCATGAACATACAATTGAACTTAATTGCAACATGTGAAATAGCTCAGACTAGCTTTTCAAATCGATTCATCATCAATAAACCACAAAAAGCATGAGCTGGAAGTCCATCCAATATTGTAGCAACAACCTCCATTAAAGACATTCAAGGAGCTAACAAACAAAAAATAACATGGAGGCTGAATCATGCATGCAAAATGAGAAAACTCAAAGAAAACACCCAACTTTAATGCAATGCTTCCTTTTATTTCTATAAAATTCCTCTTTACAACAATTCACCACCCCCCTTACAAATGAGGAGCAAGCCCCTATTTATAGTTTTCAAAAAGTGAAATGAATGGCCAAGATTGATTTACAATGAATGGACCAGATTCAATACAACTTAGGGTTTCACCTACCCCCAATATTTCATAATTTAAAATAGACTATTTTGTCCTCTTTATTTTTTCTTGTAGTCTATTTTATCTTTTAGCTACTGTAGTTGTTTTGTCTTTTAGCTGCCTTTTCCACTGTTGCTAGAAACTATTAAAAGTGCCCCTTTGTTTATGTGTTTCCACCCATCCTTTCATTCGATCAGGTGGATCTTCTTGTAGACTTGTATTCAAGAGAATCAGAATCATCCTCCTCAGTCCCGCAGATAGCTCTTGACCATCATTGTCATTCAGTGAACATAAAATAGCCCCTCCCATGTTGTCTTGCTTGAAAGCACTTGTCCAACTATTATATGGCCTGAAAAAAAATTCTTAGGTGGATTTTGGAAATTAGATGTTCAAGTCGCATCTTCCTAGCTCACATCCATAGGTAAACCCATCTCCACCTTGGCATTTTGAATTAAAATATCCCCTCTTGACACGTCTTCATATGTCAGTTCTTTTAATGAATTGATCCATTATCCCTCCAAGCATCCTTAAAAGCACCTATGTCAATACCATGATTTAAATCTCCAAAAATGATAAATTTCCATCATTTAAAACATTAAAATGTATCAATTTATAGTCCATCAAGAAAATCTCATGTTTCAAAAAACTTTCCATTTTTGGAAACTTTCCATTCTACCCAGTTTCGCTTTGGAGACTTGATCACTTGGGAAGTGCAGAAATGGGATATGCGGGGTCCGCGAGATGGAGTGCTGCTAGGAAGGAAATGGGTAAGGTTTAGCCACTAAGAACGGCTAAGGAGTAACAACCTCCCATGAACGGTGGTCTGCTAGGGCAGACCCACAAAAGATGCTTGGATTTGGAATTTTTGCTACTTGGCTAAAAGCTTTGTTTTGGGAAATAAGGCATATGGGACCCATGTAGTGGAACGATGCAATAGTCTCACTGTAATGCAAAGGAAAAGAGAGAATGGAGGTTAGCATGCGTAGACCCACATGGGTGGACCCACGTGGACCTGAAGACTCAAACATTTTGTCAGGGAAACACTTTGTACCCCTGTGACAACAATAAAAGTGGAATCTACAAATGCAAGGGTTGTGATTTTTTTGTCATTGAGGATGAAGTTTGGTGAATGGACTTCCACACGAGGTAGACCGCAAGGGCGGACCCATAGTGGTCCATTTGACTTAAGGATTTTGATATTTGGGACTCAAGTATTTGACTCATGAAAGCACTGGACATAGATATCATATGGTGGGAAGTTGGAAAAGTTTGTGATGTAAAAATGACATTAGGGACCATGGCATCTATAAGGTGGCTTCCCACATGAAATTTTTTTTAAAGCCACAACTCTTAGCAATTTTGAGGTTTTTCAAATTAATCAAATGAAAGATGCATTAGAAGGGTGTCTAGACCTATTCCTCAATGATTTGACCCCTTTCCAAAAATGCAAAAATTTGGAATGCAGAAGCCAGAGGGTCTAGAGCCGTTAGCAATGACATTCCATGCATAGAAACCTGTGGACAAAATTTCACACAGGAAAACCCATGGATGGACTTCTGCACATGGAAACCTCTAGATGGAATTCCACACATGGAAACCCACGGATGGATTTCCGCACATGGAAACCTGTGGATGAACTTCTGCACACGAAAACCCGCGGACTAACTTTCCACATGGAAACCCACAGACGGAAACCCGTAGATAACAACCTGCAATGAAATTTTTGCAAAGTCACAAAACTTAGTAAATTTGAGATTTTTCAATTTTAGCACATGGGAAAAGGGGTAGAAGGAGTGTCTAGACATATTTTCTTAAGATTTGGCTCATTTCAAAAATATACAAAAAATTGGGATGCAGAAGCTAGAGGGCCTGACATCGTTTGCAAAGACATTTCACAAATGAACTTTCACAGATGGAAACTCATGGATAGATTCCCATAGTGAAGTTTCCAAAATGTATAAACACTTTGAAAATTTGTCTCAAACCCATTTGGTCATGTGGAAACATGCATTTTATGGGCCCTAGATGTTGAAAACTTAAATTTTGCACCCCTTCTTGAAATGTAGAAATTTGGAAGGCAGAAGTCGTAGTCCGACACTGTAAAAAAAAATATTCCACACATAGAAACCTGTGGATGGAAATCCACACATGGAAACCCTCAAATGGTAACCCACACATGAAAAACCCATGGACAGAAACCTACACACAAAAACCCGTAGTGAAATTTTTGTACCTTCTTAAAACTTAACAAAACCTTGGCAATTCACTTAGGTATCACAGAAACATCCCAAATCCATAGGCAACTTGTCCCAAAAGTCAAAAAATGAAGGTGAAAGTGAAGCAAAGGAGAGGGGGGGCAAGTTGACAAAAGAAAAAAAAAGGGGGTCCCTTCTTTCAATGGGGCGTGTGTGCAAAAAATGCACAAAAAATGGCAACTTGACTGGGGAAATGCTCCAGAGCATTTCAATGACAAATTGGAATCATGAACCTAGAATCTCTAGTTTCAACCTCAATGCTAGGAAAACAAACCAAACACTTGACCAAAGTATCAACCACCAGTCAATCCAACCTACTGTATGTTAAAAATCCAAGTGTGTGTAAATGCATTCATTCCCATCCTTAATCCATTATAGGAACCCAAGCTCCATCAAGTTAAGCTATGTGATTGATTCTAACTCAAAAATCACCTTGGACATTTCCTCACTACCAATCAGGTATCCATACCCCCAACAAGGCTATCACTGTGATTCTCCTAAACATTTCTCTACTGCCAATCAAACATCCATAGCACTGATAGAGTTATTCGGATCCTCCCAAAAGTTCAATTTATTTTATTTTGATTTTATTTTCTTTTCTTTTCTTTTGTTCATTTCTTTTGATTTTTCCTTTTCTCTTCTTTTCATTTCAACCCACATGTAGTGAAGCTTGCAGTCAAGGTTGAGAATCATAGTGTCGCTGAAGCAGAATTTTAGATATTTTTCTTAACAGGACTTTACCAAGGAGCCTGCATTGACCTCTAGATTCTTAAGATGTGTGAAAGATATAAGTTTTTAGAATACATTTGAGTCAGATAAACCAACAAATTATCCACTTTGATTCAAACATCTAGGTCATTTGACACTAACAAAAAACCTTCACCATCCACTCTGAAAACTTGATTAGAGTTTCTTGAAGAAATACTTAGAACAACCCTGGGTAATGAAATGGTTGTTGCTCATGCAAACACACCCAGCAGAAAACTAGGGGACCTTGAGCAAAGAAACAAAGTGGAAGCAAAACCCAAACTAGAAGCAAACCAAAAGAAAACACCTAAACTAACCAAAGCGAGAATGCCAAAGCAAATTGAAAGGAAACTAATCTAAAGCAAACTAATCTATGGAAAACCAACTAATCTAACGAAAAGAGGAAAGCAAGCTATATACAAAGAAACCTACACCTATCTGAACCAAACTATATACAAAGAGATTCAAAATGAACCATGTTCAAAAAAGGAAAACTAGCACCTACCCCCGTAAGATTTCGTAATGCATGTACAATCAGCGGGGTGATAGTAATAGTTAGGAGCAATGAAAACTCATCCTTCTATTTAGAAAAATAAACTTCAACAAATGTGTGGTATTCAAATTCAATAACACATTCAAGAAAAACCAACAGTTGAGATGATTCTTGAAGCCCATGTTGAATCCATAGACTAGCACGTCTTCCTTCGTTCCCATAATCAAAATGATAAATATGAACATTCCTAAGAGCATGGAAAGATAAAACCTGGATATCGTCATGTGAGGGCAGCAATATTTGATGGTTCAAAGTGTTCATTTCATCGTTCATCATTGCATTAGAAGCTTCAGGTAGATGCAATGGATGGTGCAGCATCCCTCTTGAATTACAAATCTACAAATCATAATCAAATTGATTAGGCAATAGACATTGTGAAAATTCAAAATTTTCAAATTCAAGGTACTTTTTACTTGATTTTAAATTTGCATAAGATTGAGGAAATGGCTTAGCCAACCCATCTTCCAAGCTCCCAATGGGATCTAAAACCTCCATTGCCTATTCCTCAAGGAGATACACACCATCATACTAATCACTTGCAGCCCTTGTGTCCACTTGATTGTTTTCCCCAAAGGGAAACACACTATCCCATTTCATTTCCCTCATTTTGTCTTCAATTTGATAGTGCTTCATGTCGTAAGGACATGATATGGATGAATACATCCTATTACAACCCTCAAAATGTGGAGGATCAATAAAAGAAAAAGTGAAAATACTCCCTGTTGTAGCCTGTGGTCGGAAGGGTATATTACTCTTGCTAGCAGCCTCCAATACATCCTTGTTTTGTGATTGACTAGTGGAAAAATGGATATATGAATATCACTCTTTCTCCAACAAATCACTCAATAATTTCCTAGGAGTCCCAATTGGATTAACTAACAACCTCACAAGGTGAGTCAATTCACAATGAGGAGGACCTAGGAGGGGGTTCTCTCAACTTTAAAGGGGTTCACCACCAACTATAAACTTGGAAAATAAAATGTTGGAAAAAACAATGTGATATGCAAATGAATGCTAAATGACCTAGAAAGATAAACAAAATGCAATATAAAACTATTTGAAATTGGAAATGTGCACCTAGGAAGTATAGAGATGTTGTGAGGATTCTGGAAATGTAAATAAGCAACCAAAAATTTCTATGGAATACTAAGATGCCCAAGATGGCGTATTAGTCCCGTTGTTGTTTTTCAGGGTAGATGCATGGAGTCTTCAAATGTCGAAACCGGATCTGAAGGAATCTCTAAAAAATATGCTTGGGAGGACTAAGACACCCAAAGTGGTGTATTAGTCGTGTTCTGAATTTCTGTAAACTCTAAATGTGATCCTGAGTTCCAAGGTCTACACTTACTTCCTTTCTAATATTAGGTTCTAAAACTCCTGAATTCAACCTGTAGGTGAGTTTCCATGAAGATGACAACTTTGTAATGCAACTTTACAACTTTTACAATTTTGCACTCCAAATGATCTTCAAGAGTTCAACCTAGATCTATAATCACAAATATGCAAGAGGGGAAAAACTTGTTTGTTAGTAAATGGGGGTTTTCCTTGGTCAAACCCCTTGTTAATTAAACCTTGAAATGAAATAGAAATAATGAAGGAAATGGTTAATGAACATGCAAAGCTGCAACTCACCAAACCCTTTTAAAGTCTGCAAAATTGTGTGCAATGGCTACAATGAATATGGATCCTGAACCAAAGGAATGATCTTGAATTCCTTGCTTGAATCAAAACCCTACATCAAAAATGTTATCTCAACAACACACATGATGCAAGAAACTCTTTTATATGATTCTTGAATCTTTATAATGGCTCCAAATGCTTGATAAATCTACTCATGAATGCTCTAGTGAACTCAATTATGCTATGATGAATTCTCTCACAAAATAATTGGATTGAAATGAATGAATGAACATTGTATTTACACTTATCTATGCTTAATATCCTAAAATTACATCACACCAAGCCAAAATATGAATTCATTAAATAAAGGAGGCTAAATCCTGCCAATATTTGAAATTAAATCCCAAAAATGACTCAAGGAGAACTAAGACACCCTAGGTGGTTTCTTAGTCCCAAGCCATGAAACTTGGCATAGACACCAAAAGGGGGCTCAATTAACATACCTCAAAATCAAGGTCCTAAGACCTTTGGAGGACAAAGACAGCCTAGATGGCATTTTAGTCCTAACCCAAAAATCAGGGACGCACAAATGGAGTCAATAATTATCATTTATGCATTGGAGAATGTTGGGATTAACCAGAAAAAGAGATGTAATTCATAGGGCTTGTGGACACAAAATAGAACCAATTAAGCCATAATGAAGCATAAATAAAGCAAGGCAGGCCCAAAAAAGTGTGAAAATGCAAGGGTATGAATTTTACTACACTACATTTAGCCCCCACTTTAGTGAGAGGATGAACTTGCTTCAAACTCACACTAAAGTAGCCAACCATGCCATCAAGAGTGGTTCAAATGTACAAATGCTAGTAAGATATGATGACACTAATCAAGAGAGTGGCCAAGACCCTAGGATCAAGATCCTATGGCAACCAACATAAGCACAAAGGAACATGCATGCGAATGATATATGAAGCCATAACCAGATCACAAACATACACCATCAAAGACAAGAGAAATTCAAAAGAAAGAGGAAAACTGCAACATATCAAGCTTTGACTGGTCATCCAACGTGATGGACCAAGTCTAGGATTTTTGTCCAAAAAGAAAGTTTACAAGTGGAATGCGTTGTCCACTATGCAAACAAAATGCACGCTCTTAATGGCTAGTGAACCTAGGTGTCCACTAGGTGAGCCCCAAGAGACCATATCAAAGCCATACCTACATGACTTTAATAAGGTACAAAAATGCATGCTCACAAGGGCTAGTGAAGCTAGGTGATCCCTACGGGACCATATCAAATCCATACCTCCATGACTTTAATAAGGTACAAAAATGCATGCTCACATAGGCTAGTGAAGCTAGGTGTTCACTAGGTGAGCCCAAAGGGACCATATCAAATCCATACCTTCATAACTTTAATAAGGTACAAAAATTAAAAAAATGCAACAAGAAAGAGGGATGCTCAAACGTATTTTTTCTTAGTTCATGTGAGGTCTTACTCTTAGGGGACATTGTTCCCAATGTCTCCAAGAGAGGACCAATCAAAGGATAAAATATTCACCACTTAAGGGATGTAGTGTGTCACATCACCACTAAGGGGAATATAATATTCTAAGTTAGATCACACTCTTGAAGGACACTACTCCAATGTCACCACAAATAGAAAAACACGTCGCGTGAAATAAGAAAATTGCATCAAAGACTATGAAAAGTAAAATAATGCAATTGAAATCATGCTAAGATAATGCCAATGTATTCCCCCACTTTAAAGAAATTTCTAACACCATGTTGTGAGAAACTACTTTAAAGTAACCAAAAGATTAAAAAAAAAGGAAAAAAAGGGTTTCCCCCTAGAACACATAAGGGATCTATGGATTCGAGGTCAATATCTTTCTTTGCTACAATAATATTAGAGAGCTCGAAACTGTCATCATTACCCAAATACACAGAACTTGAAGAATGACACAAAGAGAGCGAAAAAAGAAAAAGAAAAAGAAAGCCTTTTGGGTCAACATGGAAGATACATAGGGTGTCTTGATGCCTTGCATCATCCCAAAAAGGAAAACACAAGACAAAAATGGAAAATGAAAGGCAAACAAAAGATAATGAAAAAACTTTTTTGGGTCAACATGAAGGAGACATGAATGTCTCAATGCTTTGCATCATCCCCAAAAGGAAAAAACAAGCCAAAAATGAAAAAGAGAGCAAAGATAAAAGATCAAGGAAAAGGAAAAAGTATACAACATATAGAAGAGTGAAGGTACAAATAGAGGAATGCACATAGAGAGAAACATCAAACAGAACATCACAAGGGATCATGTTATGCACATGCAAGAAAAATCAAAAAGAAAGTGAAAAGGAAAGAAAAAGAAAAAGAAAAGATAAAATACTAGTAAAGCACATGTGAGTCAACCATCCAGCAGGTCATCAACATCCCAGTCTTGTTTACTATATGCAGAATGAAAATCACTAGCGAGAGGGACAACATCAAGTGTTGTACTAGGAGGACCACTAGGTTCAACACATGGTGAATTTCTCGGTTTAGGAGGATCACCATGGTTGTTGTTGTTTAAGCTTATTGATGAGGAGAATAAAAAATTCAACTCATTATGCACTTCCTCAGCATCATCCAAGTTAACCACAATAGGAGGAAAAATGATAATATCCATAGAAGTTGATGATCCTTGTTGTGTTGGAGACATAGCTTTTGTTTATTCTAGTAAGAGAGGAGGGTCATTGTTTATTGCTTTTTTCAAGTTTAGATTTTGATTTTCAAAATTTTTCTCATCACTCATCTTTTGAGCAATACGACGATGCCTAAGTCTATGCTCTCTAGCATTGTGGTTTCTTTTATTATGGTTTTCAAGTTACATTTGTGTAGGAGCAGGTTTTTCAACCATAGGTTCCTTTTCTTCTTAAGAGGGAAGAATGGAAGAAACCATGGAAGGTTGTTCAACCACTTTCTCTTTGGCTTTATAAATTTTCTTAGGAGGCGGATTAGGACTTGTGTGGTTTTCTCAAGGTCTCTTGTAGGAAATAGGTAAGGGAATTTTCATGGATAGGTTTTGGTTTGTTGGAGGGACTTTAGGCTAAAGCATTGTTTTCTTTAGGTGGCGAAAGTTCATGCATGGATGGAGGGTTGATCATCGGTTGAGGCAAGTTTTCAAGGGATAGCTTGGCTATGCATTTTTCTTTGTACTTTTGGTAGGATAGGAAAAGGAAGTATTCATGGGGTCTTATAGGTTCTATAGGTTTAGGCCAAAAATAATCTAAGGAGAAATTGCCACGAGAAGACGAGGATCTAAAGCCACTATGGTTCACTATGAATATTTCATTGTCGACTGGAAACTTTAAGCACTTGTGGAGAACAGATGGGACCACATTCGTGGAGTGAAGCCATTTTTAGCCTAACTTCACACAAAATTGGTCTGAATTAGATATGATAGAGAATGATACATTTGATTTATTCGGTCCTACTTGTAAAGGGAGTGTGATCGAGCCCATCATAGCATCAGTAAAACCATCATACATTTTAATCCATGCTTTTGGTTTGTCATATCTATCTTGGGTAAGTTCATGCACATATAAAAGTTCTTATGTGACCACATTCTCTGCACAAACAAGATCAATTAAAATCCCAAGAGTGGGCTTGTTATTGATTATGTCAACTAGATATAAAGAGGTGCACCATAGAAAAATGGCCCCTTGTTATTTTCATGGTTTTTTAGGCCTTTCTTCATGATATTTGGTCTATTTTGCTCTAATTTAATGTTGTAATGACTTGAACATGCATATTTAGGTACTAAAATTCAAATAATGATGTCTTATGAAGGTGTTGTGAAGTGTTGTGAAGTGTTGTAAAACATTTATACACTCTTCTAGACTCTATTCATTACAATACACCTAAAAATCACCTTTTCATCACTAAACAAGTCCTATTTTGAAGTGTTGTAAAGTCTTGTAACAAGATTTCACACTTTTTGAGGCATAACTTCACTATTTACACATTTCTTATGTTTTATTTGACCCCTTTATGCCCTTATAAGCTTTAATTAAGTTTATTTTTGAATATAAACCCAAAAAATAACATTAAATGAGACTTAATTCCTGACACCCAATTTTAGGTCCTAGGTGGGACCCATTTGCCATGGGTGGCAAATGAGTCCCCCTTAGCTCCAAATTCAAAATATTTTTTTAAAAAAATTGGGTTTTTATTCAAAATCACTTGATGTCGGCCTATGATGAGGTATCAACGGGTTACTAAGGCACAAGATTGTATAAATAAGTGATTTTCTCCTCATTTTACATCTCCCACAATCTCATAACACATCGAAGTAATATTTTCATTCACTCAAGCATTCAAGCACTTTACAACATCAAATCAAGCATTCATCAAGCATTTTGAAGCATCCATTGACACAACTTTAGATTTTATTCAATAAGGGTTTGGTAAGTTGATAGCATTTGCATGTTATTTGTTTATCATTCTCTTTCATTTCATTATTTTATTAACGGTTTGATTACCAAAGTGGGGTTTGACCAAGGGAAACCCCTATTTGCTAACCCTGAACCATTTTTCCCCTCTTGCATGTGTGTTTGCAGACCTTTGTATGTAGATTTAGCAAGCATTAAGGTGATGAAGAGTTGTCAATAAGTCAACAAGGTTTTTCAAGTCAAATCAACCTCATTTCAGGCTTGGAGAAGGTATTTTGTTTGTTTCCTATAGAATTGACTTTGGCAACTCGACAAGCAGACATCCTCAAATTTGGTGTTGTAGAGTTGTCTCTGGATTTCTCAAAATTTTAGGAGAGGACGGATTCACCACCAGTGGTGAATGAGTCCCACCTTAAGGCTGGAAATCTAAGTTTTGTCAGATTCTAGATCCCGACACTCAGAAACCTATTCCTGATAGTTTTCATCAGAAGTGGGACTGATTCACCACCCTGGGTGAATGAGTCTCATTGGTGATTTTCTATAATTTTAGACAACATCTATAACATTCTAGAATCTTCATCAAACCTCCAGGGGCACACTGATTCAACTCATTTCTTTCTATTCTACACTTATTTATTCGTAGCTCTTTGTTTGCATATCACATTGTGTTTTCCAACATAGCATAAATATTAAGTTTTGGATACATAAATCAATCATTTAGATGACTTAATTGCATTTAGTTCATTTCATTTAGTCTTAATAGCACCTACATTACATAATTTGAGTGAACCTAGCTAGCATTTTTGGCCTACCTCTCTCCTTTTAGGTGCAAAAACCCTAGAAGAGTTAGAGAGTCTTGTGGTGCCAAAAAATACGGTTCATTTTGGTGAACCCACATTTTGAACACTTTACATTTTTTATTTCAATTGCATCTTGCATCTTAAGCTTCATTTGCATCAACATTCAATTAGAATATTGTTTTTTTTTTTGCATCCTAGGGACTCTTAACTTGCATTAGTGAAAGACTCATTTAGAGTTCATTTTTGCATTACATATCATTGAAAAAACTATAAATATGCATCTACATCCTTCTTTGGCATCTTAAAAATATTAAAACCAAATTAATTTTTTTGAAAAACACAAAAAAATCTTATACTAGGACTCATTCACCACCTTGTGCGAATCAGTCCACCTGCACATTTTAGACTACATTTTAAGGCATTTTTCTAGCATTTTCCTGCATTTATGTTTTATGTAGTTACTTCTTTGTTATGGTTAGCAAAATTTCTGTTATTTGCAATTTAAACTCCTAGATTACCTTGCATTTACATTCACCCCATCTTTTGTGGTACTTGTATGAGATTTTGGTGCCCCATTGATAATACTTCAGTGAGATGAAGTTCTAGACTCATGGCCTCTCGCGATAGAACTTTTGTTGTGGACCTTGGGATCTCAAGAGCTCTTACTCCTAGTATGGACAATGGTGCATTAGGCATGGAAAATACCATTTCTATGCCTTTACCCTTCCATCTAATGAATTTTGACACATAAAGAAATTCCATCCTGCAAGAAAAGGTCATTAATACTCATGATTATTTTTCACATTTACAACAAGACTTGTCCCTTGAAAACATTTCTTCCACTACCATACTAGCCATAGAAAACCTCCATCATTTGATTGAAAGTGTTGATGATTTACAAGTTATGAAACGAATTGCTAAGATTTACAATAAGCATGCTTCTTCTAATTCCCAATCAACAAACATAGTTGCAAGCCAAGGAGGACCTCACATTCCCCCCCTTCAACTATAGCATCCATACCAACTTATACCACTCCTCATGTTACAACAACTATGCAACAGGTTAGTCCTATGGCTCCTTCTTTCACAATTCCAACTAGCATTCCTAGTTATCTTGTAGCATCGCAAGTCCCCTCTACCACCTTCACCCCTCTTAGTGTTCCTTCCACTTCCCCTCACATTACATACACTCCATCACCATTTTCTCTTCCACCTCAAACAACCTACCCCAATCCCATCATTACGTAGCTCCTTAATACTATTTCATCCATGCAAAAACAAAATTCCACCATTAGCCAAGGTCAAACTGCTCCACCCACATATCATGTTCCTAGTAGCCCCTTATCCTTGGAAATATTACGAACACAGATGCCACAAGGGATAGAAATGCCTAGGTTTGAGAAATACGGAGGTAAAGGAGACCCTATTAACCATGCCAATGCTTATATAGCTTTATGCAATGATTTTTTCCTTGATGATAAAATCTTAGCTAAAATTTTTCCTAAGACCCTAAAAGATATTGCATTGGAGTGATTTTCCAATTTTCCCAATCATTCCATCCAATCATTTAATGAGCTTGTGGATACCTTCGTAAGTCACTTCCAAATTCATATGAGCCCTAAAAAAACAATGGCTGACCTAATGCGCTATAGACGAAATATCGATGAGAAAGTCACTAATTTCATTTCATGTAATCAGGCATTGTATGCTCAAGTGGAAGTCAAAATTCGTGATTCACATCTACAAAAGATGTTTATCAAAAACTTGAACACAAACCTTTAGGATAAGTTAACTATGATGAAATTACCTCCGTTCATTCACTTATGCACAACCCTGTGTGAATATCATAACTCGGTTTCAAGTCATGATTCAAATCCACTTCTAACCAAGCTAAGAAACCTAAGAAAAACAATCAAAACAACACACAAAAATTTCACAAACCAAATAGAGGCTTTTTAAAATTAAATCCACCTCCTCAACCACAACCAAACCCACCTATTCCAAGTCAAGTGGCAGCTATTAAAGCAGTGGTACCTTATACCTATGGGGACCCAAAGAGACAATTTACTCCCTTACCTAATACCCTCCATAATATAATGAACCAATTTCTCCAGCAACAAATGATCACCTTGCCTACCATCAAACCACTTGATACCACCAAACCTTTACCACCCACCTTTAAACCTAATGTGTATTGCCATTTTCATCGCCAAAATGGCCATGACACTGAACAATGTAAGCATCTCAAGCACTTAGTTCAAGACCTCATTGATTTAGGTTGTTTGTCCATTACAGGTGTTAATGATCAAGGTAATAAGTATGTTCCACCCCCTAACCATACTTTACAAATCTTTACCAATACCATGCCTAAACACAATATTTCATTTGTCAAGGGTAGTGAACCTTCAAATCCTCCAGTCATGAACATTGATACAAATAGTGAACAACATGATATAACTCCAAATGTTACCCAAGTTAATCCTATGGATGAACTTGTGGGTGTGATAGACATTATCCCTCGTAAGGGCCCAACCAACAAAAATCTCAATATCACTTTTTCTTCTAAAGATATTGTGTGTGTGAAATGTGGGAATTGTTAGTAAATCAACACAAGCACCAATGAGACATATTATAGTAAATATTTGAATCAAAGAAACTACTCTAAATTACAGTTAAACAAATCTTTAAAAACATTCCATTGTCCTCTATTCTCAAGGATTTATTACACCATATTGGCTCTTAGATTTTGTATATGCACTATGGTTGTTAAAATGAAAACTTGAGAAACGAGATGTTATTCAAAATGCAATAAATCTAAGTGATGAAAGCCATGATGCTATGATAAGGGAGATATTGATAAATGGATAATGTTGTTAAACTATGTGATACAAATTCTTGTGATAAGAAGCTAAAATGATTCTACATATGCTCAAATTACCATTGATATGATGAAATAAAATACAACTATAAAGAAAAACATGATTCTAAGTTAACATGATGCTACAATGCAAACTTGTTAAAATGCTAAAAATTGCTAACTATAAACTCCAAATGCTCCAATTCTCCAAAGCTATTCCTAAATGATAACTCTACTCAAATGTAGGATGCCAAATATTATGGCAAAGGGTCATATGTATAGGCTCTTCCAAGTATCTTGTGATGTGGTAGCGATTGACGGTCTAGATTCAAACAAGAGGGATGAATGGTGGAGATGGAGAGAATCAAGAAGAATGTTCCCTTGACCAAAGACAACATGCCAAATGGATGAAGGATTCCCTTGACCAAATACAACATCCCAAATGGATGGAGGAATAAAGTGTGTGAGAAAAATACCATGTGTTTGAAAGTTTGTTGAAGAAGTGTGTGAGGAATAAGCCATGTGTTTGAAAATTTGTTGAAGATAATTCTAATTTAAAAATTAGAATTATTTAATTTCATATGACCTTGGTGAGATGGCATGAAAAGTTGTAGACATGTGCTTGAATTCCAAATTTGGGATTAGTGAGAATTAATTAAATAAAACAAACTTTAAAAATTTGTTTATTTAATTAAATTAGAGGAATGTGATTTTAGATTTGGAGAATTAGAAGATATGAACTATATAAATAAATTGAGAATTTATTTATAAGTAGTTGAAATATTAATTAAATAACTAGTATTTAATTAATTAAATGTCTTGACCATTTTTAGGTGTATACATTTTTTCCCTCTTTGAAGTAATGTGTTTACACATTGCTTCAAAAGAAAAATTCATTGCTGATGTCGACAAAAAAATTTCCAATGCCCCAAATGTTGATTTTCAGGCGATGACGGATATATGCCCCCTTAGGAGATAAATCGATGAATTTTTAGGATTTTTTGGAATTTTTGAAAATTTTGATGATTTTTCAATGATTTGATGATGGTGTCAAAATTTTATGATTCAAAAATGATTTATCTCCTAAAAAATGATGTTAAAGTCACCTAGTGATGATTTGATGAATTAAAGCCCCTTTGAAAATAAAATAAAACATCCCCATAAAAATGACATTTAATTAACCCTAAAAAGGTTAAAAAGTTGATTTAGAAGTTCATTTGTGCATTTGTGATTTTGAAAACTTGAGAGTGAGTGAGCAATTTAGCAATTTGGAGAAAAATGGTGATCTCCTACCACACTCATCATTTTGAGCGTGTGTGACGGCACAACCACATAGTAGCATACGGACCTCTGATATGTACCCCTAAAAATGGCCTTGTACTTTGTGCAATTTATTTTTCCCACTTTTTCCATGTTTTAAATCAGAATTTATTTTTTTGGCGCATTGAAAACCCACAGTAGCACATAGAACGATTGTTCTAGCACATAGACTACATTAGCGCATAGGATAAAAAATTTAGCACATAGGGTTAATGAATTAATGCATTGATAGATGTAGCGCGTAGGATGCTCGAAGCAACACATTGATTAATTGTAATGGTGCATAGAATAGATTAGCGCTTAGGGAAATTAGATTAGTGCATTGAATGGTTGATTTAGCACATAGGATGTATCGGCACATCGTGACCCTATTCTGGTGCATAGATGAAATGAAATGGCACATTCGGTAGTTCGGCACATAGAACCTTTGTTCTAGTGCATTAATGAATTTTTTTGGTGCATTGGGTTTTCTAGTGCATAGAAAGATTATTCTAGCACATTGGTGAAATTTTAGACCAGATTAATGATTTGCTTGATTGGACTTCATGATGTCAATGATCTTTGACCACATCAGCCTCTGTGTTCATGATGATTGATGATGTTGATACGTTGGATGTCCATTGATCTCATGATAGGTGAGATTCAATGATAGGATGATGATAATTGACCTCATGATAGGTGAGGATCAATTATAGTTTGATTGATTGATGGACCTCATGATAGGTGAGTTGCATTGATTTATTGATAAACCTTATGATAGGCAAGGTTGCATGATTGATGAACCTCATGATAGGCAAGGTTGCATGATTGATGAACCTCATGATAGGTGAGGTGTATTGATTTATGAACCTCATGATAGGTGAGGTTAAATTGATTGATGAACCTCATGATAGGCGAGGTTGAATGATAGATTGATGCTCACAAGATTTGATCAAAGTCTCACCAGAGCTGATTAGATTAATAGGATGATTGATTTTGATTGATTGATTAACTGATTTGTGATTTTGATTCATTGATTTGTTGATTGATTTTGATTGATTTTGATTGATTGATTGACTGATTTGCAATATTTTTTTATGATAGGAGCCTTTGATGAGTCTATAGATTAGAGAGCATTGTCCAAGGACATGGGAGTTGATTTGACACCTGATGCAGCCCGAGACAGTTGTTATTGCATGATGTGGTTTATCGTCTCTTATAGATATGCCCCAAATTAGGGTTAACAAGGCTTTACTAACACCTTTAGTGGAGAGGTGGCACAATGAACATAACACCATCCATTTGTCAATTGGTGAGATCATAGTTACTCCCAAGGATGTATACTGGATTCTATGGATACCCATGGTTGGAGATCTTATACTATATGATTCTTGAGAGCAAGGTGGGACCAATGCACTACACAAGGTGTTTGAGGATGATACCATATGCGGATATGAGATTCCCTAGAGGGACATGGTTGATGTGTATGCCACATTTCCTTTTATGTTAGCTCAATTTATTGGAGGATTCCTTTGTCCTAATCACAGGTCAAAGGGACTGTCAGTTGGATGGGGGCGGATCTTGGAGAGCATGATTGCTCATGGCACTCGATATGCATGGGGTTGTTGTATGCTCACACATTTGTACTATAATTTTCACTAGGTGGTCTACTTTGAAGGGCCCATTTTATTAGTGGAGGTCACATTGCTTGAGGTCTGGGCCTGGGAGCATATATCAGTTGCACGACCAGTTGAAGAGAGACAGTGTCCCATGATGAGGCCATATATACATCTTTATGTCGGTTGACTTGCTCAGCCTATGTTGGGAAAACTAGAGTATTGGATGATCTTGAGTCTATGGTATGGCGACCATATCTTGATTGTGAGTAGTGGCTAGAGGATGATGTTGAGATGTCATTTTTGTGTCAATCGATATACCTGATCGAGTGGACGTGATTTATTATTGAGAAATTTTTGTTGCTAAGAGTACTGAGGTAGTATGATAGGGTTCATGGAATGCCTCAAGAAGTGGCCCACTATGCACAGCGACAACAGGATGCTACAAAGAGGGGATTGGTTTTATCCTATGATGCAGTTGTTCAACATTTCCAGGGTTTACAAGTCATCCCTTCGGATGTTCATCTAGATATCACCGATCCTCCAATATCAGAGGAGTATTCTCAGTACATGTTCCTACATCCATTCCCATGGATCACCATCCCGAATGAGCCAACACCATTGTTAGAGGAGGAGGGGAGGACAATAGGTCATGGGTGGAGGTGGAGGAGGAGGACAAGTTGGAGGACGATAACAGTGATGATAATGATGGTGATGAGAGTGATGGGGGAGCACTACTGGATTAAACACCATTTTCTGATGGGTGTTCATCGGTCGTTCGACAAATCTCTGTCAGAAGAGCGACGCAATGGCAAAAATCTTTCTATCGCTATTTTTTCATTGCAAGGCCGATGACAAATTAAACATCAAAATAACGGTGAAGAATCATCGATCGGCAGCATCATGAAATACCTCAGGATTTTGTCAGAATATTGACGAAACCTTTGTTTATCCACTGACGAATTACACCAGAAGTTCGTCGTTGGTTCGACGAAATGGGCAAGTAGTAGTGTGGAAAAAACATGGAACATTCATCGAAATAGCGATGAAATACTAAAGTAGTAGCGTCAAAAGAACACCAAAAGTTTTTCGAATGTGCGACGAAATACTAAAGTAGTAGCGTCGAAAGAACACCAAACGTTCGTCAAATATGCGACGAAATAGGCAAGTAGTCACGTCGGCTGCGCACCAAAATTTCATCGAAAGTGCGACGAAATTAGCAAGAAGCAGCGTCGAAACAACCTGAAAAGCTCGTCGACTTTGCGACAAAATTAGTAAGGAGTAGCATCGAAAGAACACTAAAAGTTCATCGAAAGTGTGACGAAATTGGCAGGGAGTAGGGTAGCAACGCTGAAATATCATCGAAAGGGCGACGAAATGGGTAGGGAGTTATGACGAAATCGTCATCGTAGCTATAGCAACTTCGTCGAGCCTTTCTATTGATTCGTCGGTGGTTATCATCAAAATTACGACGAAGAAGCAAAATTTAAAAAAAAAAAAATTATATATTCGTGGAAATGTACCATTGCGGAGACTGACCACTAATCATACATACAGACTGCATATTGGTTTGATGCTTCAAACGATGCATTTCTTATATTGAAAAGTGCATTACCTTATTGAGCTTCTCTTTGTTTTGAGTATAGTTTAATATTCTCTACTTAACAAGGCCAACCACGTGACGGTGGAAGCTCATTTGGCCCTCCCCCACTCACATCACTCTAATTCCCCATACCCAATCATATAACATTAATCATTGATTCATCCATTAATAACATATAACATTCATTCATTCATCATTCATTAATTAAGCATATTCACATTCATTCATTAACATATAAAATTCATTCTTTCAGCTTTTACATATTATCAAAAATATGGTTGTCATGATATGATTACAATCACTTTTTTTTTGTTTCTTTTTTAAAGATACATAAAGTTGAAGTGGAGTATCATTTTCTAAATCAATATTTGTCCCCCTTTTAGTTGTTCTGTCCTTTGCTCAGGATCTTAATGTACGCCTAGTCATTTGCTCATGACGTGGATGCCGCTACAAGGGGGGGTCTGCTGCAATAAGAAAGAAATGTTAAACTGATATGTTTTATTATTATTGTTACAAGTATTTTATTAATTAAAAGAACATTAGAGTGGATCTCTTTGACCATGGGTCCACATCATGTTCTCAACTTTGTTATGTAATTCTCATGCTCAACATGTTGAACACACTTAAATCCCGACGGTAGCTTGAAACACGAAGGTTACATTAATTAATACACCAATTGAAATTAAATATGTTTAAGAGAACATGAGAGTGGTCCTCTTTACCTGATGGGGCCACATCATGTTCCTAATAATGCTCAACATGTTGATCATGATCTACATGCTCTATTAAAGTTGAAACACAAAATGTTACATTAATTAATATACCAATTGCAATTAAATATGTTTAAAAGAACTTTAGAGTGGTCCTCTTTACCTGATGGGGCCACATCATGTTCCTGATCTTCTCTAGCCTGATCATGCTCAACATGTTGATCACGCTCTACATGCTCTAAAGTACCGGGATGCACACCATGACCTTCATCTGCACGTTCTGCTCCACCCTCACCAGGCTGCATTCCAATGTCAAGTGCAGTATATATTATCATTGCTTGAATGTTTAAAACAAATAAGCATGTAATTACTTTATGGTGGAAATTAATATTGAATAGATTGCACAAGTATTCAATTTTAAATAAACTTTATTTAGTTTATTTACCCCGCATGTCGATGCAATGGAAGATCAGTGGTTTGCCCAAATAAGACTCTTAGGCATTCAAATTACCTGGGCCCATAGCCTTGCTAGAAGGCAATTCAGGTCCTTCCTTTCTCAGGAACTCAAGGAATTCAGATCCCTACATTTTGAAGATCATGAATTTTTCTATGGTGTGATAAAGCCAAAATTACTTTTCAATTTATTATAATTTGATGCAATATTTCATTTATTGATACTTACAATTCATGCTAATTTCATATAACCACTAGATAAGTTTGTAGTTGTCTATGCTTTCTAGTTTTGCCTTTTGTTTCCCATGTGCTCCGCAGCCTATGAAAAGTTTGGAATACGTTAGATTATGTAAAAGAAAGAGTAATCAGTATATAATTACATTGTTGATAGTATCACACATAGCATACTACTTTAAAAAAAAAAATTAATGGCGTTTCCATAGCATACAGACATTAAGAGCATATAAAATACAGAGTTCAATCCATGAATTATAGAAAATAGATATTTGTCGTTATATTCATATCGCTGATTACATTGCACAAAACATACTACAACCACATACATCGATGGTGACAGCTTGTTCATGCTACCACATTTTTCATACATGTCTACCAAAAGCATTTTATCAAATAGTTCATTGCCTTGTTGCTATGGCTAAAAGCCTAAAAATAGGTGCTTTCAAACGCTTTTTATGGATGCTTTGAAAAAATCTATCAAAGCATAATATATAATAGCATAGATACAGTGAATCGCTTCAAAAATACTGAAAGAAATGTGGTCTCGATAGATGGAATGCCATGACAATCCATAGTACTTGCTTGTCATGGCATTCATTATGGCATTCCATCAAATTAAGGAGACCACATTTTTGAAGCATTTTTTTCAAATAGTCTACTCTTTTCTATGCTACCACATTTTCATAATCGCTATGCTCCAAAAGTAAAAACCTCAAACAGGTGCTTTCAACAAGCTATGGATGCTTGGAAAAATTCACCAAAGCATAATAGTAAGCAATAACATAGACAAGGCAGTGAATTGTTTGAAAAATGCCTAAAAGAAATGCCTTCTCATGGTGATGGAATGCCATGACAATCCATAGCAATTTGTTTGTCATGGCATTCGCATGGCATTCCATCACCATGAGACTACATTTCTTTGAGACATTTTTTTCAAGGTTCACCTTGTCTATGCTACTGCATTTTTCATATATGTCTACAAGCATTTCATCAAACAGTTCATTGCCTTGCTGCTATGGCTAAAAGTAAACAGTGCTTTTAAACAAGCTATGGATGCTTGGAAAAATCTATAAAAGCATAATAGTATAATAGATAGACAAAGGCAAAGAATCGTTTCGTTCCTTCAAAGAAATGTGGTCTCATGGTGATGGAATGCCATGACAATCCATAGAAATTTTCTTGTCATGGCATTCGTTATGGCATTCCATCACCATGAGACCACATTTTTTTGAAGCATTTTTTCAAATAGTTCACTCCTTTTCTATTCTACCACATTTTTCATACATGTCTACCAAAGCATTTTATCAAACAGTTCAATGCCTTCATGCTATGGCTAAAAAGTAAAACCTCAAATAGGTGCTTTCGAACAAGCTATGGATGCTTGGAAAAAATCTACCAAAGCATAATAGTAAGCAATAACATAGACAAGGCAGTGAATTGTGATGGAGCCTCAAATTTACATCCGGGATTTCTTTTATTATTGGCTAGTCTTGTTTATCTGAGTGGTGCCTAGGGCTGGAGTTATTACTTTTCTTTCATAAACCCTTGGTTTTCTGTCTTTGGTATGGGTCTGTTCTATCGTTACTTTTTGGAGAAGGTTTTTAAAAAAGAAAACAACCTATGTCTCATTAACTCATCTAAGGCCTGGCCCCTTTTAATAAAATGATAAATATTTAATTGTTGGCCTCCTTTTATTTACCAAAGTCTAAGTCGGGTTTGTGCCTTATGTTTTTAAAACAACCTTATGTCATCGACCGTCGTTGCCCTAAGCCGCATCCCCTTCCTCGGGTTTTTCCTCCTAAGTAATGTTTAATGTTTACCAGGGGTTATTTGATGGTTGTTGATCTCCTCACAGATACATCCTGACCACTCCCCGTCATATCGCGATCCCAACTTGAGCCATCGCGATATCGTGGGTGATCGCCACGTGTCCCAGGTTGCTGATGTCTGAAAAGAAAATCAAATGATTTAATAAATACATCAGACTTTAGTGTGTTATCAAGTGGGTTACTAAATCGCCTGAGTGGTGCACGTGTTTATAATCAACGGCAATGTTTTAATCTTGATGAAAAAGCTACTCATCGAATAGGCCTTAAGACTGTCCCTTATTTTACTTAATCATTGTCACTGATGAAGAGATCAACGGTTGCCCGCTATCGCGCAATCCCAACTTGAGCAATCGCGATATCGCGGGCGAGCGCCACATGTATCTTTCTGGCGCTGCATATAATGGTGGGCCCTGGGGATGATGTGGAAGGCGTTGTCAGCATTTTTAAGGAGGACTGTTCGATGATCTGACTGAAACAAAAGATCGACAGTGGAGATTTAAATCTGTGTCAAATACAATTGAAGGCATTGGCGCTATATTCAAGTAGGCTTTAATGGCAGATGAGACATCTATTGGCAATGTTCATAAAGTTCAAGTGTTTAATTGCAGACTACTTTCACCACTAAGGCATTCAAGCATCTTCGAAGCAGTCTAGAGCCAGAGATAGAGCTTTCAAAAGCAATTTCGGCAAGAGTTTGATTTTTTGCAGAACGTGAATTTCTGTCAGTTATTTTCTACATCACTGTTTTGTCTGAATGTGTTTCTTGCGAAAATCTTTGCTGTGTTGATCAGGGTTTTTCTGAATTAAGATTTTAGGGTTACTATTTCTCTTGAATTGTGAGAAATTGTAAATTCTACTGTGTTTTCGTTTTGAGTAGCACCAGTCTGTTCATAATTTGATTTTCTGAGAAGCCCTAGTTGTTTAAAATGGCGCCAACAAAACAGCATTCTAGCCATATTGACTACATGCAGAGGAATCTGTATGATGATTTCCTTGACCAATTTTCCCTATCAACAAATGACAATAAGAGGGGTTTGGTTTTGATGAGAGGGGCAGCCTTAGGTGAAGGGTTGAGATATAGAACCTACAACATTGTAGATGCTAGGGTACCAATGACGGGTTTAGAAATGTTTAGAAGATGGTATGGCCAATGAAATGCACCTCATCCTTTTTCAAATGGTTGGAGGTATGATATGGAAAAGCTTGTAGTACCAAATGTGTTCCTTGATATTGACCTCCTCCTAGCAGTGGCTGTGAGATATGATCCTGTCACAAGGGTTATAAGGGATAATGATGGTGAGGTTTTACTAAATGTAAATGCAGATGTAATTTAGAAGGTTTTTTATTTGAGTGAAAATGGCTCATTCTTGGTCTAGATTGACTTTGAGGAGATGAAACAAGAGTATGCCAAGATTCAACCTTTTTTCAGATCAAAATTGCTTCCTCCTCATCTAGTCAGGGCGGGCAGTTCCACGATTCATATCAGCCTGACTAATCAGGAACCTTTCGGGTTAAATTGTTTTGCTGATCATTTCTTGGCAACCTTCTACTCACTTTGCCAAATTTTAGGTTTCAGTCCTAATACTGTGATGCCCATTGCCTATATGTTTATGGGGGCTTAGATTCAGCATCCCAATTTCTCTATAGTATATAATTATGCTTCTTTCCTTACTGAAAGAATGCATGAGGGTTTGTTGAACTTATTTGTGGGGGACACTAGTGTTCTTTTCTTTTGGTACTCTTTGTTAATGCATATGTTCTTGTATGAGAATGTTGGTTTCTTCTCAGAGAAAATGGAATTGAGGCAAGAGGTAAATGGAGAAAGGCTACCAGTACAGGCCTAGAGTGCAGATATGTCTTACAACAAGAGGGATGTTAGCTATGTACAGTTTGACAACTGCTTTGCTTCTAGGCTTAGGGCTAGACTAATGGTAAATATGCCAAGAATTCCTGAGGATTTGCATGATTTCCTCTGGCCCAAAGCAAGAAGGCCTGAGTTAAAATTATGTCATAATTGGGGTGACATCATTTCATACCCTGTAAGCACTATCTTAAGGGTTTATGGTTTCTAAGGAACCCCCCATATTCTTCCATACAATGTACCATCAAGAATGGGATTTGTAGAGGTTTTGTGGCAGCTGGGATGCATCCATGAAGATAACCTGACAAGAAGAGGAAAAGGGACTTTGTTCCTTGATTATACTGTTGTCTCAGATTTTGTATTTTCCAAGGGTGGATGGGTTCATTTTGATCAATTTTTTATTGATTACCATTTGAAGAATGGATCCATAAGGCAGCATGATCCTGAGGGATTCTTTGCTCTATTTAGACAAAGAATCAAGGGTGGAAAATTTTCCCATGTTTTCAACTTTCCTGAAGATTTGATTAGGAATGAATTTGATTTGGGTAGGCAAGAATTGAATAAAGAAAAATGGATTGCCTATGAGAAATCGTTGGCCCTAGTGCATAAGTTGGATCTGAAGTATGATCCATTAATGGAGTTCACTTCATTTCACAAAAGAATTGATTTCCTGATGAGTAATTTCAGAGAAATCATGAGCACCCTGAGAACCAAGAAGATAAACTTGGAGGTAGATTTGAAAATCCAGGGATTGGAGGTGAGGCCTGTGGAAGAAAGGCCAATTTGTCAGCCACCAATTGATAGGACCTTATACAGAAGAAAAAGAGATACTGGTAGTGATGAAGAGGTTGGAAATAGAAAAGGAAAACAAATAATGAAAGCCTCATCACAATCTGGCCAAGGGATTAGAAAGCCTAAAGGAATAAAGATTGTGGATCTTGATTCACCACCTCGAGATGACCCTATGGAGCCGCCACCAGAGCCAAGCCCTAAGAGGAAAAGAATTGAGGAACCACAAGACACTTCGGTGGATAAAATAATTGTCATTAATCAAGACATGCAAGTTGGCACGCCTTCACCTCCTAAGTCAGCACAATTGGTATTGACTGATATAGATATAAAAGGATAGAATGTTTAGGATGTAAGGATGCTCGCCTGCAAGGCATTCCTAGATGATTATGTCTTTGTGAAGACTCATGTGTTCTTGCAGTTGGTCTGGAGGTTGAAACTTTAGAAATATTAAGACAAATGCAAGGAAAGAAGAGAAACAAGGCCTGACAGGTCTGATTAGGAAAATGATGATGAGGTCAAAACCGAGCTAATAGAATAGTTCAAGAACCTCACCCCTGATGAAGGAAGGAAAATTGTGTCTCAAGTTGGTGTCCTACTTCTCCCTGAATGGGACATTGTTGATGATGTAGCTTTTAATGTTATCATGCAATCAAAGCATCCTATGCAAGGTAGTGAGGAGGAAGTCAATGCAGCACTACAAGACTCTACCTTTAGTGAGGAGTATGAAACTTTGGTGATATGGGCTTTAGCACCTCAGGGAAGAAAACCAAATGTAGCTGATCTCATTCCAAATTTAAGGGGTGGGCTCATCATCAAGAGAGTCTCTAAAACCTCAACAACAGAGGCCATAAGCTTAACACTGAATGTGGCCAAATTGGCCCAGAAAATAGCTGAAAGAGATGAGGCTGAGAAGAAAAGCTTGACGGAGAAATATAACACAATGATTGGGGAGTATAGTAGAATACAGCAAAGAAATGTTGAGTTGCAATCTAAAGTAGATAGGCTGAGATATGGGCAGGTGGAAGAATCTTCCAGTGCCGCTGCTGCTAGAGCAATACCTACTGCTTCAAGGTCATTACCCCCTGTTGTTCCAATCATTTATATTCCTGGATCCCCAATTCAGACAACTATTGATATCCCTGCACCAGGGCCAGTTGAAGAAGAGGTTGAGCTTTCTACAGATCCTACCAAAGAGCATATGATAAACAAAGTTACAGAATTACAGGCTGCCTTAAGGGTGAGTGAGGATAATGCTATGGCCAAGCATAATGAGGTGGTAGACACTGTTATAAGGCATTTAACTGAAAAGATTGATTCTAAGCTGCCAGTTGTACATTCTTTGTATTCTTTATTCTTGGAGGGAATTCAAAATATTAACAGAGACAAGGAGGTGATTCTGCCCCTGATTGAAAAATGGATCCCTAGGGCCACTGATTTAGAAATTATGTTTAAGGCTTCTAGGTTTGATGTGAATAATAGGCCCCAATCATTAAAGCCTACTAAAAATTTTCTGAAATCATTGAAGGGATTTCAGGCCTTGCCTGATGATCTGAGTAAGAAAATTAGGGAATTAATAAAGAATTTTGATGATTGGGATGACACTTTCCTGCCAGATATAATGGATACAAGTGGAAATATTTAGACATTGCAGCAATGGCAGGAAAAGGCAGAGGAGGTTATTAATGAACAAATTAAATTAATTTGTGATGATTCAAATCATGACTTGCTAGTAAATAGCATGGATAAAATAATTAATACTAGCATGTTTCTGGAATCATTTGAAAGGGAGGCCAACCAGGTTGCAGTGAAGTTCACACCTTACAGTACCAAGATGAAGGAGGTGATGGAATTTAATTGGCCGATAGATGAGGAACATCAGAGTTGGGTTAACAAGTACTTAACTGAGGAAGAGTGAAGCGATGTATAGTACCATCAACTGACAGCTCAATAGTTATGTATAACTGAATTTTGGTTTTACTCCATGGCAGATTTGGGTGCAGTTTTTGAGGAGTAACAGATGCTGTGGTTATTTTGCAATGAGTGGAATCAATAGAAAGATGCTCTGGGGTTTGGTGGTTGTGTTTTCAATTTTGAAATGGGATGTACCAGTCTAATTGATCAATGACATGTGTAATTTCTAGCCCGATACTTGTTGCTCCTTCATTTTATATAAGAAGGATTTCAAGGCCAAAAATTAGGGCTGGCAAGTTAGATATTTTTTGTAGTCGAGTCTAGGTAAAGTTGCAGTGCAAGAACTTTTGTGAATACTATGGCAATTTAGGTTTGGGTTATTTTGTAAAAGGTTTTAAACTTATGAAGACCACATGTTTTATAACAGTACCGGCATTTCAAGCTAAGATGATATATCTTGAGCTTGAGTCTCTCCTCTGTACAAACATATCATGTTTTGAATAAAATAATCAAGGATTATGATGTTCATCTCATCATCTCGATGTGTGTGTTTTCTGTCTTGGCTTTAATTCAAAGAATTAATTAAAATGCTTAGATGAAATCATGGATGGGTATGTTTGTAAAAGGATTAAATAAGAAGTATCGGGTTGGGGCAGAAATTGATAATGTTGTAATGCAACATTGTCAGGGATCCTATATGCTGAGTATTTAAATCTATTGTCGAATTGTGACTGTTTATGAGTTTGACTCCCCAATGGTATATGGCACTAATCCAAATCGTACAAGTTTGTAAATCTTTGTGTCTGTATGTTTTTGCTTAGGGATTGCCACCAAATTTGCAAATTAAATGACTATCATAAGATACAGAATAATGCTGTAATTATCTCATGCTCCAGGTAGCTAACATTACTGGTGAAAGGCCAATTCATTTTAGTGATATCCTATTCTATTGAGCCATTTGTGGGATTATCTATAATTTTTTTAATGATTGTTTATGAGTTTGGTGTAGAGATCATAAATACATTATAGGGATCACCCTCCTAGGTCTTGCAGAACCCAAGGTGTAGGAGGTTATTTTAAAATCCACGTCAGTTGGTCCAGGTTCTCTGAGCTGCCCTTGATTGGAATTGGCAATTCCATAGGTAGATTAGGACACAAACCTGGTTAACAGCATAAAAAACCACCAACAAATTGTTTGAAAAAATGCCTAAAAGAAATGCAGTCTCACGATGATGGAATGCCATGACAATCCATAGTAATTTGCTTGTCATGGCATTCGTCATGGCATTCCATCACCATGAGACTACATTTCTTTGAGACATTTTTTTCAAGCTGTTCACTGCCTTGTCTATGCTACTGCATTTTTCATACATGTACACCAAAGCATTTTATCAAATGTTCATTGCCTTTCGCTATGGCTAAAAGCCTGAAACAAGTGCTTTCAAACAAAATTTATGGATGCTTGGAAAAAATCTATCAAAGAATAATAGTAAGCAACAAGCCATGGTCTCATGGTTTTTAAAAATTAGCTCAATTTTATTACGTTTTTATAGATTTTAAACCGCGTTTTTTAGTAGATTTTGAGAGTTTGAAAGCGAGGAAAAAAATCATTGACAAAAAGTCAGTTTTCTAAAAATCAGGAGAAAAATAAGTCCAGCCTACAATTTTTTTTTTAAATCACAATTAATGAGATTTTTTGCAGTTATGCTTCTATATCACATACCTTCCTTGGCAGGTGAAAGTTGTGCTTTCCTTTTTTGTAGCTATAGCTTTTCCAATGGACACGGGTGCTTCCCTCTCTACTCGGAATCATGGGGGGATGCTCATACTTTTTGTTCTTCTCTAAATGTGACCTATATTGGTCCCTCGCATACTTTAGATAGGTACCAGCTTTCTTAAGGACCTTGGTTCGGTTGAATGTTTTATCACCAAATAGCACAACTAAATAGTTAATGAGCTCATCTTTTAAATCTTCATTTTGGGCATTTTACCGTGTATGTATGGTGGGCCTGAAGAGCTCCAATGTAATATCACTTAGATGTTTATAAAAAACATCATTTCCTGCAAAATGATCATAGGATCAATAGTCTAAAAAGAGCGATCAATAAGTAAATTTCAATTGGATTATATAGAATAATAATTAAAACATTTTAAAGTACCTGAGACCTTCTCTATCTTTATGGGAACGAAATCCTCGGTCACCACAAGTGTGACCGGCAATGTTCCCGTACTAGTAATACGCGAAGATCCGATGCTGCTAAAACATCACGGTAGCGATGGCCTCTGCATCCCGGTACATGTCTTAACACACATGTTACGGTATGTGACTACTACCCGGAGGTGTGTTAGCGGATGCACGCATGGTATGTTGCCGACGTTTCAAGCGACAATATAGGCATGGATGATGGGGGTTAGATAATGTGATGTATGCCTAGGAAGATCAGGATGGACACTTGTACCAACCCTTACTCCTCGAGAAGCACTTGCAGTACCCTGATCATGGCCAGGAGCATCATGAGGAGGCAAATAACCCTATAAAAACAACACATATTTTATTTCATGACATAAAAGAGTACAAAATATAAAACCATGAAAGAACTTATGTTATAATTAAAGACCTCATGACAGTTTACTTGCAAGTTTTGTAATCGCTCTCTCAATACATTAACCCTCTCTCTTATCTCATCTGTTTGAGGCATTTTGAACATCAACTCAGTCATTTCTTCATTGCATATTTTTATGAGCTTTTTTATCGTATCAAAAGGGTTTGCTGAATAAGCCATGTCATCATCAGAAAATATTGGCTGCACCTCACTATGGATGCTCTCCTCTACTGCTAGTTCCTTTCCCTGATCAGTGGAATGCAACAATAATATTAAAAGCATTATTGAAATTAACCCAAAAAACTTATGAAAAAATCATAATAATAAAAAAATTTCCTCGTATCTAATTTGTACAATTACAATGAGGTAAACCTGTCAGGTAGAAATGGCTGAAGATACATCAAGATATGTGCTCTGGGCCAAAGCCTTCTCCGTACAATCAACGTCCCCCTGTGACAAAAATTAAATATAAAAAAATATTACCAAAATGAAACCAATAGACTTATGAAAAAAAATA
>VDFB02047230.1:151190570-151293128 GCA_007258455.2 Sequoia sempervirens | reverse complement strand
TTTATTAATGCAACATTAGATTAGGCATTAAAATATTTATATGTAAGAAAATATAAACAAAAGATTATAATAAATAAACACATAACATTATACGTACATGGCTAAAACCTCAAAAATTCTACCATTAAAGAGAGGCACAAATATGTATTAATCTTCAACACAAGAGTATATAGCAACACACTTTCTTCCTTCAATATTTTGGTACCCCCTCTATACTGATGAAATACTTATAAAACTAAGTATTTCCACCCCCCATGATTGTGCATCTATTAATATACACATATAAACAATGGTTTTACAACACTATGGGATAAGGAAACAACACGAAAAGTGCCCAAAAAATATAAAAACATGTTTATAGGATTGCAATTAAATAACACACAATCCTAACAATAATGTGCCAAATAAATTAACATGAATGAAAATATCAAGATTACACGAGATAGTGTGTGAAGTGATCATGGGAGTATATGATTAATAGTTAAGGCATTCTATGGTGAAGATTAATGCTTTTACTTATATAAGAAGCAATAACCAAATAAAAGATTCATTATAAGATTTATTGTGAATGGATATTTAAACCTTAGATGGAGTGGGAATTGGTGGTATATTGGGTGCTAAAGAAGTTGCTTAATGCCATTACTGAAACCCAATTCAAAAAAGAGTTAAGGAGGGAAGAAGGCCAAGTTTTATGAAGATAAATAAATGGTGTTATTTAGGATAAGAGATAGAGGTATTGAATGCAATTGAGGTTTCATCCAAACTTTTTGAATATATTTGTAAGGAGATTGTGAAGCCCTATTGACATATTATATCTAGATGATAAGATGTGGCCCCTAGCTAAGGAGATGGCCAATAAACCTTGTGTGAATATTAGAAAAGCTATGACATACTTGCTTTTGGACCTTAGACAATCTATTGAACGATAGATATATTTGATGTTGCTCAATCCTTGATTTGTGCTACAATGCTCTTCATCATCATTAGTACTTTTTTTTGCTACACAAAGAAATTGAAGGAGTTGTTGAGTAGGGTGACAAGAAGCTACAAAGCTACATTAGAGACATCTATATTTAGTCATGAAGAACAAAGGTAGGTTGGCTAGTGGTTTGCAAGAAATTATTTTTGTACAAAATCTAAAGGTATCTTCTATTGTTAAGATTATAGAGATCAATTGTTGTGATTATAGAGATCAATTGTTGTGAAGAAAAAATGATGAATTCCCATTGAGAGGTGGATAATATTTAACATTTCTATGTTTGTAGAAGAAGCTTTTAGTTGTGAGGCCTTGTGTAATTTTCTCGTTCCATCATATTTGCACATTTTTTAGGATTTGTAGGGTTGGGGCCATCAAAATTTGCTCCATCCTAACAATTAGATCTGAAACATTATTTGGTAATTTAATAATTAGTTTTGGTGACAAATGATGGATGTATAAACTTTATTTTAGTAGAATCCAACACTTCGACACTTTTTTGTGGCTCTTGGGTGCCTTACTTAAGTTACCTATATAACAAAATTAAATATGTAATTGGTGTCAAGATACAAAAACCAATGGAAGGTCGTGTTGCCCTTGCTCTATTAGTGAAGTTGAATGGCTCACTAAGAATCCAACATGGATTAAATCTTGTTGAATGCATAGATCAAAACACTATAAGAGATATAGTCAAATTTAGTGGAATGGATATTCTTTCGTCATTGACACTAATTTGAAGGAGTTTAATAAGAGCTCCATAAAGGATTAGCTTGATGGAATGAATACATGAATCTAGCTAATTTGTGCACCCAATACTTACACATTACTAAAAGTGTTTCAAAATATAAATACCTTCCCAATTAAAAAAACTAATCGAAGGTTTAGAGAAATTGATTTCAATAATATCCTTATAAAGGCAAGAACTAAAAATAAAGATTATATATTTTTATTATGTGCTCTATTCAAGGTAAACACAACTTGTCTAAGGAAGTGGTCCCATGTAGAGGGGCTTTAGGATCTATTATAGAGTGACAAGTTTCATGAGATAAGGAAAAAACTACTATAAGATAAATTGGAATCTTATCCTAGAAAATAAGAACTCCTACATTTTAGAAATTTAATTTTCAATAGCTATCTATAAGGTGTAAATAGAAATTTCCACCACTAATTTAATTTTTTTTATTCCATAATATCATTAAAAGATATATATCCTTCAACTTCCTAAAATGCTCAAATAAAATTTATAAAACCTCTAAACTTCTTAAATTCTCAACTTAAAAATTTTAACTACTCAAATAGATGGTGTTGATGATAAAACATCGCATAATTAACTAGTACCACAAAATCTCAATACTAATAGAAAATCTATCAAATCAATACTTACTAAAAAAAAAAACAAAAACACTTAAATTTCCTCAACACTAGGTACTTGAAAATTTTTAGATAGCCCGTTCGATGGGATCATAGCTTAAAACAATTCTAACAATTATACGCCCTTGATATATCGAGAGATTTGAACCAATTTTCCTGACCACTCATTCAAGCATTAGGGGCGATGGCGAGGGAAGGGCAGGCAAGCAAACAAGTAGCCGTTGTCGTTCGTGGTTTCAATGGCCATAGCTGCAGCAGGGAACCTGACCATAAATCATCCATTTCAACATTCTTCACACATCAATCCCATATGTCAATCTTTCCTAATCAGAAAAAATACTAGTGCAAGGTGTTGTAGCAATGCAAATAACCAAGATAATCGAGTGCAAAGGCAGGAGAAGGTGGTGATTGTGGGTGCTGGTATTGCAGGCCTTGCTACTGCTCTATCTCTTCACAGCTCTATCTCTTCACAGGTTCTTTTTTCCAATTTAGTCATCTGCCAATACCCAGAAATTTTGCAGTACACTGAAGTATGCATTATGAACAGAGATTACATGCATTCTTTCAGTATAAGTTGCTCTTCCTAATTGTTGGTTAGCAAATTTTTTTTATTGTTCTAATTAAATTGTTAACACGAAACCCAATACGGTTGATGGGTGATTCTTGAGTGGAGCTTTTCACATAGCATTTACAACATGAGGTTTGAAAAATCAGTACCCACAAAATTAATAAATTCCTTACCATTAAATCAACACCTTAACCGCCATTTCCATCGGCTCCTGGACGTTTTGTAGCAGTCATATTGCTAATTGCAAGTTAAGTAAGGATTGAAATTACGACGATGTGTACACATTTATTTATATAATAAATCCAAGCCCACCTTACCTTGGTTTAGTGGTAAGGTCAAATTATTCTAACAAGGGAGTGGTGAAGCTAGAATGACACTGTGAGACTTACAGTGACATTGATATCAAGAAGGAAGACATACCGAGAGTGGAGAGTGGAGAGATGATACTAGTCGAGATGGTAAACTTTTTAATCAAGATCCATTATAGAAGATCTAATATTGAAAAGGGTTTAAAAATTTGATATGGCTATTTAGGGTGGCCCATGTGTCTTTGGTTGTGTGACATGATATTCTTTTACATCTCTTGATCCTATAGACTACATGACCTTGTAAACATTATTTAAATTATACATTTATTCCGCCATAATGATCCACATTCAAATCCTAGACATGTTTGCCATGATATGGTCACTATTGGTAGGGAAGCCAGCAAAGGAGGAACGATTGCCACGATGATGACATATTTTCATGTCAGAGTAACTGCCATGATTATGACCTTGGTCTAAGCACCGCTAGGCATGTTTTTGCCATGATTATGCCCTGAGTACAAGCTCTGCTATGCATCATATTGTCATGATGTAGTTGCGAGGTGGAGCAATTGACACATGTTCCCTTAGGTTGAAGTTTGAGTGATTTCCATGGAACTGGACTCCCACCCATGATGTCATGGTTTCAAACCAATCGATTGTGATGGTCAATATCTATGATCCCGTTTTTAGCCATATCCAACATGTTTCTTGTGTTAATGTGGGCAAGCAAAGAGTTTGTACACTTATGTTGTGATCTATTTACTTTATTTGTCTAAAAATCCTAGAGCAGAAGTTTATTTCTCTACTTTTGTTTAAATGCTTGCGATTCAATCTTGGCTAGTGAGAGATTATGGAAGAAAAACTCTTAATACTAGAAAAAAGGAATATTAGGCTATAGAAACAACACAAAAAAAACAATGCTTAATAGGGATTTATAGTGGGTAAGTGCCATAGGAGAAAGTAATCGTCACGAAGAAAGTAGAGAGTAGCTCTATCATATAAATGGTCTGAAATTGAGACAATTGAAGATTTTAGGGTTTTATAGTGGATAAGTGCCACCGGAGAACGTAATTGTCACGATGAAAGTAGGGATTTGTAGTGGATAAGTGCCTTGGAACTGCTTAATAAGCATATTACATTACATCTTTTTATTTCACACAATTCTATTAAATGAGGTCTGGATTGACATTGCCTTTGTTGTGTTGTCAAAAACATGCAGGCTTGGTCTTAGATCATTGGTGCTTGAGCAAGCCGATTCTCTAAGAACTGGCGGGACTTCTTTGACTCTTTTCAAGAATGGATGGCGTGTGCTGGATGTTCTAGGAGTAGCTGATGATCTCCGAAAAGAGTTCAGTGAAATACACGAGTTTGTTTCCATAAACCCCATCATTCAGTTGACGAGCTTTACTAGTTATTTGTCTTATTCGTTTACATGCAAATTTATTTTTTAAAACATGTTGGCATAATTACAACAAATATGATTTTCATACACAAGTCTAGTGGATTCATTAAGTGAGGATTATAGATCCTAATAGTTTATAATCACTTCATCTGATTTTATGCTTCTTGTCTAAAAAGAAGAATTTGCCAATCAGGAAGACACATAGTTTTTCACACTAAAATAAATTGAGTAGATTTTATTCTAGACTGTCATTGCTTCCGAAAAGGTAAAGACTGTTGTTGGAATATACTAAACTCCAATACGAAGTTTTCTTGAAATTCTTATAATAAATTATTTTAACAAGATTTTTTTTCCTCTTGTGTTGCCGTATTGCTTAGAAATGAATGCAGTTCTTGGTTTTCTTAGATTATAGCCAACTGTAGCCATGCATTATTTTTCAGATAATTCTAGATTTTTTGTGTTCTAGTTTTCTTTATTTTTAAACTTGTCTTGTGGGTCCTTCAGCTTAGATGCCAATGCTGAGGGGCATCTCTTCCATTAAATTTAACCAAGGCTCCTGCTCCATCACAACCAAATTTGGATGTGGTAGTTTTCTTGATTAAATATTCAACATTTGTATGTATAACATGAATCTTTAAGATTTGAACACATATATTCACCATAAAAAACTAATGACTTCCCACTTGAGCTCATCCCATATGACTAGTTTTCTGATTTCTCCCTTTTAATGAAATTTTCCTTTCTGAAATAGTTTGATTTGTCATCTTCTCACCAAAACCACTTTTCTTTTCCCTCCTACTACATGTTCTATTATAGTATGATGAAGAATATGCTAGCTGCTGTAATGTGCTTTATGTAAACATCGAAAGAAGTAATATAGCATCATGATATATCTAGTTTATCCACAATGAACTTGAGATTTTCGACGATTCTAGGGTTTGTAGAGAAGAATGCTAAAACTACAAAAGCAACAGATGTAAGCCACATAAGCTTTGTTTTCCTATACTAATCTTGATATTTCTGTATTCCAATCCTGCAGGTTGGAGATTCAGACGAATAATGGGAAAGTACTCAAATCTTTCCAGTTAAAGGGAGAAGGCAAAAGGTTTTATCATACCCTAGTTCTTTTGTACACTTGCATTAACGTAGGAGTGCATGTAAAATGCTCATAAAAAATATAATCTACTTTAGGCAGCAATGCATCTTTAAGGTCTTACTGATTGTAAACAGTTAGGCTTATTGCTAGCATGAACAAGTTTACATATTATCCAGAAACTAGTAGTATAGAGCGTTGAAAACTAACTTGTAATTATTTCAGCTTTAAATCTGTATCTCGACTAGTTACAGTTGTTAGCTTATAACATATATGAGTAAACCGTAAAGGTAAAATGCTAAGTTACCGGTTCGGGTTCGGGGACGGGTTCGGGTACAAGAACCCGGTACGTGGGTACGGGCAAAATTTTTTTAGGGGTTTGAGTACGTGTGTGTATATATATATGTATTATATATACAAAAAAATAAGAGAAATATACAGAATTGTAAAACTAAAAGTCTAAATCATTTCATAGTATGATACTTGATCATTGATCAATGCCAAATGCCAAAGATAAATATTAAATGCCAATTGATAGTTGAAAAATATTCAAATAAAATTACTGAATTACAAAATGTAGTTCATGAAACATTGAAACATGATTCAATGTTCATTGTTCAAGTGTTCATCAATCATCAAAAGGATTGTCAGAATCATCGTGACTTGGATTTTGAGCGGTTTGAACTTCAAAATCATCATCATTTGAACCCAAAGTGGATCCAACACCATGTGATATGTCATCAATATCACCCACATCATCCATAGTGGCTCTAGCAAGATCCTGAATCGTTGCATCCAAGTCAGTAGACTCGGGTGCTACATCCCAAAGCCTCGCTGCCTGCTTGTATTGAGGATCCTTACGTGACAAAAGACGCAAATTGGAATGAATATACACCAAGTCTTCAGCTCTTTTTGCAGCCAACTGGTTATGCTTCACCGAGTGGATAAAGGAGTATGTACTCAATTCCGTTCAGCAGCATAAGAGCTTGCAACCTGGAGAGAAAACCAACAAAATAAAAAATAAAAAATGCAAGATAAATTCAAGAATGTTAAGTGTTAAATTTTACAATACAAGTGGCAAAAAAAAAAAAAACTTACTTGTGAGGGATCTTGATTGCAAGAGGTTGGAGGTACATATAATCTTGACCATGGAGGTACCACCATGTAATAGCATCCATTTTGTATTGGTCTCTAACAACAGAAGGGGTATGGTTTTTTCTTGAGATAAACAATCCAAATTCTCTCATAACATTTGTTTGCACCTCTGGATCATTGAAGATTCTACTAAATGCCCTCTTATACCCATTAGCAACTTTAAAATCTCTATATGGCTGTATTCTCCCTGGGATAGAAAGTACTTTAATGGTATAGTACCTCGGAGATAGGGCATATGCAAGGAGGTGCAATGGAGTTGTCATCTTGTTCCAACGATGAAAAACGATTGCTTCCACCCTTTTTAAAAGGTGTCTTTAGGATCATTCTCTCTTTTGTATTTCTATTTTTATTTTCTCCAACATTGTGTCCATGCTATCATAGACATCCCCCAAGCATGGTTCATCTGTATCAACAAACCGAAGCATAGACATGATAGGTTTGGTGAACTCCAATAAATAATTCACACGATCCCACCAATCATCAGCCAAGATTATTGCCTTGACCTTTTGGGTCCTCTCTGAATTTGATTGCTTCCATATACCCCATTGGTTGCTAATAACCATTTGACTCAATGCCTCTTTCACCTTCACAAGTCATCTTAGAACAATTGTGTGAGATGCAAACCGGGTCTCAACAACCTAAGAAGATGTTAATAGTAAGTTAATAACACATTTAAAATATGTAAATAATGCAAAAAAATAAATTAAACATGACATAAATGAAACTAAATAAATTAAATTTACCTTCAACAATTCCAATCTTGAATAAGTTCTCAAAATTGCTTGTGACATATGGTGGTTTGTCACAAACATCTGGATCTCCTCGGCCTCTTGGTATATTTCTTTCGCCCACTCTATTTGGTTGCCAATTGCTTGCATCACCAAATTGAGGGAGTGTACGGTGCATGGTGTCCAAAAGATGTGCTCATATCTAGCCTCTACCAAAGCATCTGCAGCCTTGCAAACTTTTGCATTGTCTGTAATTACTTGGACAACATTTTCATTACCCACCATCTGTATGGAGTCAATGAGAATCCTGGAAATGAACTCTACATCTTTCACTTCCCCTTCACAGTCAACCGCCCTCAAAAACATTGCCCCCTTGGGGGACACTGCAATAACATTGATCAATGGACGGTTTTTGCAATCTTTCCATCCATCGGAAACAATAGATACACCTGTTTCAACCCAAGAATCTCTAACTGGTTTTAGTTGGCCCTCTATGGATTTCTTCTCTTTTTGCAATAAGGTGGTATGCACCTTTTCATACCCAGGACTTGTGAAACCAGGAGGTGCACTATTTATTGCTGACACCATGTCCCGCCAATATGGTGATCTCATCAAGTTGAATGGAAGACCATTGGCATAGAGGCAACGTGCAATTTTTTCTTCAACAATATCTCTTGCCTCCATTTTAAATGCCTTCTCCAATGGACCTCTCTTGTGGGTGGTGATTTGTGGTTCTTCATCTTCTTCTTCTGTAGAGGGTATAGACAAGAAGGGATGTCTAGAGGGCCTAATTATTTGAGTGGGTAATGTTGTACTTGTATTTTTCTTTTTGGAACTATAACCACTTGCACTTTGTTTTCCTCTCGCAACCAATTTGTCAGCATCTTCTTGTTCTTTTATAAATGCTGCTATTTGTACACCAGACAACCCCTTCTTATTTGGGCCCTCACACATATTAATTCCTTTACCACCAAGGCCCATAAAATGAAGTTTCACTCGGTAATAGGAGCTATTATATTGTACATTGCAAAAATTACACTTCCAAACAAAACCCCCACCTCCAGGAATTTGTGAAATTCTTGTGGTATGTCTCCATAAAGGAGATCCTTTATCAATTTTGAACTTTTGGCTTCCCTCCCCACCCACTGAACTTTGACTACTGGCCATTGTTGCAATCTATAAAAAAAATGAAAAAAAAAATATACTTGAAAAACTTCTTCACAAACTTGAAAAAATCCATCAAAAACTAAGAAACTTGAAAAAATTCATCAAAAGATTAAAGAATAGGGTTTAAATGCATACCTTAAACACTTAAATCTCCTTTGTAGAAGCTATTTGCCACTCCACAATCGATCTCCTTCGAATACAATCACCTCCCTTCAAAATGCTAAGATGGAGAGAAAATATGGTGAGAGCAAAATGAGAGGTAAAAATGAAATGTTTTAGTGTTGAAAGGCCTCATATTGGGCCGTTTTAGGGTTAAGAGGCAAAATAATAATAAAAAAATTGTTTTTTATTTAACTTTGGGCCCACTTTTTAAGTGTTGGGCCGTGGGTTCTCCTAGGTACGCCCGGGTACGCGGCTGCTACCCCCGGGTCTGCGCACCATTGGGCTAGGTTCGCGTTGGGTATGCACAGGGTGCATGCCCAGCCTTGTGGGTTCGTCCGGGTGTGCGCACAAGGCTGGGCACGCACCCTGTGCGTACCCAACACGTACCCAGAGGTGAACCCGTACCAGGTTCGAGGCCTGTGGGTACGAACCCTGCAACACAGGTAAAATGTTTAGGTCACTACAAACTGCAAAGTGAGACAACAATTTGGTTTATGAGACCCCCTTTGTGAAAGCCTGTAAGAGGGTTTGTAATGTCCCTCTTCACTTGAGGTTCATCTATGAAGAAATTTTCTAATCTTTTCATTCTTGGAGATTAGAAATAAATCAAAATATAAGGGAGTAAAATAATAATTAAATCAAGGCTAAAAAGCTACAGTTCATTAAGTTTATTTAATTATTCATTTTAAATAAGACGGGGCCACTTTAAGTGACGACTCCTTTCACTAGGTGATTCTTCATGGTGATTAATAAATCAAATTTGGTCTAAGTTTTTATTCTCAAATAAGGGCGATTTTCTGGATGGGATAAGATCAATTAATTTTTGAAATAGAAATAATATCTTCATTGGGGAGGAGTCGACAGCTTTTTGGAAGAAAAGATTGGCAATTTTGAAATGATTTAAGGCTCGATTTGGAGAATGGCGGTATTCAGAAATTGTGTTGATTTTTATTTCTTCATCGAGCTATGCTGAAGTTTATCACCAGGACGGAAACCCTGAGTGAAATGGGACGAAAACCCCATATTACTGGATAGTATTTTGCTGGAATGACTGTAATTCTGTACGAGAACAAGATGTGCAGATTGGTGAAGGTGACAGAGGCAGGTGAAAGCTTCCTGAGCCGAAATTCTGGGCGGACGTGCTTTGCTGAGGTTGAATTGCTGCAAACTGAGAAGGATACGTGGCCTGTACTTCAAGGATTTTATAACTGACTGTGTTCCCCAGGTGCTTGGAGGCGGATTTATATGTTAATGTAATGGCCCTTGCTGGTTCAGGTCTAATTTTTCAGTTTTTGCAGCTAAGGAATTCCGTCAAACAGTTTGTAGATAACTTCCTTCCAGCTGAAAGTGTTTCTCCGTTATACTCTGAGTTTAATTGATGATTAAGATGAATTTTTTTTCCAAATTTGTCCAGATATGCAGCTAATTAGAGAATAACAGTGATATGCAAATGCAAGTCATTAACTGATTTCTCAAACTGAATATTAAGCTACAACAAGGAGGCATTTTATCAAACAGTTCTTATGCACATCCACTAAACTCATCATATAGCTGTATAAGTCTGATTACAATGAGAGCAATTGATCTTCAATGCTATAATGCAATTGGACAGTGACTGCAGTCCACTCAGCACCTCTATATACAGATTCTATTATCTTATGACTGAGTATACATGGAGAGTCTCAGCTATAATGCAAATATGATATCGAATATGCAACTCACAAGGCTGTAATGACAGCACTAGAGATAAAGACAAGCAAAATGCATATACATAAATATGGAACCTGAAGTTGATGTTTGCTGAAGAATGTAATTCAGCAATCTCCAGTCGTCTCAGTCAGCAAAGTCATCTTCTTGTCTTCTAGTCAATGATAGACGCACAAGCTGCTCCCGTACCAGTGAGTAATCAAAGTGTGCGCACAGGTTCCCAGATGAATGACACAAATCTCCAATACAAACTTCCCAAGGATTTGAAGCCATGTCTTACACCTGAGTAATTCAATAAGCTCCAAATATTATATCGATTAATGAACTTATGATTTTCCTTCAAAACTTATTGCTTTTTCAGAAAAGCTCGATATCTCTATCCGCACAAGACAAATCCTCCTTGGCGCGACCTGATGACTGGATTTATCTCTTATATCTTTGTCTTTATCTGAAGACGTATTGACTTCCCTTCCCAAATTGATTTCTAACTAAATGTGTTTCATTCAAGGCTGATATTTCTATCTTGTCTCCAAGCGGCTAGCTCCTCCTGTATCTATTCACAAATGCATAATTCTGACGCCTTAATGATTTGTGTTGACTTGCTTCCTTTATCAAATCGAATCCACCTCCACGTTATGAGTGCTGGCAAAGGAAATCGTTCCTTGTCTTATTCGATGCGTCCTTGCCTCTTTGTCGCCTCAACAAGCAGCGCCAATACCATAGTTGTATTTGTCTTTTTGGGCTGAGGATGACTTTCACATATGAAACACGATTTCCTCAAAGTCGTTTATATCCTGGATTGGGATCTTCCTGAATATTGACTTAATGCATCGAGCCTCCTCCAATACGAAAAACTTCAGCCAAATCGATTCACCCAAGAAGTAAAAATGTCTTTATTGATAAATTGAATTTCCTGTTAGACTGAATACAATCAACAGAAGTCTGCAATGATCTCATCAATCGATTTACTCAGCAAACCCCAAATTTGGCCAAAGGCCATTAAATTTGGAAATGAATTGAGTCCAGACAAAAATAAACCCTTCCACAATAATATTGCAGCAATACATCAGCTACTGCAATGAAGATGATGAGATAATAAACCAGCTATCTCAAATATTCAGCTAGGGCAATAATACATCAGCTATTGCACCTTTCAGATGTCTCCAATGAAGCACAAATTGAATTTTTGAGAGAAGCTCACAATGAAACAATAATTCAGCTGATATTTCATAGCCTCAAAATTGCATAACCAATTGAGAGTTTTCGTTCCCAATGGCTGGAAATGGCAGAAACCCTAGATGGCACCTTCACCAAACAATCTCAACAAACAATTATCAATTCCTGGATGCCTAGAAGCTTGGCTGACCCCTTTCTTTATACTTTTTCAATCCCTCTTCAAGAAGCTTCTAGAAAACAATATTAAAATAATATAATATTTGCACTTCACAAATATTAAAAATATAACTTTATAATATAAAGTGCAAATATAATATTATAACATAACATTAAAATAATAATTATTATTAAAGTTAATTAAACAATATATCTTAATAAAACACCTTATTTCTCCCATTCAACTGAATGCAAGAAATCGAAACCAGCAATTGACCAGGTATCTGTCGCAAAGGACCCCCTAATCATGCTCATTAGCCTACAAGGGTCAGGAATAGGCTAAACCGTTTGAAAACCGATGCTCACAAAAATGGGGACATTACAGTTAGCAGTTCTTGGTGGGTTTCCATTATCCAAATGTGGCTCTTAAGGAAGTTATGGGCGCACCATCAGAAATTTATGTTTCAGACCTGCGAATTTCTCAGGGTCTTTAATTGCTTATGCTCCATTGTAATTTCTGCTATTCTGGGTTAAAACTATCACTGTTAGGAATCGTACTGGGCATTAGAGATAAACTTCATAGTATTTTCTTGAAGTCTAGGACTGAACTATAAACCGGTGCTAGTATCAGACAAATATATTGCTATTGAACTCAGAATCTGCCATTAAATTTACATGCATTTCCGTTGAAGAAGTTGTTACTGTTCAAGCATTACTTTATGTGCAGTTTGTGTAATAAAACTTTTATTGACATAAAAAAAAATTGGCAAAAATCTATTCAAACTTCCGGAAAGGATATTTCAGGGTTACTTTTTCATTTATCTTATATATTGTTCAACAAACTGTACTACCTTAACCACCTCTAAATTTGAACACGTGACCTCCTCAAAGGAGTAGAAATGCCTTTACTATCAGGCCTACTCAAGTTATACCATATTTAAATTTTTGTGGTTTAAACCCATTTTCCTACACCATTGTGAATGCTTCTGCATTACTCTTTGATGTTACCTGTAGAGTCATGTTATAAGAGATACAACTAAGAAAACTGGTATATTGGATTGACTGCATTTGCCTTAGCCTGCAACATCCAACTTTCCTGGCATAACAAATAATTGAATATTGATTAAGGAACATGCACCTTGTAAATCAGTTGTAGTACTTTGTGCATGGAAAGAGCATGCTTTTCTTCTGATGTCGTTCTATCAAGTATGCTGGTAGTGATTTCAAGAATATACATGCTATCATACTGAGATTTGAAGTTTAATACAAAGTTACAAACAGCTTGTACAGTGTAATTAAAAACTGAAGTCTATATGAACAAACTTATAAAGCCTCATTCAACAAGTTTAGGCTTGGTTGCATGTAAGATTCTAACCAATTTCTACACCCAACCTTGTTAATCTTTCACAATTTCACTATTCAAGCATTTTGTCAAACTGTTTGCTGACCACTGATTTGAATATCTTCTCCTCTCTTTAATGGATACGCTGTGCAGATGATATGCGTCCCATTAAGAAGGCAACTTCACTTTGACACAGGCGTCTCCTTATTCTAGGAGTGGCAGCTCATGAATATAGCGCAGCAGATAAGAAATGATGACAGTGCTAAAATGAAGGATGGTGGCTTCAACAGACTTTGGTCCCTACCACGTCACCCCTATGCATCGAACCTCATCTTCATGAACAACGGCTAGCATTAACACACGGAAGACTTGTAATTAGCAGTCTCTGAAACTTTGACCTATGACAAGACAAAAGACGGCCTAGCTAATATAAACAACTCCCAATCGATATCCGATTTCAATGATTTCCATGAGTAAGTAATCTTCCACTAGCATCAAAGCTTACAACTTCCTTAGGAGAATCATGCCCATGAAATATCCCAAACGGTATAGATGCAAAATTTCTGATTTTGTAACATAAAATGATGCTCCAGTTTTCTGATTTTCAATTTCTGCTTAAACCCTAGTGTGCAGATACAATTTTCTGAGTTTATTTATGCAAGAACAGCTGTACATAATGCAACCAAAAAGTAGGTAAACTTATAGCAGACCACAATAGCATTAAATCATCAGCATGGTTTGACTAGATCCATCAATATGAGCCAATATATTTCTGATATTCAACCTCCAGTCTGCTGCGAAAAATATGAATGCAAATTACAAGGAAATTGGGCTTCAAACATGCGCCACAACATGAAGAAACCCCAATGATGCAAGTGCAAATCTAACCTTAGCTGGAAAAGTTGCTCCAGCCACAAACATGCAACTAAATGATGAAGTAACAACTCTAAAACCCTACCAAGGGTTGCGCTGGCCTGCTGGACTGATGTTAGGGCTTGCCATCCTAGAAAATCTAAAGTAGAACCTCCAACTTGCACAACTCGCCCTTCAAATCAGATATCTAAATGCTAATGCAAAACTGAACATGAAAACTAGCAATAATCTCCATTGAAGCATGTTGCTTAAAGAAAGTAAACTAGAACTAATCTGCCAATCTTTTTGTTCAGCTAAGAGCACAAGGTTATAAAACTCAAGTGCTGTAGCTGAGATTTTCTCTTTTGAATTTCAACTATGACTAAGCCTATTCTAATGACGTTTCTAACTACTCAAGTAAACTCAGAGCTTGAGAGTTAGAAATGAACAAGGAATGATTCTTTGACACAAATACTTAAACAAACTTTTTTCCAACGCACATCTACTATACTTTCAATGCAAGCTGAAATAGAGATCATATAAGCATAACACATAAAACGGAAACTTGAGACAGTAGCTCAAAGCAACAAAGCAGGCATAAGATTTCCTTTTCTCAAATTTCAAGTAACAAAGATTACACTTCTGGGACAGCAGGATTGTAGCAATAATAGGCTTACAGTTTAGCGATCAACTAGAACACATTGACACAAGTAACACATGAACTAAACAATATCTTGTAGTTAAAGGAGGCATGCAAGCTTGCTCTTACACAATTGAACTGACACTGAATAACACCTTGTAGGCAAAATAGGCTCAGCAATTTACTATCACAATAACCGTTAAAGAAAAATGGGCAAGACTGCCCTTATTTATACACAAGTAGAGGAGTAGGGAACCCTAAAATCTCTTTGCTTTTACAACTAAGACTTGCCAACATGCAAGCTTTATTTCTAAAACTAAAACATGATAAGCATCTAACAACCTATGAAAGCATAAAATAGGGAAAGTGCCAACTATTACAACTTGTTTTCTTTTCTCCTTCAAAGAATGGATAAGCCTGAGAAAAAAATAGAAAGAAAGTGTGAGATAAGAATGGGAAGAAAGCTCAGAGAAAGCTTCTAGTTCACTGTTGCTTTAAATCTCAACCATACTCGGCAAAAAACTGGAAATTGTATCTTTATCAGGAGCATCACTACTATCTATATCAAAATTCCGCTTTTCAAAGATTTCTTCACCATCTGCAATTGAACTTAGAGAATATTTGACCTCTTCAGCTGCTTTATGAGTTCTATTCTTGAAAAACATCTCTGCCCCAAAAGATGACTCACTAATTGATAACTTGGCGGCTTTGCAACTTTATGTTTTTAACACTTCTCTTGATTTTCAAGGGAAGCGTATTGTACAACTCTTTTCCAATACTTGTCCTTTTGCTCTTACCACACCCTTTCACGTTTTTTGACCAAGATGGTGATGTTTTTTGTTCATGGTGGTATTGAAAAAGCACTTCTCAACATTGTCTGTTCAGATAATCATGGTACAACACTTGTTTGGCTCTAAATTCCATAGGAGAATATTGTATGCTGAAAAACTTGAAGTTTGACTGTAAACTCGACTATGCTCAGACAAGTTCTGCACAAAAGCTAAAAAATAGCTTGCTAATTTTTCTTCTTCAAATAGGTAGATTTTTCAAAAATAATCTGAGATATGGGTTTTGTAGAGAATCTCGTTGCAAGAAGACCTAGATTGTTTGTTTTTGAAAATTGTTGATGGTTGGTTGAAAAAGTAGAGACCCTAATTTTTTTATTTTTTTCTGAAAAAAAAGCTGAGAGCTGGGTTTTGTGCAGAATTATGTTTTGTATGAACCTAGTTGATCAAATTTTGAAAATACTGAAGATTTCTTGGACATGTGAGAAAAAACTAGGTTCTTGAAAATTGAAATTTTTTCCAAAGTTCTGAATCATGAACCAAGCTGACCCAGATTGCTGAAAATTGAAAAAGATGACCCCCTTCTTCTGAAAATTGATGCCCTGGAAAAATAAAGCATGAAAAAGGAAGCCTCTTTGTGAGCTGATCAAGAAAATATGAAGAACTCTAAAAAATCTCCAAGTTTTGGCCTCTGAATCTTGAATTGAATAAAATTTTTATGTTTCTTCTTCTCTTGCCTTGGATGCCACCTGCAAAAATTGTGAAGAATGAATGCAAAGGCATCCTTTAAATAGGTTTTTAGGTTGAAAACCTGTTTTATTCTTCAGCTTTAAAACTTCTTGAAGCCAATCCTGAGTAGGTTCATTGAATGTGGACATTTTTCAAAAAGCTCATGATGAAAACTGAAAAATTTACTAAGGCATTGAGCCTTGGGCGCCTTTCTTGTCTAGGGGTGTTTTTCCTCTCCAAACTTAGCCAATTTTCTTCAAATTTCAACTTTTGCATGTTTTTTGATCTTCTGATGAATTCTCGTTTCTAGATGATCAGGAGGTCCGATGAACTGATGGCTGGACTCGTTGGATAGCTTAGAGAATTCTAAGGGGGGTCTTGTCGTGACCTTTTCACACATCGCCCCATTCAAAATGGGGACCCCCTAATTTTTGCTCCATTCTGGTCTTTTGGCTTTGGTTTTGTCTCTCTCTCTCTTTCTGCTGTCTGCTTTCCGGGGATGTGCCTGCCATTGAGCTTGAACGTGAAATTTTGGCTAAGTCTGAGAATTAGGGTTTTGAATCTTCCAGCCAGTCTGAAGTCAAATGGAGTGAGTCAATTGGAATCTGATCTTCACGTTACAGTCAGCAAGTTTCCAGCAGGTTTCCATCTATATTTCATCAAATTCCGACAACTTACTATTTTTAGTAAGTGTTCAATTCAGGGCGCTCTCTCAGCACTACTGAAGTTCTCTCAGTCACACTGCATCCAGAACACGTCAGGCTACTTCTTTGCAAAATTTGAGCCAGATCGGACAACTTTCTATTTTTAGCAAGTTCACCTTTAGGGACAGATTTTAGGGTTTATATGCGAAATTTTTTAGTGCATGTCTAGAGATTATTTCTGGGTTTTCTAAAACCTACGTAGTGATATAACATGCAAAATGAGATGATGACTTTCAGTATTCAACCTTTAGAGGCTATTTTTAGGGTTTGCATGTTGAAATTTTCTTCGCATGTCTGAACATTCCTTGTGGGTTTTTTGAGGGCTTCGCAGTGGTATAACATGCAAACCAGATCATGAATTTTTCAGGAGCCATCTTCAGAGGCTATTTTTAGGGTTTGCATGCAGAGCTTTTTAGCGCATGTTAGGTTATTCTTTATGGGTTTTTCAAGAGCTACGCAGCGATGTGACATGCAAGGCAAGATGGTCACTTTTCAAAGACTTACTATTTTTAGTAGGTCCATTTCGACAGTTGCCGAGCACATCAGTATCACAAATAGGGCGAAGTGCAACATAAATGAAGTTAAACAGAGGTCATTTGATAGACATGCAAGTCAAATTAGGGTTTTCAGCTTCGGGACCCAAAATGAGGGGTAAAATGCCAGAATTTTCAAAAACCGGTGTATCCCACTGCGATCAGTATTTTTCAGGCTATCCACCGGTAAAATTTGAAGGCAATCGGAGCACTTACTATTTATAGTAAGGCATTCCAGAAACAGGCTATAAATAGTAAGTCAGCATCAGGCGCTAGTGTGAACGGGCAAGTCTACCGATGAGGGTCACGTCATTCAAATTTCAAGACAAACGGAGTTGGGGAAGTATCAAAATTAGGTAGTTGCTATAAATAGTAAACCACCTTCAGAAACATGCCATAAATAGCAGGTCAGCTCGAGACGGCAGTGTGAACAGATCAATTAGGTCATGGAGATCCTGTGGCGCGAATTCCAAATCAATCCAAGCTTCCAAAGTGTGAAAATCAAAGGACTTACTATATATAGTAAGGCATGAGCTGGTTGGTGAAGATGAGAAAAACGCCTAAGTCTGAAGAATTTCCTGCTTGACCCCTGAAATGCGCCCATGGCTGGTAGAAGGTTGAAATTTGCTAAGTCTGGATTTAAGTCCACCTGACCCCCCTAAATGCGCCCAAGGAAGGAAGTGAAGTTGATGAAGAAAAAATTCTAAGTGTTGAGTTCATTCTCCTCCACCCTCAAAATGCACCCAAGTTAAAGATGCAGCTGAAATTTTTTTTTTCTAAGGATGAAAAGTTCCTGCAGACCCCTAAAAATGCCCCCACTTCACAAGGAGATGAGAAAAACGCCTAAGTGTTGGACTTAAGTCCACCTCCACCCTCAAAATGCGTCCAAGGAAGGAGGAAGCCACAAAAAGTTTCTAAGGCGTGAAGTTTTTCCATCTCCCCCCCTCAAATGTGCCCTCATGTTAGGAGGTTGATGGAAAATTGTCTAAGGCATTGAAAATATCCTTCACCACCCTCAAAATGCGCCCTCAAGGAAAGATGATGAAGAAGTTAACAAGGCGTCAAGGTAAGTCCTCCAACACATGCCAAATGCGCCCATATGGGCTAGGAAAAGGACAAAAGAGTTGACTTCCTTCTTGCTCCTTTGAATGCGCCCAAGATGAAAGTAAGATGCAGTAAAAGTTGTTAGGTAAAGTTAATTCCTCTTCAGCTGGGTAAATGCGCCCAAGATGAAAGTGAAATGGTGCAGGAGCACCTAGGCAACATCAAGTAACACTAAGCAAATTTTCAAAGCTTAGCAAGCAATTTTGTGTTTTAATATTTCAAGGTCATGTTGACCATTTAATTTTGTGTTGGTGATGTTAATAAAAAAGATGATAGAATGAAGGTTGATCAGTAGCATAGGGTAGATTGAATGAGTTTCTCAGTTTGTTTCACTAGGTTCCACTAGGAGTTTGAAACAAAGCCCAAAATGTTGCTTTTAAGCAATTTTGGCCTTTGATGGTGGTTAAGTCCGACCAAGGAAAGCTGTAACCACCTAGGAACCTTTAAAAGAGGAGCCTCGAACTGGATTTAGGGTTGGGAAAAGCATTGTATTAGCTGGAGTTTATTGTTGATATGAGAAACCATTGAAGTTCTTGCAATTTTTCTGTTTTTTTTTGTTCTTTTACTGAGTTAATGATGAGTTTCTGGTATTGAACAGAGTATAGCACGTGTGGCATTCATCTTACAAGTTTTGTGAAGTCTTTGGAAGTGCTGTCTGATCGTTCCCAAGCTTTGTTCTTACCAGTTTTTGTTTTCTTTATTGCTGATGAGTTTGGTAGTCTGTTTTTCATGGAGTCTTAGACCTCTGTTTTTCCACTAAACCAGGTGTATAGCTCATGGGAAATGAGGCTAAGCTCCATGTTTGTATATAGGATAGTGTTAGGAGTTTGTAGGAAGCATGGATACATGGTGAAAGACCTTCCCTAGGCGAGCTTGACAGTGCCCGGTTAGGGAAGACAGTCAAAAACCAAGCCCTAACGTTGCAGGGGTATCAACTCTTTAGCAACCCAAGGTGTGTGGTCGATGCAGGAGTCTTGAAGAAGGTTTGGCAGGAAGGCAGAGTCTTCACCAAATCATTTGGTGGTTGAAGGAGGCAGACAGATTACTGACTGTCCAAGAAAAGGCCTAAAAAGCTCTAATTCCCACAAAAATAGGGTTGAGCCTGTGTACGGCCTGTGAAGGCCCAAAACCCCAAAATTCCTTGAGAGGTTGGCAATTGAACCAGGGTCTCAAAAAGGAGTTTGTGATGAATCTTAGCAAGTTTGGAGTTATAGCCTAATTTCTCGGGCTAAGAGGCCTAATAGGGGCTCAAGGGCTACTAGCCCTTCTTAAACCCTAAACTAGGTTTTGGTGGTAGCGATGAAAGAATGAAGACTTGTGATTGAACAAGAACCATAGTGGGATGGTTTTGAAGCCTTGGAGGATACCACACACCCCTGCAACAAGTTAGTGAGGTTTGGAGAGGTAGCAAGCCTTTAGGAAGAATAAGGGCTAGGAAGAAAAATGGAGGAGAAAGCACCAAGTTTGACTTGGTTAGGTGTATGCAATTGATAGGAGGGTTGGCCAGAAGAACCAGGGGTGTCTAAAAAGTTTTAAGACCTATAGGTTCAAGAAGGTGGAGAGTAACACCAAAGGTTTTGCCAAGGTGAGACCCAGAGCATGGGACAGTGATTGTCTCATCCAACCCTACCCTATCATGAAATGGGGTAAAGTTGTTAAGTGAAGTAAATCCTCCTACACATGTGAAATGCGCCCATCTTGAAGATGGATGAAGAAGTCTTAAGGTGTTGAAAATTTTCTAAGTCAAAGTTAAATCCACCTCAATGTGCTAAATGCGCCCAACTTTCTAGAAGTGTTAAGTGTTAATAAAATTCCCCCTCTGTATGTAAAATGCGCCCAAGTCCATGGTGATTCTAGGAAATGGTTGATAAAGTTGTTAATTTCTCCACCCCAGGTGAAATGCGCTAGGACTGAAGATAAATGGAGAAAATTTTCCAAGGCAAAATTCAAATTTCCTGCTTGACCCCTCATATGCGCCCATGTTGATAATAAGATTTAAAGTTCTTCTAAGTGTTAATATCTAAATTCCACCTTCCTTAGAGAAAATACGCCTAAGTTGGATGGAGGAGATGAAATTTTTCCGAGGCAGGGATGAATTGGTAGTGGATATGTCGGAAGGTGCCAGCTTCATGAAGTTGATAAAAATTGTCAAGACAGAGCAAGAAAATACGCCCAGAGATGAAGAATGGGAATAAATTTGATGGAAAATATTTTTCTAAGGTTAAAATTCAAAAGAATTAAATGTACCCCTTCGTTTGTAGACCCATGGATTTGACGCTTTCTGAAGGGAATTTTCTTCTGGGTATCAAACATCTTCGACAAGGAATGGATTTTAAAGTCTTCCACACTTCGCCAAGGCCTTCAAGATGAAGATTTTTCATGGGCACCGGATTGATGAATTTTCTAAGGGGAAAATTTTAAAAAAATTTCTAAGGCAGGAAGAATAAAATGTGTTGTTGAAATAAAATGCCTCGGATGATGAATCTGAAGTTGATTGCCTAGATGAATTTGATCAAATTCTTCGTGGGAATAATCTTCTTGGGCGAGAAATGGATAAAAGTCAAGTGTTAGAGCTTCAGCTGGTGAAGTGAAGTTAATATTTTCAAAAAGTGAATTAAAGATGCTAAGTACGCCTTGATCAGTGAAGTGAATCTTTTGGAAATTCTAGAAGGTCAAATATTCTAGAGGCCGGATGACAAGTGTTGCAACTACCAGAGGAGGAAAATTCGAATTCCTACAGAGGGGTAGTGGAAATTTAAGAAACTGGCTAAAGATAGCTCCTTCTAGAATTCGACTTAGCTATATGAATTGTGAAGTTTATTCATTTTTCTCCATCAAGCTGGCAAGTTCGATTCTAGCTCTGAAGTGAAGATTGCAGTGCAAGTGAATAACTGAGTGCTGAAAGTTCGAAGTTGGCTCTAAGTGCAAAGTTGGAAAAGTCTAATTGTTGAGAAGTGGCTGAAGTGAAGTTGGCCGATTTTATCTAAGTGCTGAAGTTGCTGAGGCTTGCTTGGAAAACTTTCTAAGTCTTTCTAAGTTCGAAGTTGCTAAAGAAGTGTTGAGGTTTGAAGTTAGAATTGCATGCTGAAGCTCCTCATTTTTCAAAAGTCGACTGGCAGCCCCAATGTGATTTTATTTTCTAAGTTAAATATCTAATGACTATTTGTTGTTTTTGCAGGATGGCTGAAGTAAGAGCAATTGGCAGAGATAATGTTTAGTCTAGCAAATCAAATGCATCGAGACAGGCGGTGATTAAGAAGCTGAGCAAGTCATTCCTGCTGGAGTTGAAATTCTCTTTGAAGTTGGGCAAGTTGGCTGATACAAATTTGGGCTCTTTCAACATGGAGGCTTTCAAAAGTCGAATGATGGGAGTTGGAAGCCATCGTCCTTCGATCACATCTCACAATATTGTCAGGAGTGGATTATATGCAGCTGCTGGTTTTCCGCCAGCAATTCAGTGTCCAGAGCTAATTATGGAGTGTGCTAATTGCTACGACCCTGATCACAGGTCTATTGTCTCACCTGATGGTAGATTGTTTGCCAACCTCACGCCTGTAGCTATCGGCGAAGCATTTGGAATCCCATCACACGAGAGGATGATCTACAAGACAAGAGAACGTGCTGAGCGGATGTATGCTTCAACATTCAAGAGATGTGCTGATATGATCAACGCTCGCTGGATGAACAAGCCCAAGCCCTCTCGCTCGAAATTGCCGAAGCAAATAATATCAGATGATTTGAAGCAGGAGTACTGTGACTTGATTATGATGCTCAGCAGGATTGGAGGCTGTCCTCAAGCATTTATCATTGAGCCATGGATGTTCTATTATATCAACCTCGTGCTGGAAGGCAAAGAGCATATCAATTGGGCAGTGATGATTAGTGATAATTTGCACGAGCAACTCCGGAGCTTGAGGACAAAAACATTTTACATGGGCTCATATATTGTATACATGTTGGCTCGTATGACGAAGTATAGGGGAGTATCATACAAGGAGCCAATTAGATGTGGCTCTCATCAGTTCAAAATTCATGAGGCTTGTCTGCAGCTGCACCTAACAAGCACGCCCCATTACAAAAGGGTCAACAATGCCTTTACTATGCATATAATGAGATCACTTCAGCAAAGAACCCATCACAGGATCTCGAGGGAAGCTCAAGAATTAATAGAAAGGTATGGGTGCTGGTTTATTTAGTTTATGAAATTTACGTACATCAGGCTGCAAGGGTTCTCTTCATATTCGTACAAATTGCCCAAGTACCCAACAAACAGGATTTTGATGTTAGAGATATCTAGGCAACTCATTGCCTATGATAAGATTCAGAAGAGAAAGAAGAAGGGAGGACTTGACTTCCCAATCATTATGGGAAATTTAGATGAGGTGTGTCCTTTACTACAGGCAGCCAAGGAAGTTGAGAATGAGCTTCAATTCTTCCATTTTTCTTATCACACCAGTAGGCAGTATTACGATCCTCACAGGAATATTAGATGGATACTGTCAAAAGAGTTTGTTTATAAGGCAAATATTGAGGATTACTGGGCTAATACATTGGATGAAGCTGAAGTTAGAAAGAGGATGTTCTCAAGGCTACCATTGAGCATGATTAGGGAGTGTGAGATTATTCCCGTACCAGACCAGGTGGACGAGGACATGAATGTTCTTTATCCAGATTATGAGGCAGTGAGAGACACGCCACTTCCACTCCTAGATTGGTCAGAGCTAGAGATTGCAGATTTGGACACACTTTGTATACCAGTATTGACGTTCACCAGAGCATGGGTTGAAAGACATGTGGGTCGGCTAAAGAGTAGGTCAATTCCCTTGACTTACAATTTGATGGGAGATCATAGGATGCCAACTGCCACCAAGAAGAAGCAGGTTGCTTGAGCTCCAGAGCCTCGAAGGAAAGAGCCAGTTCAGCCGGAGCCTCTGAGAATTGTGGTAGAGTCACCTACGCCATTGGAGACACGTTCTCCAAGCATACAGGAGGTTTCACTATTTGCTGATTAGAGAAATGTATTAAATCAAGAGCAGGAATTACATGAGGAAAATCAGCCACCCTGAAGAGAATCAGTTGGCCAGAGTGTCAGGGCACCTACTAGAGATGATCAGCAGGAGGAAGATGAGGAAACTGCTACAGATACACACTTCCAATGTGAGCTTGAGGCTGCTCTAGAGGATGATACGGTTACGGGACAGGAGGCCCAAGTCTCAGGAGATACTCAGCCCATAGAGGCCAATGAGCCTCGCCAGAATGAAATTAGAGAAGAAGTCTATGAGGAAGAAGCAAGAGATGAGCAGCCGTTTGTTATACAACAGGTCGTACCAAATTGGCTCAGAGACAGGATGAGGAGGAGCCCCAGTGAAGAGGCTGATCCAGCGGTAGAGATGGAGGAATTCTTGAGTAGGATCAATGCATCTTTGACAAAGAAGAGAGCTAGGAAATTTTCGAAGATTTCAACAGATGAGGATGGCTCTTGCACCCTTCATGTGGCTGTGCCAAGGGTAGAGTGTGATTGAGATGAGGCAGTGCCAGAAAATTATATGATCACCACTTTGGAGTTAGGTCGCCCCACAGGAGTGCAGATTATTGAGGAGTGTGATAACTCCTATCAGGCGCTCAAGGATAGATTGCTCAAGACTGAAGGCAAGTACAAGAAACTGAAGAAGGAGCATAAGACTTTGATAGGCTACATGCAGCATTTATCTCGTCCTTGTGGGTAGGAGATTCCAGCGATCGAGCTTCCAGCCGAGTTGTCTAGAGAATTAGTTAGTGGCTTGGAGGATTTGAGGAAGATGGCACAGGGGGTAGATAAATGGGTTGCAGGTGTTCGTGTCGAGACATAAAAGTTTATGGAAGATCTTGCTCATGCTTACCGGCAAGCTTCCAGCATCACGACACGGATGGATGCAGTTGATCACGCCTGGGGTGATGCTCATATCTATCAGAGCAAGGTTATTCAGCGTTTGGAGGCCTTGATGCATACTCCCTTGCAGATGTTGATTGACGGAGGAGTGATTTAGGAGGGTGATAGGTACGATTTTGCCGGCTGGTACTCTTCAGTTATCACGGGTCGAGGATTCTTCGATGCAGCACAAACGGATTCAGCCAGAGTCGGGAAGGCTATGATGAACATTATTGATGGAGTCCTGAACACCTTAGAGGCTATCTTTGCTGGGAGGCTGAATTCCGATGAGGTGACTGCTGATAGTTTGAGGAGTAGGCTGCCACCTTTCTTTCCAGAGGTGAATACTTTTGTGTAGAACGACTTTGAGAACACCTCAACTTTCTCAAGCATTATTCAGAACACTCAGGATGCATTAGTTGCTTGGAGAAAGTCTTGTACACAGCATGGGCAGGCAGTCACAGTGTTAGAGTTCTAGCTTGATCACATTCTGCCGATCTCGATTCAGGAGGTTGAGGCCATGCTAGCCAGGTTCATTGATTTTGCAGTTAAGGAGAAGGAGAACGGAAATGCCCTTCTGGACGATGACCTTCTGGATGACTAATAGTGGGCATTAATTGCCTTTGCTATTTTGGGAGTGAGTGGGAATCTTTGGATTCATTTATTGTACCACTCCCCATTTTGGTAGTTTTTAGGGTTAGGGCTGATGTGGCTTAATCTGAGCCGTCCATTGGACTTGGCCAGCTATATAAAGGGGCATCCCCCCCTCATTTGTACATCATTAGACACTAGATTAGTAGAGAGTAGACATTCTATTAGAGTGGAGAGATAGCTTAGCATAGCATAGTTTGGAGGAGAAGGAAAGTTTTCCTTTGAGAACTTTGTAAGAGATTGTTGTGAAAACTATCATAATAAAAAGAAGCTTTCATTGATGGTGAATTCGTCTTTGTTATGAGCAGCTAGCAAGATTTCTTCACCCCTTCTACTTCAAGTAGCTTAGATTAGAGTAATTTTCATTTTCATGCAAGTAAATGTTAGTTGTGGATTCGTGGTGTTGATCAAGGCAACTTTGTTTTAATCCATACCACTAGCAGCTTGCTGACGACAAGTTTGCCTTGTGTCGTCAACTGGAAAATTTTACAAGCTTAACTTCAGTTATAATTCGCACCTTGGCAGGCATCGTCTTGATGGTGTCTTTATGTTGAATTGTGACTTGAACATTCGTTGCCGCTCCTTTGAAGATTGCATCGACTTTGTGTGAGTTGTCCAACGTGAGGCGAAGCAAAGTTTGGTTGAGGTTTGTTGAGATTGATCCCATATTCCGCCTTAGGATAGAATTTAGATCTTCTAAACCCTGCACTCTTTTAATTTCAGTACATTTCTAGTTAGTCTTAGGAAAACGCACCTCATTGCTAAATCATCCGTATTGCAAAAAACCCCTTCCAATCATTAACCTGCTGTCAGTTGCAAACCTTTTGAACAATTGTGTAAGTCCCCTCGTGTAAACAACAAATCACAACGAACCGACTGAGGGTATTCCATAGCATTTTCGGAACCTTGGAGTTGAACGTACGAACTTTCTTGCAATCTTAGCTTACAAAATTCTTTGATCAAGAGAGAATGGGTAGCCTTTGGATACTTTGTTCTGTTGATTGGTGCGGTCACAAAATCACAACAGGTCTCTTGGGAGCGTTATCTCTTGAAAATTGATTTCAGGGCCTTAAATCCTTGGGCGCCCTTGGCTACTTGAGGCGCCCAACTCATCCAGAGATAGAATTTATTTTGAGATTTTCATCTTTGCTTTTGACTTTTTCCATTTTGCCCAATTTCATCCCTCCGTTCCGTCTTCGATATTTGGTGATTGACAAATTTGATGAGTTATCTGATGATTCTGTTGAATAGTTGCTTCAAGTCTGAAGAAAACATGCTGGAGGTGCCAAACCCTAATTCAATCATTTAGGCACTCAAAAGCTTGGGCGCCCATGATCTCTAGACTTAACCATTTTTACTTGATTTTCAACCTTCAGGCTTTGATCTTCCATTCTTTGTCCTCTATTTGATTTGTAATTGTTGGTGACAGACGAATCCGACGATCAGGCTGAGATATACATTGGATAGCTGACAGGATTTTGAAGACAATGAATGTATTTACAAACCCTAACCTTTGCATCAGGTGGCTCAAAACCCTAGGCGCCCCTGGCTACCTGGGGCGCCCAAAGATTCCAGACTTAGAATATTTTTTGTGTTTTCATGATTTGCATTTTGCTTCTCTGTTGAGACTTCTCCATTCGATCCACAATTTTGATTGATAGATTGATTTGATGGTCTTGTTGATAGATCCACTGCGGAGCTAGTAGGATTCTGAATAGGATGTCCTGGAGGCACAAAATCCTAACTTTGACATTTGGTGTCTTGAAAAGTTGGGCGCCCCTGGCTACTTGGGGTGCCTAAGCTTGCCAGAGATAGTTTTTATTTTACAATTTTCAACTTTCCTTCGTTTTGTTTCGTGCTCAGCAGCTGGAGACTAAAAAATGACCAAGGCACAAAATCCTATGCACCTAGACTGGGCAGGGGCACCTGAACTCTCCATACATAGTCAAAATTTTGCAAATTTTCATGAATTCACAACATCCCTCCTTCGTTCTTCGTTTCTTGATCATCTTCGTCGTTGCCTTGATCTGTGCAATGCTTGATACCTTGAATTTGACACCTGGTTGTTGAGCAACCTCCATTAATGACCTTGGGGCTCCTGAGAAAGTAGAATAGACCCACCAGGGCAAAATTGATCTTTTGACGATTCTGATTGGACTAGCCTGATGAGGAAGTATTTTAAGCCAATCAAAATCAATTTGAACCTTGGAAGCCAAACTTTCTATTTTTAGAAAATTTTGCCAACATCCATTTGAGAAGAAACCCAAAAAAACCTAGAAAAGTCTATTTTAAGAAACTTTCTATTTTTAGAAAATTTCCTAAAATTTAGGGCCAAAAAACTGAGATCTGGGTTTTGTAGACAAGGTCGCTCTAAGTAGACCCTGATCCTTAGATTTTGCAAATTTCGAGTTTTTGACCTTCATGCATGACATGCAAAATCCATTTTTCAACCTTTTTGATAGTTTTTACATAAGACTTTGACCATTTCTTTAAAATGCCTAAGTATAGCAAAATTTTTAATTTGGGGTACAACAAAGCACATAGGAACTTCTATTATGAAGTTCTCCTTGAAGAAGCTAGGGTTTCGTCCAAGTTCTCCTTAATGCAATAGGGTTTTCGTCCTAAAGCATATGCTGCTCAAAAGTGCAGACCAAAACAATAGAAAAATAATTTTGAATATGATGTGAAATGCTTCACAAGATCTTGTATTTATACATGTTTCCCTCCTCCTTTATGCTGGCTGACCTAGGCAAAATTGCTATTAATTTCTCATTTTTTCCCCATCTCAAGGCCGACCCATTAAGTCTTATTGGTGCCCCACTAACTCTGGCCGACCAAGACTTAAATTTTCTTACCTTCAAGAAGGTCGACTCACAACTTGCTTTCACTTTGGCCGACCTAGGAAGAAATATAAATGTTTTATTGTTTTTCTTCACTGGCCCGACCAACTTTCCTTAACTTGAGACGACCTAGGAAAAGGGATTAAAAGAGGGGACATTACAACCTAGCACAAGGAAGGTTTGGTGGTGGCCCGCCTAGCATAAAATTAATTGATATGTAGGAATACACTCCTCACGATGGATAATAAAACACTTGTTTGGAGGCACCAAACTAGTCGCTCCTATTCCTCTTTTACATGTCCAGTCTTTGTGTTATTTGGCGGCCAGGAATAATGAATACGTTCAGCTAGTACTTGATCTCTTATCAGGGTCAGTTTAAAGGGTTGAACACGGTGGACATACTTACTGTTTAGAAAGTCTATCACTACTATGACCAGCTTGAGTTCACTAAGGTTGAATGTCACTTCAAGCGTGTTCACGAGGCTTTCCTGACTTACACAGTGAGAAATTTGGACCGGGAGTTGCACATTCGTATCTCGGCGGTTTCTAGAGCAGTGATGGTTGATTGTGCGGACTGGTTTATTCAGTTCCCTACATACACCTACATCCACGTATATGGATTTACATGAAATCCAGCCATGCTTCCACGCTATCCTTTGGATAGGACAGTTTTCATGGAGTTCCTGAGGCAATTACATGATGTTCATCGTCATTTGTGCTGCAAGCATAAACAGGCTGCCACCTTTCCCATGCAGTTTGGAATCTATTGGTGCAGAATGACAGTTGATGCCAAAACTACAGGACAGGAGTTGGAGAATTGCAAACTCAAGTATCTTATTGATACTCGCACCTATGATCCTTGGGGTCGTTATTCAAAGCGTCTTGGCATTCGCTCATACCATAAGCCTACAATGGAGGATTATTGGGCAAACTGTGACGATGACTTTGAACTGCGCAGACCCAGCTATGGCCGCTTCTCTCTCTCACAGATTTCTGTCTTCTTGGCAGAAGATGTGGGAGGCTTATCAGATGATGAGGGAGATGTACTTCCTCAGTTTTTTAGAGAGCAGGTTGATACATAACCATTGCCGACAGTTGATTGGTACGCCAAGGAGTATTCATCAGTAAAGGATAGGTTGAGTAGAGTTATCAAAAACAGTATACTTTACCTCAACAGTAAGAAGACCAGGAGGGTAAATGTGCCTAGAGCAGAGCTGCCAGTGGTGGATCCTTCGCTACCTTCCTCGTCTAAACCCAAACAGAAGAAGAGGAGTAATCCTCCAAAGAAGAGTCAAGCGCCTAACAACTCAAAAGGGAAGGCGCTTGCCATTGATACACACATGGAGCCTGTCAGAGAGCTAGTTTAGAGGCTAGTTCAGAGTTTGCTAGAGCCTGAGATATAGCCTTGTGTTCCATCACCTACACCTGAGCAATCTCCAGTCCCGATTCGCATTGAATTGGACTTAGACTCGCCACCTCGAAGCAGTCCCTCTACATATTCACTCACGTCGGAGCCTCTCATTGCTAGTACAAATCCTTCCAGTGGCATTAGTCGAGACCAGTCTTGGATTGAAGTTCAACTGGGAAGGAAGAGGAGGCAGCCATCTTATGTCCTTGATCATTCTGATTTTGATCATGCCTACCAGGATGCGCCAGACAAGAGGATCAAGAAACAGGTCCATGTGGAGAGGAATGTTGATATGGAGATCGTCGTTGAGACTGCCATACCTCCAGAGGGGAAGAGTCTGAGTGAGATTGAAGCACAAGACTTCGAGGTGATCACAGTCAACCTTGGTCGAAGCACCCGCTAGACACAGGTTGATCTCCTACAGGTTGCTACAGACAACATAAGGGATAGGATGATCAAAGATGGAGAAGACAAAGCAGCCCTCAAGGCTGAAATCAAACAGCTTCGTCAGTACATTTCTAGCTTTGTACACAGGTCAGATGTCACTGTCACACTCTTGCCGATGCTAGAGCCATCAGCAGGACAGGGTCAGCTTAATCACCTTGTTGCATACGGCAAGTGTTTGGAGGAGTGGGAGGAGTTTGTTGCTAGAGGCCGCTCTGTGCTTGCAGAGTTATACTAGTTGCGGTACAATGCACACGAACTCTGTCTACCTCTCCAAGATGAGGAGCAAGACATGGCAATTGACAGACCGCGGGATGAGATTATGATTGCTAACCTGAGTGTGGCATATGAATCAGTCACAGATGTAGAAGATAAAGAAGCTATCTATGCTTGGAAGACACAATTGGTATTCAAGGCGAAGATAGGAGAGATGATGGTATCAGAATTGGCTGAGAGTAGAGAGCACGTCACTAGTGCCCTCTAGTATGTGAGAACTCTCGTGTCCCGCATACCGTGCCAGTATCAGATTGAGGGTGGTGCGTATGTTGAGCTTGCTGACGTATAGTCAGAGCTCCAAGCACTCGTTCAGAGTATTTTCAGTGGAGAGACCTGTTGGTGTACGTTTTATCATCCACTGAACACACAGAATAAAATGTCCAAAGACACTCTATTCTCTCTTGAAAAACCACTGCGTATGCTAAGATTGCGAGAAGATCATATGGCGATTCCAAGGTTTCTTTTGTCGGGTCTCGACGTGTGGATAAGCTCAATGGGCGTTGTGATTTGCTGGTAATAAACAAGGGGACTTACGTTAAGGAAATCTTCACAAGTTTAGGACTTAGGGAATTTATCATTAAAGGCTCTCTTCAATTGGGACTTTCAATTTGGATCTCAAAAAAAAAATAGCAAAAAGGATAAGGGTTTATAGGGGGTTCTATTCTATGCCTAAGAATTTGAGAGACAATAAAGATCTGGTGAAGGGGATAAACCACACTTTGTTTCGCCTCCTGCTGGACAACATAAGCAAAATGGGTGCAATCTTCAAGGGGTGTGATAATAATTTTCAAACCTCGAATGAGGCTGAAGTTAAGCTTCCACAATTATAAGCTCAGGGTTACTTTACGCATCGAATGCAAATCATCCATTCGAAGAAAGTATGAGCAATACTTCACCATTGAATCAATACGATCAATCTCTCATTCACTTAACCAATACTCGAAGCAAATTCTACTTAACTTAATTCTAACTTTAATCTATGGCGGAAGAAGATATGCAACCTTGCTTACTATTTGACAATAAAAGTTATTCAAAGCAAATCATGCATAAGAGCTTTTATTATTCGAAATAGTCTCAATGCAACAATCTCATACTCTGTCTCCACACAAATGAAAGTGAGAGATCACCAGTTTATATAGAGTTTCAAAAATCAAATGAAGGGCCGAGATTAAAACAATATCAACGGCCAAGATTATTACAACCCAACCCTAATTAGGGTTGCCCAAAATAACATGAGTTATCAATCAGTGAACTATTAGTAAAGAGGCAGTGGAAGCTATTATCAAGGAGAGGCGTCCTTATCCTCATGAGCAGCATTGCGTTCGATGAACCTGGACACTACTGTGATGACCTCCTCCATCGTGACAGGTGGCAGCATGCTAATCCGGAATTCTAGTCCGTCCAACTTCTCAGCACATTTGGCAAAAGTACTTTCCCAATCCGCCTCCTGCTTCCCAAAATCATTTCGGATGGCTGACAGTCTTGCCACTCTCGCAAAATCTTGTCTCAGAAATGGTCTAGTGGCCGAGAAGAAAATCTCTTGAACCTTACGTTTCAACCTCTCCAGCTGCATGTCGTTCTCCCAGAGAATCTCACGGTCGAACACTTCTGCAGCTGTCATATAAATCCTCTCCTGGATTTCTTTGACCTGCTCTTCAATTCTGAGCCCATCTTCTCTCGCCCTCTCCAGAACTTCTCTACGTATAGTCACTACCCAAAACCAGTGATGGAAATCATATGCTGCCCCTACAGCAATCACCCTTCTTTCAACCAACTCTTCTCTTGGAGTGCCTTTCAAGATCCTAAGGCTTGGAATAAGCCTCTCCTGCATGTCTGGAATACATTCCCATGTCTCTGCCATATCCATAAGTCTGGAAAGAAAAGAAGAGGTCCGCCCATAGGCAAGTGCCAGCTTCTCCATCAACGAGGCTGCTTCCGTGCCTTCGCTCACCATCCAGTCCTGAGCCTCCCTGGCTGTAACCATTCCGTGCTCTACATCCTTGGTCACCTCCTGCGATGAATTGAGGAGAAGAGGAGCTACCGCATTACCCTGATCAAGTGGCTGGGTCAAATGCTGTATGTACTCCTTAAGGCGTTCAACCTCCTTTTTATACTCTTTCTTCTTAGCCACTTCTTTTTCCAATCTCGCTTTGATGGTCGAGACGGAATTATCTAATTCCTCCACTTCTTGGCCTTTTGAGGTTGGGCCAAGATCTACAGTGGTTATGGCATACTCTTGAGGAGTAATCTCGTCTTGTGGCTTGTCCACTGTGGGTACTGCAATGTGTACAGAACGGCTGCCTGTCTCGTTCCTTTGAATAGTAGAGAATTTCTTGGCAGGCTTCTTGATTGCAACTTGCTCCAACCTTGCCAAGAAATCTGCAGTATCATCCTCCTCTTGGGCTTCTGCAGGTGGTTGAATCTTCATTCTTTCTATCAAACAATCTGGAATGGTTGGCTGCTCGATTCCATCTTCTACCTGAACCTCTTCCTCATTCGGAACATTCACAACCTCCCTGAGAGCGGAAATCATTCCCTCCTCGAAGTCATTATTTCGGACTTCTATCTCATTGTCTGAACCAAGTATTTCCGTGCCTGTAGGTGATGAGGGCTCCTCATCATCCAGCTGAATAGGTTCATCGTTCTCTTCCTGAACTGTAGGAGGTACAATTACTTCCACCAAGGACTCATCTATGGTAGCCACCAGCTCATCAATATTCCGGGACACTGCAGAACGAGATGGTTCTCCCCTCTGTCTTTTCTGAATAGGTTCTGCACTCAGAACTATTTCCTTCCTTTTCTCTCCAATCTTAACCAAGTCCTGATGGGAAGCACCGGCATTGGAGGAATACGACTTTGTCTCGCTCAGTAGATCATATGTGAGCGTTATTCTTTTATGTCTCATCTCCTGGACCTGACGGTCAACCCACCACTGAGAGTATTTGACCACTGGTCTCATTAATGTGGCTAAGTCTGAATGCTCAGGCTCCGACCATCTCACAGGAGGAAGAGGTCGGCTCTCCTCGAAGTGGGGCTGGATGTAGTCCCCGTCGTCATGCAATTGATCAGGTACTCGGCAAAATTCAATTGTCCTCATGAAGTCTACTGGCATCCTGGACCATAGTCTCCTCCTGACTTCGTATTCATCGGCGGCATCAGCCCAGAAGTCTTCCAGTTCCACTCTGTGCTTGTACCTTCTCCCCTCTACTGTCCGAATATTATGATGTGGGTCAAAGTTGACCCTGGACTTGTAGGCTGTAAATGGGTACCACTGGATTTCCAACCTAACACTCTCAGCTGCCTGTGAGGACGGACAAGATTCCAACATATTCCTGATGAAAAATGGGAATGTAATAGATGCCTTCTTGGTTGGCCTCTGGATGTTCTGATATTCTTCTAGCTGCCTCAGGACTTCGAGCAAAACCATCCGATTTGTCGGATAAATGGGCAACTTATAGGGATTTCCAATAAATCCTTGGATCCTGATATATGTAAATTTTGGGAATTGAATGAACCAGGACCCATATTTACTGATTAGACTCTTCGCCTCATGACTCAACCTTTGATGTACTCCCCCTTGAAGTGTTCTGGTGATATGCATTAAGAACGCATCATGCGCCCTTCTGAAATGAGACTTCTCCTTCAACTGGAGTTGCGGGTAACAATCGTAAGGTCTGAGTTCGTTTTCTCCGCTGCCAACTTTTCCCTTGCAAGTTTGTCCTGGATACTTATATGATCTGGCCAACAAGTAGACAACATACGAGCTCATGTGAAAAGACTTAGTCTCTTCCAGATTGATCAATTGCTCGTGGAGATTGTCGCTTATCATCCGTGACCAATTGAACATTTTTACGCTAGAAGTGATCTCATCTATGAAGTAGTACATCCAACTCTCAAAAAATGCACCCTGCGGGTTGCCAGCTATTTTGTTCAGCATCAAGATGATGTCCCCAAAATCTTCTTTGAAGTCTGTCCGGCGAGGTCTTTTGGGCATCTTCTTTATGGACGGTTTAGGCTTGTCCAGCCATACCTTGTTAACAGTTGTGGTGCATAAGTCCGGTTGGCTGTCATATAACTTCTTGGCCTCCTCCTTGGTCTTATAGACAATCCGTGAATGTGCTGGGATGCCGAAGGTTTCTTGGATTTCCACCTTGCCTAAGTGTGCCAGAATTCTGCCATCCAGTGCAATGATCTGCCTCATTTGAATATCATAGTGGATAGCACATTCCACCATCAATTTTGCACAATCTATTGCAGGCGGGAACCCAGCTGCCTGAAAAATTCCATTCCTTACTATCCGTCTGGCTATCGGTGTCGGAAGTCCATTCTGTCCATACACTCTCTTCTTAAATTCCTCGAAGTCGACGTGTCCCAAATCGGTGTCTGCGACATTCCTCCATTTTGAGTTGATTTTAGATTCTCGCTGGGCACCTTTGCTAGCAAACTTCATTGCTAGTTTCTTTGATGATTCGCCCACAGTGGTCATCAACCTACAGTCAGAAAATTAGCATTAATATGGAGACTTTTTAAATTAATTTATTCTCATGCCTTGGGCTCGAAAATTTACTTTCAGCTTGTTAAATAATCAAATTGCTGCGAAAAAGCAAGCTGAAAGTAAATGGATGAAGTTAAAATTTTAGCTAGAACTTTTGCTAAGATGAAAGGACAGAAGAAGAATGGCGAATCAACTTGACTGAACATCAAATCTCAGAAAAAGACTGTTGGCTGCAAATCAGATTTGAACTCTGATAATTTACTCAAAAAAAACAAGTGATGAAGTGCGCCCCTCTTGTACAGAAGAATTTGACTTTCAGCCAATAAATCTTTTCTTTTCCTGCGAAAATTCTTCAGCATAACATTACTTCTCCCTCTGGAAAATTCGATCTTGCCTACTGAACAATCAACTGTCTGATAATTTCGAGAGAGATCAAATTTCTCTTCAGTTGTGCCTGTGAAAAATGAGTTGCTGAAACTCATTATAATGTTGAAGAGCTTAATTTATTTTAGCAACTGCCTTTTCTTCTCTTGATCTCGATTTGTTTTTATTTGTTCAAACAGGCAAGTTTCCTTTATTTTTCGAAAAGAATCTCTCTCGAGCTTATCCAGGCAAATCTCATTGATCTTCAAAAATTCGATTTTTGCTTAAATGTTTATCTTTGATTTTTCGAATTTTGAAAGAAAACATTAAATATTCAATTAAATTCGACCCTTCCAAGTTTTAAATTCATGGTGAATTTAATTTTGCCCATCGGATTTTATCTCTGGCCGACATAAATTATTTTCTTCCGAAACATCTCTGGCAAACTTTGTTTTTGTCCAAGTCATTTAAATTTCCGAGTAGTTGAAAATAAATTATTAAAATATTAAAATATTTTAATTTATTCCAACCCGTTCGTTTTGGACCCATGGCTATTTCGATTTTCTCTTCATTTTTCTTGGCTAAAAGTGTATTTTCCAATTTTATTCTCAATTTCGTCTAGCCAAGTCAAAACTTAAGCCATTCCGTCGACAATTGTTATGCCAGATCCTTATTTTTCCTTGCCATGGCGAATTTTTAATTGCACTGAGCTTATTTTCTTCTGCCAAAGTCAAATTTTCTCTTGCTCAGTCGAATATTTTCTAGGCAAAATCCTTGTTTGGATGTCTTTATCAAGCGAATTTCCTTGACGCTTGACAAATTTCTATCCCTTCTGGCCAAGAGCGATCTTTCCTTTCTCCTTGCCTTGTGCATTTTTCTCTGGCCAAAGTTGTCAATTTTTATAACATTTTCTCCAGACATCCATACTTGGGCAATTTAATTTTTCTTCCATTTTCATGCTAGGCACACTTCATTTTTTTCTTTGCCACAGCCTAGGCGGACTTCCCAAAGTCTTTTCCACTTTCCACATGCCATAGTGAATTTTCTTTAGCACTCACACTTAGCCAAAAATCTCAATTTTTCATCCTTTAGGCCTCTATACGTAGGAAAATTTTCGAATTTCTCTTGACTAGGCACCAAACACTTAGCAAAAATTGTAATTTTCTCTCTTCATAGACAATGGTGGACTTTCCAAGCACTTGGACAAGGTGAAGGCGGACTTTCTATAGTCTTGGACATCATCTCTTTGAACATGGCGGACTTCCAAACCTTTTAGCACTTACTTTAACACCTTACCTCTTGGAAATGTTACAACACTTAGCCAAAAATCTCAATTCTCCACCTTTTTAGGCTCTTATACTTAGGCTAATTTTCGAAATTTTCCTTGCTAGGCACCAATACTTAGTGAAATTTTCAATTTTTTTACCTCCCATGTGCCTAGGCAGACTTTCCAACCTTTTGGCAAGTGTGTGGCGGACTTCCAAGGGTGTTTTCCTAACCCCTCAAGGCTTGGGCGGAGTTCAAAGACCTCTTGCCAAAGTGTGGCGGACTTTGGAAGGTCTTGACATTTACTCCCTTGAGCATGGCGGACTTTAGATAGTCTTGGCATCTTCCAAGTGAAGCTGGGCGGACTTTAGATAGTCTTGGATATTTCTCTCTTGTGGCAGGGCGGACTTTGCAAGCTTCCAGACATTCTTTCCCTTCATCCCTCTTTTCAAGGACTAGCTTCATGGAGGCGAACTTCTTAGACTTAGCCAGATTTCTCATGAATTCCATTCTTTTTGAGTTGATTTTCTGTGATTTTGCTTCAGATCTGATTGATTTTGGACTGATTTTTCAAGAATCTAATACTTTTCAGTCTGATTTTCTCATGCTTTTTACTGATTTTTTCATGCTTTTTGCTTGCTTTTCCAGATTTTTCAATGATTTTTCGATTTTTTCTTTGATTTTTCAAGTGATTTTTCGATTTTTAGGCTGTTTTTTGGATCTAAAAATAGAAAGTTGACTCGGGTTGACTTTCCAAAAATAGAAATTTCTAAAAATAGAAAAAGCAAAATCCCTAAAAAATAGGGAACCTCGTTTGGTCCAAAAGTGCCAAAAATGAAAAAGCGAAAAAGCAAATTTCCCTAAACAATAGGAAGTGTCAGAATTGGCTGAATGAACAGGCGATCTTCGTTTCCTGGGCCTTCTGAGCGCTTCCATGACGTCTATGCGCTGATTCAAGCATGGATTATTGACTTGGCTCGGGTAACTCTCGGCAAACTGACTTGAAACTCTCAATAAGGTGACCTCAAGAAACCGTTGCAAGGAGACAAAACCCTAAAAACAAGCATACAACTAGGGGTCCCCATTGGCGATGGGGCGATGTGTGAAAAGGTCACAACAAGACCGTTGGCTGTAAGGTTAATCAACTTACAGTCATGTCAGCATTGTTCGATGAAGCGACCAGGAGCAGAGGTGAACTTCAGTGTCAGATCACAGCTGGTGAAGACATGTTGCATAGACACAGTATGCTTCGGCAGAGTATCAATGCTCCAGACAATGACGTAGTCAACAACCTCGTGGAGGGGTTGGTTGCTCGAGATCACGGCCAATAGACTTCAGTTCCCACCTCTCAGGATGGACATTAAACACATGAGTTAAACTTGGTGTTATCTTTTCAAGTTAACTCGCTGTCACATCTCATGCATGTCTATTATGGGATTATCTATGTTCACTTGGAGTTGCATTTAGGGTTTTTAGTTAACTGATGGTAGTATTCTAGTTAACTTGCTTTCAATAAGGACATGCATGTTTGCACATTGTCCATTTTTAGATTAATTGTACCAGTTAACTGATGGTAGCTTTCCAGTTAACTGTATAGTTTGCTTTATTAGGGTTTAGCAATAAATTTTGCATGCATTGCAAGATTGTAGTTGACTCAAGGTGATTTTAGGGTTCCCTACACCTTTTGATGTCTATAAATAAGAGCTTTTGCTCATTTATACATAACTTTTGCACGAGCGAGTAATATATGTTGTGCCCACCTTGCCTGTAATATTGCTTATTTTGTATCTATTTGCGAGTATTTGTTATAATGATGAATTGTTATGCCACTCGGGTTTCATACAATTATTATGGTGAATGCTTATCTTAGTTAGATATAGTGGCTAGTTCGATCGTAAATTGTATGCGTGTTTCGTCTCTGTAATTTACTGTCCTAGTTGGCTATCCTTTGTATTGCGTTTCTAATAAGCCTATTCAGATTGAGCAAATAGTTGTGCCCACCTTGCCTTCAAGTTGAGAATTTGTACTTAAAGCTTATCGTTTGGTGTGTGTGATAATAAACCTATTCAGACAAGCAAATAGTTGTGCCCACCTTGCCTTCACGTTGTGAATCTGTACCCGGTTTATCGTGTAAGCTCATTCTCGCTCCGTTTCCTCATGCTCTAATATCTTGAGGGGATTGGATAGTTTAAGTTACTTAGTTTTGGATTGTAGTTAAGTCTTGCGAAACCAGAAAATACTTGGTTGCAACTTCGAAGTTTATTGCAAACCTTGTGGCTCTTACAACTGAGACAAAAAGACAAGAAATAGATTCGTTTACTATTCAAGCATTTTTGTCCGCACAACGAGGGAGCTTCCCCTCCTAATTTGAAGAGCACTCATTGCGTAGTGTGCATAGTTGTCCGTACCAACTTGCACTCCAGAGGTGTTAGTTGTTACGCCAACAGACATTATGTCGAATATGTGAAAAATGATCCTTTGAAAAGTTGTTGGAGCAGTGCACTGACCAAACCACATCCGGTTTTATGCATACACTCCATCCTTGACCACGAATGTGGTTTTCAATTTGTCCTCCTCGGCTATGCTTATTTGGTTATATCCGAAGAATTCGTCCATGAATGAATAAATTTCTAGACCAACGACCTCTTTTAATATCGAGTTGGTGAATGGAATCGGAAATGGGTCTTTTATGGTCATTGCATTCAAACTTTTGAAGTCCACATATATCCAAATTTGTTCGGATTCTTTCTTCAACAATATGACTATCGAAGAGACCTAATCAAACTTTGACCTTGAAGATTATTTTGGCCTCCAACATCTTTTCTATTTTCTCTTGTACTTTTGTAGCATAATTCTTGTTCATTCTGTAGGGCCGCTTTTGTACGGGTTGTGCTCTTGGTACCAGAGGAATTCTATGTAAACATAGTTTTGGAGTTATCCCTTTCAAGTCTTTGTACATCCATGCGAAGGCATCCTTGTATTCTGTGAAAATATTGAATGTTGTCGCCTTCAACACAAGATTCCAATCGTCTTCAACTAGGATCATTCGTGGACTACTCTCCTCTCTGAAGTTCACCTTATTCATTCTCGATTCTTCGTACTTCTCGTTCAAAACTGAGCTTGCATGTCATCCACCTTGGCCACTCCCTCCTTTTTTTCTTCATACTCCAGAGGGAGTGTTCGACTTGTTGTAGCTTTATTATCTTCTTCTTCAATCTCCCCGTCCTGAGCATGTTGCGATCATGCTGGAACACTTCGTAATCTTCCATTTGCAAATGAAAAAGTCCATTGAGCGAGCTTGTTTCGTCCTCTGAGTAGTGCTGGAGGTCAAGGACTCCTTCGTTGTTCGGTTCCATAAACCTACTTTCTTCTTCCATCCTTGATTCTGCTACCTCTAACTCGGAGTCAAAAGATGCCATCTCTTCACTCATTGCTTGATTCCTCAAGTCAATCACGTATTTCCTCCCATTGTTTTCTATGGAGAGGGTGTTTCGTTTCCAATCATGATCTACTTGGTTGCAATCAACCATCCCCTCTCGAGTAATGCATTATACGCCTTTTGCAACAAAATGACCACGAAGTTCAATAGAAATTGTTGGGTCCCGATTGTCACCTTCTGCGCCATCAACATTCCCAATGGCTTGATACCATGCTGGTCAACACTAACTAATTGGAATGTTGGTGGCCAAAGGGTTGGCTTTCCAAGGCACTTCCATGTATCTTCGAGTAGTACGTTAAACCCCGATCCTCCATCAACAATAGTGTTTGTCAAGTGCTTTCCCATAATCTCCATTTGGATGATCGTCAGCTTTCCTACGTTCACCATCAGCAGCATTAAGTCGATGACTTGTTTGCCCTCGATGGTGGCTCTGTCTTCTCCTCAGTTTTCTTGTTGTCGACTTTGATCGTCACCAACCATGTTTGTGATTTCCACACTCAGCTATGGCATGGTTTGAAGTAGATCTATCACCTTGATTGGTATGGTTGTCTGTAGCACCTACCGTACTATGTTCTTTCCTAACTCCGATTGCAATGAGGTACTTGCAGTTTTGTTAGAAGTCCTTTGTTCTTTTTCCATCGCTTGTTCTATTTTGGCTTTGGCTTCTCGAAGTCGTACCTTTTTTGTACGAGGGTATGGATATATTGCCTTCTTTGTTTGCGCTCTAATAATTGCCAGAACTTCTTTGTTTGACTCCTCTACATCCAGCATGTTAATGCCTTTTTGCTTCGGGTAGTCAGTGTCTTCATGATGACTCAGTCCACACAACTTGCACGTCCCTGTTTTGTTTTGGTTACTCTAGTATTCTTTGGCGAAGTGACCCCTTTCGTTACATTTTCAACACTAAATCATCGGTCTTCCCTTTGCATCATACTAGATTCTACTTCTTGGTCCATTGTTGTTGAAACGATTATTATTCCCCCGTTTATTACGGTATCCGCTAGGACATGCATTTGTCATTGTTTTGTGGTTTTGGGGGTGTGGTTGGAGGGGTTGATTGTTCCCCTTGGGTGAAGAGCACTTGTGTGCTTCTTGTCTTCAAGTTGTAGGGGCATTCCTTGATGGAATGTCCCATCACTTGGAAAATGTCACAGAATAATTTTTTTAGGCAGTTTGCTTTGATGTGACCTTCAACCTTGCACTCAGTGCACCATAGTTCCTTGCTTTCTTTTGTACTTTCTTTCTTGGCTTTGAGCTCCTTCATCATTCTCATCATGTCTTTCCTTAAATCTTGAACCGTCTTTGGTTCACTATTGTTGTTGTCGTCTATGCTCTCGTTGTTGTTCGTCCTCCTCTTCCCTCGAGACGATGTCTTATCTTCACTTTCTATATCCATCGCTTGATTGTAGGCATTGGTGTATGATTACGGAGGTATGAATTTCATTTTATTCCTCAGCAAAGGAATTGATCCTTCAATGAACCATCTCTTCTTTAGTCCATTGGCTGACTAGTTTTCTAATTTTACTAGTAATTCCTTGAGTCTACGATTGTAGGCTCGTATGTTATGGTGCTTTCCTTGTTAGGTATGGTGGATCTCTGCCACAATTTTCTTGTCGTTTCTCAAGAGTTTGAATTCTTCTTGGAATGCTCTTTTTAATGTATCCCATGTATTCTTATGAGCTACTTCCAATTCGGTGTACCAGTGTATGGCTATACCTTTGAGAGTTGTTGGAAATGCTCTCAGCCAATATGTTCTGTCATCTTGACCATTTGCTACCTAGATTGTCTCACATGTTTTACAATGCCTTACAGGATCCTCCGACCCGTTTCCAGTGAACATTGGAAAGTTTTGTCGCTCTACATTTGGACTTGTTGGGGGAGTCACCATCTTGCCTCCCAGTTGCACCCTCTGTGATAGTAAACTGTTTGGAGAGTTTTGATTCATACATTCCAATGCTTTCCTTGCACTCTCGAACACGTCACAATCCTTCACTCGTCCCTCTTCAGTGTTTGTCACCCTCGGGTTGCCTGCAAGGTCCTTTCGATGCTCCCTTTGTCTTGGCGTTATCGGCTCTGATCTTCCAACATTTGATTCTTCTGTTAGTGTCAAGTCTTCAATCTAGTGTATGGTCTCTGTTAGATTGTCGGTTGGTTCCCTTTGGCCTTCCCCTTTGACCTGTTTTATTGGTATGCACTGTTCTTCGATGGTCGGGTTGGAGGTTTCTTCCTTGCCTTCCCTTTAACCCGATGGTGAGCCTTCTTTGTCACCCGATGATGACTCTTCTTTGTCTAATGGTGATAGTTCGCACGGTTCTCTGGCGGGGTTAGTGTTTTCTTCTTCACTTTCCCCTTCGTCCGACGTTGATGGTACAAATGACTCTCTGGCTTGGTCGGTGAGGTCAGTGTATGTCTCGTCAAGAAGTGGTAAGTGTTGGGCTATGTCTACCCACTCTCCCTTCGTTCTCTTGTCGTGAAAGTTCTCTTTCTCTCCTGACTACAGATTTTGCTTTCGCTTATGCTTCAACTTCTACTCTTGGGTGGACTCGAACTTACCCTGAGAAATCCTTCGCCTTCAACTTCACCCCTTATTCGATTGTTCTCTTTGTTCTTTTATCCTTAAGGATCTTCTAATTTTTTTCTCTATCGATTCATGACCACTTTGTATTAATTTCTTGTTTTTATTCAAAGTTAAGGGCATTTATTCTTCGGCGTACGTCAACGATCAGTATTATGTTCTTCGTCCCTTTTATTTTGTTCTTCATACCAATGTAGTATTTGTTGCCTATGTTGTTCCTGGTCTCTCTTAGCTCGAAGATCTTGCAAGATGATGAAATGGCGTGCAATAAGTCTTGGTAGTCTGTTGAGAAGATGATCCACTTTTGGGTTGATGGTTAGGTTGTCCCAGATGGTGGCCTGAGGGACCTCTCTCCTGAGAGCTTCCCTCCTCATGTGTTCTTTTAAAAAAATGTTCCATAGGTTTATGAAGTCTTCTGTCGACTTGTCTTCCCTTTCGTCGTTTGCTTGCACAAGTTTTTTCGGCTGGCTGTCCTATTACATTGCCATGATTCCCGTTTGTGAGTTTACTTTGCTAGGGTTTGTATTGGCAATGGTGCAAAATGTTTACTCAGTAATTCTACTTGAATGATTAATAGAGAGTAAACGAAAATACATAACAACAATAACAGAATATATCAATTAGTCATCACAATGCTCAGAAGATATGTTGTGTATTCATTCATTCATCAAATATGCAATAGTTATAGGATACCTAGCATGCAGTCCCCGACTATAAGTACAATGACGAAATATGTAGCAAGCCGATGGTTGAGAATGCCAACAATCAGTAACTACCCACTGACAACCGACTGACAACCAACGGTTAGGGACTAATTACACATTAACTTATTCATTTATTTATTGGCAACTACAATAGTAGCCATTAAGAAAGTTGGGCCTTGTAATGTTGTGCAAGTCATTATGAACAATGCAGAAAATTGTAGAGTAGTTGGAACCATAGTTTGAAAACTTGGACTTGGCATAGACTTGGCAGCCCAAAATTTTGACTTGGACTCGGGACTCGACACAGACTCGACAAAAAACTTAGCATAGACTCGACAAAAGGAAAAATTTAAAAACCTCATTATTACACACAAAAAAAGAAATAAATGCATTTAGAGAACATAAAAATGTAATTTGACTATCAATTTTTCATAATTCAAACATTACACATGTTATATGATCCTCAAACTCTCAAAATTTGAAATTTCAGCCATTATGTTTGTTATGTTCAGGCACCAAAAGAGTAGAGTTTGAGCTCAGGATGTGGGAGTCCGAGCCTAGGACTCAGGAGTCTTGGAGTAGGACTCGACTGAGTACTCTCCAAGACTTGGCTAGACTCGACGCAGGAGTATGGTTGACTTGATAATTTGAAGAGTCTTGCAGAGTACTCGGAGAGTCTTCAAACTATGGTTTGAACATTGGTTGAAGCATATTACTCACACATCTTTTGGACACATTGTGTTGTCCACTTCCTCAAACTTATGCTTCAATAATGGTAACAAAATTGATTGGATCAAATAGGTGTATATTGAGGCTGAAGAAATCTAAATGTTTATCATGAACTACCACATGTTGCAGGGCATATTCAAAATTCTCAAAATTGGAGCTAGTGAAGGTAAGTGAAACAATATAAAATTTTATGTTTCAGTGTAATAATTTATTATTGTAAACTTAACTATGTTTCATTTTTTTATGAATAAATTATTGAGACTTGTTTCACCTCCAACAAAATTGTCTTGAGATTACTTGTGAAGGTGTTTGGGAGGCACTTTTTAGCATGGCCATCAACCAACTTTGGTCCATATGGTTCTTGATCTTGATTTGGAGGATATAGTCATGGGTTTGCTAATTTTGTACACTCCAATGGTCAAAGTGTGTCTGCTCTTTGTGACAAGTTTAAGAAGGATGCTCATAGTTGGTGGTATGTCCATGGCTAACCATTTCAACACCTACAACTTCTTGTGTTTAAAGTTTTACCACACATAAGTTTTAAATTTATATCTAAAAACAAACATTTTAAAGTTTGAAGTTTCATTTTTAATTTTAACTCTCTAACTTTGCCTCAATAGGTTGCTAGTTCATCTAAATTTGAGAAGAACTAGAGTACATACTCTTTCATCCACTTAGTAAAGCACAACAAATTGCACAAGCAAGTGTTTGTTAGAATCTTTCTTGATCTAGATATGGAGGATACAGTCACATTTGAGTTTGCTGATTTTGTATGCTTCAATGGTCAAAGCGTTTCTGCTGTTTTCATCTACTCAGTAAAGCGCAATAAATTGCACAAGAAAGTGTTTGCTAGATTCTTCCCTAATCTTGATTGGGAGGATATAGTCACCTTCGAGTTTGCTGATTTTGTCGACTTGGGTCAAAGAATTTTGACTCTTCATGACAAGTTTAAAGAGGATGCTCATAGTTGGTGGTATGCCCATGGCCAACCATTCCAACACCTACAACCTCTTATGTTCAAAGTTTTTCTACGAGTAATTTTTTTAACTTTTGTAATCTAAAAGATAAACATTTTCAAGTTTGAAGTTCATTTATAATTTTATAACTCTAATTCTCTCACCTTGCTTTAATAGGTTGCCAGTTTGTCTACCTTTAAGCAGAATTGGAGCACATACTCCCTCATCTACTTAGTAAAGTGCAATGAATTGCACTAAAAAGTTGCAAATGACTTAGTGTATGTGCATTACAACTTGCACCTTTTTTTTTTCAGAAACAAAATGATCACGGGGGGAAACAAAGTTGTGGGATATAGAGCAATAGTATATTGACTTGGATGCTTCTACTTCCAAGTATTCTTCATTTGTGGATGAGTTAGACAGCTAGCCTACTTTTAGTGAGAGTGGCAGTGGCAGTACTTGTGGTTCTTCTAATCGGCCTACATCATTTGATGTCAATGATAATGATCTTTTTGAAGACCCATATGATGCTGATTGCTGATACTATTATTTTAATAGTGAACAATGAATATCTATCATGTTGTTCGAGCTTGACGAATTGACATCGAAGTAGTATTTTTTAATTTTTATGGTGGTTTTGTTAATTATGAGTTTAATATGTTTTTTCAGTTTTGTATGACAAATCCAAAACAAACCCAACCCCCCAATTTTTTGGGGGTAAAATCTAATTTTCATTATTTTTTTATATGTTAATTTTTATGTGGTATTCTGAACTTAATTCCTGTTTTTAGGCTGCAAATATGTATATTTTTATATTCTTTTTGTATAGATGAAGCCAAAAAATATTCAAGCCCCCGATTCTTTTGGGTTGAATCTGCATACCAAACTCCCATACTTGAACTTGAATTGGCTATTTAGATGAAATGCCACAATGCCGCATGATTGTTAATTCAAAATATCATTATTCTGTCTGGAATTAGACTATATACACACACACACACACACATGTTATATATTATATACATATATATAGATATGTTCCAGCAGAGTCTTCCCAGAATCACCCTGAAAATGCAATCAAAGTATACATTATGTTTCCAGGTAGGGCTGGAGATTCTGAAGGACCTGGTATGTTTCCAAGGAGATTCCAGCCTGGGTTCAGGATCAGATTGTTGTTAGTTTTGGTAGGGTGGCAGGGGCTTTTAGAGGTATCGGGTAGTGTACCAAAAAGGATATAAGTCCTTTGTCCATTTGGGGCTATTTCAAATTATTGCATTTTGATTTGAATATTCTTCACATTTAGATGAAGGTTTTATCATTTAATGAATTCTTTATGCCCTGTATTGGAACAATCAATTTTAGTAATTGTTTGGAAACTAACGAGCATTGACCGAGTGACATTCCTCTATACATATGATAGTTGTTTTATTTAACTTGCAAGGTCTCCTCTTATCAAATAAGCCCTCTTGATTTATAAATAAGGAAGATGCAACACTAATTGTATTATCAATTCCTAGGTTCTTTTTCACCTCAATCTATTAAAGACTCTTAAAATGTTAGGTTCATTTTGTGTTTTAGCTTTTCTCTTCTTAATATTTATCACCTTACAATGCAACAGCCAAGAAGCACGAGGGGTGGAACGCAAGGCGCTCTTGGAATCTCTTGCTCATAATATGCCTGAAGATACTATATCTTTTGGTTCACGTGTCAAAACCATTGAGCAGACAAAAAATGGCCAGATAAACCTAATATTGGATGATGGTACACAGATCCTTACCAAGGTATGCTTTGACAACCATAAAGCACAACAGGCTATGCTAGCAGGCCTGAAAGCCTAACAAAATGTGTCTGTGTAAAGTGGATGTCAAGAAGATTAGTATTCAGAAGAGACTATCTAAGCCACTCTTTTGAAATAGTGAATCTTGATATAAGGAAATGTACATTTTTAAGTTGAAAAGAGTTGTAGGTTTTGAAAATGAAATTTATCTATATGTTTTATCATTTGAAGCTATAAGAGTAAATAAAATTCATAGATAACTAGCATTACTAAAATGAGATACCTTTATTAGAGTTGCCTTTGACCACAATTTTTTCTTTTCTTCTTGACAAATATAAAAATATTTAGTTTATGAGAATAGCAAAAATGCTTCTCAAGTAACATTTGTGATAAGACCTGTCTAAGATGACTTGGCATATGTTGTTTATAACATGATCCTCAGGCATGATACTTCACATCAAAAATTGGTTTAACCACTAGAAAAGGATGGAGAACAAACTTGTAGCAGGAATTAAACATGGTGTGATGTTTTGAGCTTTTGTTAGCTTTACAGGTCAATAATGTTGATCTCAAAAAGATTGATTATCATAATAGTTCAGAACCATGGGAGATAACCGTATTCTACAAGAAATCCAACATATGAAGATTTTTGCATATAGAATGGTAGACTATCTATTTGTATAGACAATCAATAGAAAAAGCATGAGGTTGGCTGTCATCGGCAGCAAAATGACATGAACATTAATCATAGACAGCTAATCTAATGCCTTAACAATAAAATAACACAATAAAATAGAGATTAGGTAGCTACTATAATTTCAAGATGTCTTACAATAAAGTCATTATATGCCTTACAAAACTGCATCTCCACTTTTCTCTACTAGCAATCCATCATTTAAATGAAGCAGGATTATCATAATGTCATGTCATCAAGGATGATATCATAGTGATTTAATAAGTGAGGGTCTTATAAGTACTGTGAGACGAGGATGTTGGGAAAAGTGAATTTGGAAGGGAATGAGACCATTTTTCTTAGAAGGTTGCAATTTGCATAAAGGGAATTGGACCATTTTTTTTTACAAGAGGTTATCTTATAAGCAACAAAGTATACATTAGAAGTTGTTGGAACCAAAAAGTTTATAGGCCATTTGAAGACATCTTTGTTACAGACCACAAAAAATCTCCAATCTTCTTATTAGGCAATTTATTTATGATGATACACGATTATTTAGACTTGTTTAATTTAGGTTTTGAATATTAAGGAGATAGCAATACTTGCAGCCATTTGACTTTGAGCCTTAACAATATTTCATGGGAATATTTTGGAGTTGCCTTGCCCCTAATTTAATCGGTTCATAAATATTCACAAGATATTTTACATCTACTTCTTGAAGATATATTTGAGGGACATGATTGCATTGCATGTGAAGATGCTTAAATTGTGTGGAAGGAATTATTTATCGCTATAAACCATGTGTATGCATCAATATTCCTATCAAGGACTTACAATCATTAATCAAGGGTACATACTCATGGGATTATATATTGGTGTCAGTGATAAGGGGACAGCATATGGGCATCAATGCCCAAGTATTCCCACAAAATGACTTAAAAGTGTCAATCATAGGGGGATGGTTAGAGGCTTCAACAACATGGACAATTCATAGGTGTCAGCCACAAGGGGACAACTTATAGTCATCCACAAATGGAACCAATACTGAGTGTCATTCTGGAATGACTTTCATGTGACATCTCACTAGGACAACTTACAGGAGTCAATCACATTTGAATTTAAAAAATAAAGGAGTTTTTATAATAGTAGAAGTTTAGCATTTATAATAGTCAACCGACATTAATTTATAGTTAACAATATTATTTGCTTTTGTTGATGTTAGAGTAGTGCAGTACAACAATGAATGGTTAAAATTAGTCCACCAACACAACAGGGAATTTGCCATTGATGAACTTTTAAATGTCAATCCAAGGAGCAAACTTGTGAGGCATCAATCTGCAATATACTATTTGCAGCAAATGGAAATACCTTCTAGGTTAAAACTCTAAATTGCCTATTCGGATTTGGGTTTGGGGTTCACCATACACCAGATATTTTTTACCACAGGTTCTGTATGGCTGGGTATGGCTGTACACATACGGCACTACCCACCAACCGACACACACACACACACACACACATTTTCATAATTTGCAAAAAAGAAAACTCACAATTACGTGTCTTCTGCCACTTATAAGTGTGTGACTATAATCTATCTTAACATTTTTCCACCTTGAAACTTAACATTTTCTGTAATAGGCACATGCCTATATAGCTACATGCAACTTTTGTAACTCAAACCCTGCGGTTTCCTTGTTGTGTGTTCATACCATATAGATAGTATCACTCATATTGAAATAGAAAGTTGGCCCATAACACAAGATATAGTTGGCCTTATAAAAAAAATGCAAATATGTATAGCATCTTGTTGACCCTGTATTAGAATAATATTAAATGATAGAAGATAAGGCTTACTTTTGTAATAAAGTCACCTTAATGACTTAAGTGAGTTTACTATTTTTAGCGTTTAGGGTGAGTCATGTCATGTTTATCCTTTTGCATGTTTATTTGGTTTCATCCTCCAAAATCTATATAAGGAGGTGTTTGTCAATGTAATAGAGTATCCTAATAACTAGTAGAATAACAATATTTTGTGTTCTATTGGGTTTTTACAACACCCTGTATACAGGCATGCAATTTTACATATTTCTATATGTTTTTTGCTTAAAAATGGTGTTTTAATGTACAGAGGAGTGCACTTGACTCTACCCTTCTGCTTCTAAGCCTCTGGGCACACACCATAACACTTTGTTTGCACATTTTTCTTTTCTTGAAACCCTAGTCAGCCTGGCATACGTGACAATGAACATATAAATGTTTTGAAACCATTCCCAGGGAAATCTGTCTTCTGCCACTTATAAGGGCACCCACAGGGACCTTGGACTGTTTGGGCTGCACCCTAGGTGGACCTAGGACCATCCTGGCCCTGCATCTGGACCCAAACCGGATCTACCTAATACACAGCATAAAAGTGCCGAACCTGGTAACATAGCTGATAAAACTGCTGCAAGAATGAAAACTCAGAAGGAAAAATCAATGTAAAAAAGGAACTCAGATGTTTGGATCTTTAATTCTTTAGAGTGCATGTTGTATGTGTGAATGGAATCTCTTGGTATCTTATATACCCTTGATCTAACTTGATTATCTGGGGATGCTAAAACTTCTGTGTTATCAACACTTCCCTGCCATTGATCTAAATGAGATCAAATGATCCAAAACCTTTTTCGTGTTCTATCTGTATCTATGACTCATATGCCTTTAGACATTAGCAAAAAACCTTGATGGTAGTTGATTTGATTTAGATCTCAGCACAAGGATTCTACTTAATGTTGTGGCTTCATTGTGATGTAGTTTGTGCCAAGGAGGCATACCTCCTTTGTAGATCCCTTAATGATCTACAACCTAAATTTGGTTTCAAGACCCTTGGAGCCTATAACTATTTTGGATAAACTTCAATGCCCGAAATTACAAGACTGTTAAATCAATGCTTTGTGATTCTTTCAGTTACCATGGTTTATTTATATGGCTCAACTTGCATTGAGTGTGCCAGCAAGGCACTCAAGCACTTAAAGGAACTCAAGTGTTGATCTAGTTTAAGTTCACACAGGAGTGTATCCAAAGTGTCTAAACAATAATGTTGATGTCATGATAGCATTACATTTACACAACATTGACGCGACAAACTGAAAGTGTAAATGGAATTTAATTACATGGGCTTAAAATGTGAAAAACACAACAAATTAAAAAATATTAAATTACTCATAAAATCATGGAATTTTTTTTTCACAATTATTATTTCATGCAAATTGATGTAGGAGCATCTTAGGGGTTGAGCAATCTTGCATGACCCAAAATTTGTTGTGTTTGTTTGTACACGTGTTTTCCACATGTGCCTTAAAGCACAACTTTGTTTTGTTTGTTGCATTGTTGTTTGGGTGGGTGTTGGACCTGAACCATCTCAAGCACCTTTGTGCCTTTGGTTCCTGTGCAGCCTAGTGCAACTTACACATCTTTGCATGCAACTAGTTGTCTCGTGCACCTTGTGTAGTGGTTCTTGATTGCAACCTTTGGGATGTGTTTATGCAAGTCTTTGTTTGCACTTCTTGCTTGTGCATTTTGCACATTTCTGTGAAAACCTCTACACAAACATTTGCTACCTGTGGCATTACTGTGCACGTGGTTGGACTTATATAGGGTGGGGCCTAAGCTTCTGAGCTGATTTCTATCATCTACAACATTTTGTGCCATGTTCTTCATCTGCATGCGTGGCTTCTTTACACTAGATTCTCTAAATGCATGCACTTCAGTTCCACAATTCTCTGAGGATAACTTATACAACTGGCAGTTCATCCTTTGTGGTTGATTGGGATTCTCATGCAAATTACATACAGGAGGTAAGTTACTTGGAAACTAAAGAGACATTCTTGAAGCTCATTTCATTTATTTGTGGAATGTTAGCTATATTGAGTTCGTGGACACTTGGCAGATTTCTCCTTTGGTGATTAGTTCATAGAGGTATGCCAAACATCACAATTTGTGTCTATTTTAAGGGCATCTTCTTTGAGATGAAGGCCTGGCTATTTGTGAGCTTAGGCTTGTATTTCTGGGAATAGGTTGATTATTGTTGGGTTCCTTTTGTAATAAAGGGCTCATATATTTGTAAACTTTCTGCAAATTCAATAAAGGTATCATTTACCTGAATTTGTTCCTTTACTTCCATTGCTTCTATGTGCTTGTCATCAATTGTTCATTTGACTTGTTACGATGCTGCATCAGTTAGTGTCAAAGCCTTAGATTTTGAGTTGTAGGTGAGTTGTGTGTGAGATTCATGACTCTAAGTATTTGTGCAATTTTTCATTGCAAGGGGTCCAGAAGTTGAAATGCCCCATAGAGTTGAAGATCAAATGCATAATATGTTCAAGCAGCTAGTGGACTGCACTTGGTGGATCTTGCTGATATTTTGAGAGCTTTGTAGTAGACTCGATGCCACTTGATGTCATGGGGACTGCACAAAGAAGGAGATTGGATGTGACTGTTGATATTAGTGAGGACAAGCATGAAGAGGAGATCGCATTGGAAGGGAATGTGGACTTTGATGACAAAGAAGCTGTAGAAGATAGGTTTGTGAGAACTCATGTGTGAGCTGACACTAAGCCAAGGTTTGACTTGCCTAGCTATTTGAGAAGCTTAAATCTAGAGAAATTGTTGGATTGGATCACTGAGTTGAAGAAATACTGACTTTGAATTGAGGACCTCGAGAAGATGGGGTAGCTGCCACGAAGGTGGAAGGGCATGCTGCTTTGTGGTGGGAATAGTTGTAGAAAGATCATGTTCAAAGAAACAAGGCAACAATTTCATAGTGGGATTGCATGGTCACAAAGCTCAAGGGAAAGTTCATGTCAACTAACAACCAATTACATTTGTTCAAGAAGCTCCAAAGTTTACACCAATGGGAGAGATTTGTCAAAGTATACTCTAAGAAGTATCAACTCAACATATGCATGGGTCATGTGGAAGTGGAAGTAGAGAAGGTCTCTAGGTATGTGAATGATATGCGTACTTCCATTCAAGATGAAATTTGTTTCATGCATATATGTTCTATATAAGATGCTTAGCAACTTGTGCTCAAGGTGGAAGAGAATTTGTCTTGGAAATAAATAGAGCACATGAGGTAGAGGTGGAAAGTGCAAACAAAGAGGTAGTGGAAAGTAGACTTATATGTAGGAATGGTACTACACAAAGCTCAAAAGGTGAATAAACCTCCAATGAGAGTGGAGGAAAAGGAGAGAAAATGTATGGAAAGGGCTTCAATGGGACAAGCAGGTCACTAGGGATTTGACCATTTGGAAACCATGCATGAGTAGGTTTAGTGAAGAAGCACATGCATGTTGCAAGGAGAAGAGGAGCACAATGACATAGAAAACACAACTCCCGAGGTAGGGGAAAATTTGATGATGTGTAAGATTTTTCTCAAGCTTGCACAAGAGGAGAGTGAATTGTGGTTGAGGAAGAGCATTTTCTGCACTAAGTGCGAGTTGGATGGTAAGTGTTGCAAGCGAATTATAGACATAGGCAACATTGATAACTTAGTGTCCATAGAGATGGTCTAGAGATTGGGGTTGAACACAACTACACACCCAACATCATACAAGATCTCATGGTTGTAGAAGGAACAACTTATGATGATAGAGTAATGCAGAGAGGCCTTCCATATTAGCGATTACATAGATGAGTTATGGTGCAATGTCATTCCCACGGATGCATGTTATGTGCTATTGGGCCAACCTTGGTAGTATGATAATTACATGATCCATAATGGGAGAAAAAACACTTATACCATCATCGAGAATGGTAAGAGGTTTGAACTGTTCCCATAAAGGGAGAAGAAGAGTGCACAAAGGACAAGGTGATTCTGCTCTCAACAAATGAGTTTCTCAAGGAGGTAATGGATTCAATTAGTAGTACTTGTGTAGGTGGAATAAGAGATGTGCAACTCTAGGAGCTTGAAGTTGTCGTGCTGCTCAAGGAGTTTATAGATGTGATTAACGCAAGAATGCCAAATTGATTTACACCAATGCACAACATCTCACATTGCATGGATCTTATCCTAGGATCTAGTTCACCTAATAAGGTGTAGCATCACAAGTCCAAACATGAGTGAAAAGTTAAATTGAAAGGTAGAAGAATATTTGGAAAATGTTTAATTTAGGAAATCATGAGCCCTTCAATTGTAGTGATTGCACTGAAGGAGGAGAGTGGAGGATGTGGATTGACCTGTGCACAATCATTAAGATTACCATTAAGCACTAATTTCTCTTACCAATTGAATCTTGCATGGATGATCTTATGGATTGATGTGATGCATGTTATTTCTTGAAGATAGATCTCAAGAATGAGTATCACTAGATCTGCATGAGAGAAGGTGACGAATGGAAGATTGCATAAGACGGTGATGCTATTTAGCTTAACCGATATGTCGATCACATTTATGAGGTTAATGAATGAGGTTTTGAAGCCATTTTGGGGCAAGTTTGTGTTTGTTTACCCTGATCACATTTTGGCATTTAGCAAGATCAAGAAGTAGCATCTTGTGCATCTATTGTAGGTCTTTGCATATTTGAGGAAGGATAAGTTGTGTTAAATTGAAGAAGTGCGCCTTAATGAAAAGGGACTTGTTTTACTTGGGATTTGTCATTTTTCTAGAAGGATTGAAGATGGACTCATAAAATGTTCGTGTGATTGTTGAGTGACTAGAACCAAGAAGCACAACTAGGGTAAGGAGCTTCTACAGGTTGGTGAGCTTTATAGAAAGTTCATTAGGAAATTCAATGGGATTTGTGCACCTTTAACTCATTGTATGAGAACAGGTAGATTTTGATGGATGACTGCTACTGCCAAGAGCTTTATGCTCTTGAAGAAGGTGATAGAGGAGCTTGTGTTGGCACTCCTTGATTTTGGAAAAAAAAAATTGTTCGATTGTGATGCCAATGGAAGCATGATTAGTGTTATGCTAAGCTAGGAGGGCAGACTTGTTGCATACTTCAATGATAAATTGAACTACACCAGGCATAAATATTTAGTTTATGACCAAGAGCTTTATGTCATAGAGCAAGCTTTACTCTAGTGGAGGCACTATTTATTTCCCAAAGAATATGTTGTACATAGTCCATAAGTGTTAAATTCATTAACAATAGGCAAAGTTGAATCAAAGGCACATGAAATGGGTGGAATATCTACAAGGTTATTCTTTTGTTTTGAAGCATTAGACTAGTAAGATGAATAAGGTTGCAGACGCCTCAAGTAAAAGGCAGATTTTGTCTACTATGATAGTGGAACTAGTGGTCATGGAGTTGAAGGATTTGTCACAAATCCTAATTTGCAGATATGTGGTGCACATGCATGGAGCTGTGGGTTGGAAATAGAGGTCCATTTGAGGACTTTTGCACAAGGGTATTTGTTCAAAAATGACAATTGTGTATCTCATAGACTCATACAATTCAATGAGGGGGAAGCTTATTTATGAGTTGCGTGGAGGCAAAATTAGAGGCCATTTGGATGCAAATAAGACTTGAGCAATATTGGCGAGAGATATTACTAGCTTGTTTTGTGCAAAGATGTGCACAAATTTGTTGAGTGTTGTATAACATTTTAGGTGGGTAAAGGAATGGTATATAATACAGGATTGTATAAGCCATTGCACACACAAGATAGACTATGGCAAGAACTGGCCATGGACTTTGTACTTGGATTGCTGTGCACCTAGAAAGGTAATGACTCCATCTTTGTTTTTGTTGATAGGTTTTAAAAATGGCACACATCATTCCTTGTTAGAAGATGAATGATGTATCTAGGGTCATGAACTTAATTCTTCAATGAAGTTGTATGAGTGCATAGATTTTTAATTTTTATGAATATTACTTTAGATAGATACACAAATTTCCTAAGCCATTTTTGACGTACTTTGTGGAGGAAATTGAGCATGCAGCTGATTTACAATTTTGCGTATCATCCATAGAACGAGGAACAAACAAAGTTTATTATTTAGAGTTGTGGAAACTTGTTGGCGTTTAAATTCACACCTTTGGAATGCGTATTTGAAACGGACAGCTATGCACAGATAAACTGCTCTTCAAATTAGGAGGGGAAGCTCCCTCTTGCTGATGGTATGAAAGAAAGTAAATTAAATCTAATTTGCCTATCTTTTTGGTTCAGCTAGAGCACAAGGTTTATAAAACACAAGACGCCGCAGTTGAGATTTTCTGATTTAAGAATTCCAGCTATGACTAACTTATGCTAAAGACGTTTCTATTTTCTAGGCATGTGTTTAGTAATTAAGATTACAAAAGCATAACACATATAATGGAAATCTGAGACGTTATACCAAGGCAAAGGAGGCTCATGATTTTATTTCTCAAACTTTTGGAACAAAAATTACTAAACACATGCCTAGAACAAGAGCTTGTAGCTAAAGAGGCTTGCAAAACTTGTTCTTACACAAAAGGAACAACAATTACAATAACTACTTGTTGGCTAAAAGAGACTCAACAATTCGCTATCATAAAACAATTGAACAACACTAAATAACAAATAGAAGTCACTTAGGCTCAGCGTTTTGTTATCACTAGCATGGTTAAAGAAAACTAATGAGCAAAGGCTTTTATTTATAGGCAAGCAAAGGAGTAGGGAACCCTAAAATCTCCTTGCTTTTACAATCTAGGGCTTGCTCAGCAAGAAAGCTTTATTTCTAAATCTAGAAAGAAGATAACATCTAACACCTAAGAAAGCAGAAAAAGTAGGGACTGCCAACTATTACAATTCATCTTCTTTCTCTTCTTCGAAGAATGGATAAGAATTGCTCCAAGAAAAGAAAGAAAGTGGAAAGAAAGCTTCTAGAAGAAAACGGCTTTGAATTGTGTCCCGGTTCGGTGCATCTATACCATCAATAGCAAAGTTGCGCTTTTCCAAGATATTTTCTCCATTTGCAATTGATCTCAGGAAATCTTCGACCTCATTGGCTGCTTTTTCAAATCTTGCTGACATCATGGCAAGGTGATTCATTCTGCCACCCACTGTATTGCTTCTATCACAACTGCGAACAACACTCTGAAATTGAGTTTGCACTACATCAAGCCCGAAGTAGGAACCATCTTCAAGACTGTACCGATAAGGAATCTCTATGACAAATTCACTGATGAAAAGAAGAGCCTCGATCACCCTTTGTCTGTAGGCAATAAACTCCTTGGATATCCTCTTGTAGGTTTTAACCTTGAAGACATGATGCTCTCTCCAAGCAAGGATCTACCTCTTGTGATCTTTTGAAGCCGCTGAACCATAGGCTGTATCTAAATCTGCAATGATGATCTCATGCCTTGGTTTTACTTCAGCCACCTTTGTGCAATCTTCTTACTATACTTATCCTTATGCATTTCCCACATCCTTTCACATTCGCCCTTTGAGATAGTGACACTTTCAGGCCAGGGGAGAATGGAGAAACATTTCTTGATCATATCAGGTTTCAAACTGCATATCAATCTGCCATTAACTGATTGAATCTCCCTTGTAGCCGAATTGTAATGCTTGATGCAAGCGATTACAAACTCGAGACTCTAAACTGAGATAGGAATAGACGCTGTTGTGAGGAGTCTAGAGTGTCCCAAGTTTCTGATTGTAGTGTTGCCTGCCCTCTCCAAAGCGTGTAGATCAAACACTGGCTTGATGTGATGCAAGTCTGTCTCAACTGTTTTGATATAATCATGATAGAGAGTTGATTCAGTCTTGAAAACATTGGGAGTGTGCTTCATTCTGAAAACCTTGAAGAATGACTGTAAACTCACCTATGTTCAGTCAAGTTTTGAGCAACTTTCTATTTTTAGAATGTTGGTTTTTCTTCCTCCAACGGATGAATTTTTGAATTTTTTTTTGAGATATGGGTTTTGCTCAGAATTTCGTTGCAAGACAACCCAAATCGTCCGTTTTTGAAAATTTTGAATTTAGACTGAAAAAGCAGCAAACCCTAATTTCTTCAATTTTTCACTAAAAAATCTGGCACCTGGGTTTTGTTCAGAATGCAATTAGAAATGGACCCAGTTGATCTAATTTGAAAAACACTAATGACTGATGGAAAAAGCAGCCAACTCTAGAATTTGAAATTTTCTTGAAAAAGCTGTGATCTGGGTTTTCTTCATAAGACTATTTTGAGAGGACCCAGATGATCAAAATTTGAATATACTGAGGATTTCATTGACATGCAAATAAAAAAGCAGCTGCTGCAACTTGATGAATTTCTCCAAAAAAAATTCTTCAGAAGAAAAATCTTGGCCGCCTTCTTCAAAAAATTGATCTTCTGGATGAAAAAGCAAGGCCTTATGCTGCTGGTCTGAAAAATTTGATGAAGAATCAGCAAACTTGAGTTCTTGAATCATGAAATATAACTTTAAATCTGCTGCTCCACTTTCTCCTTTGGATGCCACTTGCAAAAATAATGAAAATTACATGAAAGAGAGGTGTTAAATAGACTTAGGGTTTAATATAGGTTTGCTTTCTTTTGCGTTTATCTTCAAAACCCTAAAATCAGCTGGTTCGATAAATTTAGACATTCTCTTCCTCTTGCCATTTTGAAACTTTTGAAAATTTTGAAAATTTTCGTTAAGGCATTGTAAGTTGGGCGCCCTTCTTGGCTAGGGGCGCCAACTTGTTCCAGAGTTAAGTCATTTTTTAGGAATTTTCAACTTTTCACAATTTTGACCCCCTACTTTGATCTCAATCTCTGGACTCCAGATTGATCCGATGAGCGAGCTGGATGATTCATCGCGTAGCTTGACTGATCCTGAGAAGATTGTTCTGGAGGCGTCTTTGGCGAAAAACTTCGTTTTGACCTTCAAATTCATGGGAGCCTATTTCCTCCATGGGCACCCATTTTGTCCAGAGTTAGCCGTTTTTATGATTTTCAAGTTCTTCCTTTTCCTTCTGATCTATTGATGAAATTTTGATTCTGAGAGCCACGTTGATCGAATTGACTGGCTGACTGCTTCGTTGGATAGCTTAACTGAATCAGACAAGACGATCTTGGAGGCTGTGTTGGCAAATTCTATCGTTTTTGAGCTTAAAAGTTTGGGCACCCTTTCTCTCCAGGGGCGCCCAACTTGACCAGACTAAGAATATTTTCATTGTTTTCACCTTCTTCTCTTCTACAGATGATCTCGTTAGATCTGGAGATTCGGGCGTCGGAGTGACTGACGGCTGAGCTAGTTACGGAGCTGAGGAGAAATCAAGAGGGGTCTTCTGGGAGCTACTTCATCAAAAAGTTAAATTTGACACTCCAAAAGCTTAGGCGCCTATTTGCTTTTGGGGCACCCATTAGCTCCAGACTTAACCATTTTCTTCTGATTTTCATCTTTGAATTCAAACCTTCATTCTGTACCTTCCACTTGGATTTGGATTTGCTGGAGATTGGCCAGTCGGATGCCTTGACGAAGATATCCACTGCGAAGCTGACCGAATTCCAAAGAGATTGATCCCATTTGCAAACCCTAACTGCTGAGTTAGGCTTCTCAAAAAGCTGGGTGCCCTTGGGCACTTGGGGCGCCCAAAGTTCCCAAACTTAGAAACTTTTTAGACATTTTCATAATTTTCATTTTGTATTCTGTTTGAAAACTCTTCGTTCGGCCTCGAATTCCAGGTGACTGGATGATCCGATGACTGCATTGCCGGACTCGTTGCGGAGCTGAAAGGAAACTAAGCTACTTTGCTTGGAATCTCAAACCCTAATTTTATCATCTGGTGCCCTAAAAAGATGGGCGCCTATTTCCTCTGGGGTGCCCATGTCAAGCAGTATTAGTCAATTTTAGGCAGATTTCACCTTCTTTCCTCGTTCTTCGTGCTTGCTCACCAACTCACCTTCTACTCAATGCTTGCATGTTGAATCTGACGCCTGGTAGCTGACTGACCTCCATTGATGACCTCAGCTCCTGATATGCTTCTGAAAAAGCATAATAGACCCACTAGGGCAAAACTGATCCTTTTGAGATTTTGACTGCACCAGCCTGATATGGAAGTATTTTGAGCCAATCAAAATCAGTTTAAACCCTAGCAGACAAACTTTCTATTTTTAGAAATTTTTGCCAATAGCCGTTTTGAAAGAAACCCAAAAAAAGTTTACTATTTTTAGAAAATTTTCTAAAAATAGCAATTTTCCTAAAAGTAGGGATGAAAAACTGAGATCTGGTTTTTGTAGACTTGGTCGCTTTGAGCATACCCAGATCGTCAGATTTTGGAAATTTTGAATTTTTACCTCTCATGCAAGACATACAAACCCCAATTTTGACCCTTTTGATAGATTTAACAAGACTTTTACTCATTTCTTCAGAATGTATAAGTGTAACAAAAATTTTAATTTTGGGGTACAACACAACTTACTAAGGTGTTTAGTAGGTGAAAAGATTTCACAATGGGATTCCATGTTGGTGCAAGCAAAGTTTGCATGCAACAATTTAGTAAACAGATCTACATAAAAACATGTTCTAGGTGGTGTATGGAACTTCCCTAGGAGGTGTCATTGACTTGTTGGGAGTAGAAAGTGGTAAGCACACTAGTGCAGAGGTTGAGGACTTTGTGCAACTTATGGAGGACATACATGTGCAAGTCAAGAAGCCAACAATGCCACATATAAAGCACATGCCTCTAAGAAAAGACTTACTTAGAGGTGACTTAGTCATGGCACACTTGAGGAAATAGAAATTCCCAAAAGGAATTTATCATAAGTCAAAATCCAAGAAATTTATGCACAGATTTTCAGAATTGCATATTAGATTGAGCTGCCAGAGGATTTTGACATATTGCGGCCTTTAATGTCCTCAACTTGTATTCCTACCATGCATCTGGTCTTGATGATTTTGTCAGCTGCAAGAAGTACTAGATTGGAGGAAACAGATGTGTGAGAAGTAGCATGAGGAGATTCCATGGATTTTGGATTCTTGCATTGGAAAGAAAACTCAATGGAGCAAGTACAAAGAATATTTGATTCATTGGAAGGGTAAAGGACTTGAAGAAGATTCATGGGTTTCAGTAATAATATCAGAAGTGAGTAGCTGAATTAGTCTTTCACGTAGTCTTAATTTTGGGCACCTTTCTCAAAATTTTGTTACTTGGTGCTGTTGTTTGTGAGGTATTGCTTCAGTTACACAAAGTTCCTAAGACATTTTTGGTGCACTTTGTGGAAGAAATTGGGCATGTGGCTGTAAAGGCTGCATAGTGGCATTTTGTGTTGGAAGCAGAGCTTGCATACAACAATTTAGTAAATAGTTATACATGAAAGACACATTCTAGGTGGTGGGTGGAACTTCCTCAAGTGGTGTCACTGACTTGTTGGGAGTAGAAAGTGGCAAGCACACTAGCGCAGAGGTTGAGGACTTCATGCAACATATGGGGGACATACACATGCAAGTCAAGAAGCAGCTAGAAGCTAGTACCTCCAAATATGAAGCACATCCAGATGAGTGTAGAAGTGGTGCACTTGAGGAAAGAGTAGTTCCCAAAAGGAATTTATAATTAGTTAAAACCCAAGGAGTCTATCAGAATCCTGCTGCATGTGATGTTGATTTTGAAGATGCTAGATATATAGATGAGATCATGAGAAGGCAGCTGGGATTGGTCCGGATTCCATTGGATGAGTCACAACTCGATATACATGTTAACTTAAAGTTAGAGGCCTCTTTTGATATTGGTAGCCTAGATGAGGCATAATTGTGTATTTTCATTTTGATAGTGAACAATGAAACATTGAAATCATATATTTTTATTTTTATTGCTGCTATACTTGAATCAATGAACATACATGCTTCTATTTCTTTTGATAAATTATATGAATTATGAATGTCTCAACTTAAATTTTGATGTCATGTATAGCTAAACTTGTAAAAATTTAAGTGAGTTTCCCTACACATATTTAAAAAATTTCACCACCATTCCCAAAAAGGGCTCTCTAGACTGCCATCCTTGAAACACGTCTCTTGCTGCCATGTTTTTGAAGCACATAGTGAAACCCTATAACGTGGGAAAAAGAAATGCATTACTTTGACGATGGAAAGTCAGACCTAAGCATGTGAAAATCACTTATGTTACCTTCTGTGATGATGACCAAACCATTAATGGCCCTCAATAAACTCATGAAGATGCCTCCAATAGTGAGCAATGGTATTCCAACTTTTTTCACAATCTGCTGTTAATCCTTGCTCTTCTTTGCAAATGGAAGACTGAACTTAACAATGAAAGACAATTTTTATCTTTAGTATCAAAATTTGGGCACGGGATCATTCTCTGGGTTTAAGACTAGCAGGGACACCTGAGTTAACTGGGACTTTGCATTTTTTGGTCCTAAACTAGACACAATGCTTTATGGCATGCTCCAAGGCAACAGAAGACCAATTTCGTGTCTTCTTTCAAGCTCTTCTCTTCACCTTCTCTGACACATTGGAAATCTCTTTCAGTCGTTAATGCAGAAGCAATGATTAGGGCTTGAAAGCACGACATCTGTGAACATGGGAAACTAAGATTTGGCAAACTCACAAGGAATGACAAGGTCTTGACTTGAAAGATGACTCATACAAAAAGAATTGTATTGGTACAATAAATGTGTGTTATTTTTATTATTGTAGCATCCAACCATATTTGTATTAGGGTGTCTTGGAAATTTGCAGTATCTGTTTCCATGCAAATCTGTAAAAAGATGAATGTATGTCTGAAATAGTTGCGGTACCCTGATAGATATGATTGTGGTGAATGCTCTGTTAGATATGCAAACAAAATGTGGATGTATATAGATGGATAACATGATAATGAACAAAACAAAGTTTTGACAATGCTATGAATATTTCATAAATCCAGCCTCATCGAAATGTTGTCTTTGCAACTGCAATCTTTACTAGACGTGCTGATTCAGGTTTGTTGGTTGCAACCTTGATTTTTTTAATCAAACAAAACTAACAGGCATAAACCAGACATGCTTAACTTCATCCTAATACCAACCTTGTAGCTTTGAAATGGATTTTGGAGCTTCAACAAAATTGTTTGGAAAAGGTTTTCTACCTGAAGTATAGAGGGAAATCAAATTGTTTAACAATTATCTCAACCAAGTGCAGTCTCATGGAATGTGAAGATAACAGGTAAGTGCAGAAGGCTCTAAATATTTTGTAAGGAATTCAAAATCGCAGTCTCATGGATGGCAGCCATGGGTTATCAAGCCTTGGAATTTTCTAAGTGAATACAACTGGGTTTGGAGGTCCATCTAAAATTCTTTGGAAGTGGATTGTTGTCTGATTTGAAAATGTGGTAGAATATGAAAGGCTTGCATCTCGTATGACAAATTTCTTAATCTGACCAGGGAAGTTTGAAAGGCACTCATTAATTCTGGATATATGCAAAACGGGGGTTGTTGGTAAAGCCTTTGGGGGAAATCTTGATACACTAAAACTTCTTTGAATTTGTAGATTGGGAATGCTATCACTGCTCTAGGAGCATCAGCTGCAATTGCTTAAATCAACCCAAAAAAATTGTCATATTGAAGATATGCTATCAGCTGCAACTGCGACTATCTGGCATTCTGCCAGATCTCCATCCTTGTCAAACAAGGTGAGGCCAAGGTGGATGAGATTAAGGAAGTGGACATTTACCTTCAGGGTGCTGTAATGCTACTTTGCCCTGCATGGAAAGGCCAAAGAAGTCAGCAGGCTGTCAGATGGGAGACAAGTTGTGTGCAACAATTAGGACAAAAAGAGTAAAATAGAATCATTCCTCAGCATGAACACAATTAGTCATACTTTCTAAGTGGTTGTGTACTCTCTTATGGGTTGTGTTTTATGTCTTATGCTTGTCTTCCACTGGTTGAGTCATTCTTGATGATGGACTCATGTGTCCCCTACACACATAAGGCCATAAATGACATCAAAAATATTGCATACTTATTCATTAACAATTCCAATGTTTTATATCAATCTAATTGTTCCATTTTTTATTATTTGGAAATAAAATCAAAGATCTTGTTCCAATGTATTTATTAAAATACATGAAATATTTATTCGTAAAATTAAAAGAAAAAGGTTGGAAAACATGGGACATGTCAAGAAATCAGTGAATATATGGACTTGAGAAAGCTGATAGACGGGATGACAAAGCTAGAGAAATGGTATTTGTTAATATTCAACCAAGTCGTTGTCATCCTGGTTCCACCTTCAACCAGATTGATGTCACCCAGCTTGGTAAGGATAAATAAATAGTATCCTTTAAATGATTTGTCTCTGTGATAAGCATTTGTTTTTAACTAGGCGTTGGAATAGAATTTTTTTTTGTTCTCTTCCTTTCATAATAACACAAAATTGGCTCTAGGAAAATTCACCGCCAACAATTCACCACCGGAAAATTCACCGCCATGACAAATTCACCTCATGGAAAATTCACCACCAGCAATTCACTGCCGCGGATAATTCATCGCATATCCCTTCTTAGATGTCTGAATGTTAATGCTTAAATTGTAATTATAATTGTTTGTAAAATTGTCAATAAATTATAACTGAGGTTCTGTATTTCCGTTATTAATGTGGTGGAAATTATTCTTTTGCAAAAAAAAACTCAAGGTTTTGGAAATATATATAAAAAAATGTTAATGCGGTGAATTATCCATGGCGGTGAATTGCTGGTGGTGAATTTTCCATGAGGTGAATTTGTCATGGCAGTGAATTTTCCGGCGGTGAATTGTTGGCGGTGAATTTTCCAATGGTGAATTGTTGGCAATGAATTTGCTTGAAGCCCACAAAATTAGAAACACGTTATAAGTGAGTTAACATACTATGTTGAATGTATATGACTTCTTCGATAATGGGTTTACTCTGAAATACGTAGCCTATTTCTTTTATAATGTCAAGAAGGGGGCCTGTGTATGTTTGTAACTTCATTGTAATTTTTTGAGGTTATATATTGATTGGGGATGTGAGAGCTACTAATATACTGTTTTACTGAGGGCTCTCTTTCCCAGCAATTATTATATTATGGTATATATATAATAAATAATATTTGTTTTTCATTTCCATTTCAACATGAAAGGATGTATTTCTTCCCATGGGTCAGGGTCCTGTGGTAAGGTAAAACAATTGGCATAATGTTGACCGATGGTCAAGCCTGATTTGCCATTCTCTTTGTGCTAAAGCACTCATGATAATGTGGCTTAAACATGCAAGGCTAGGTGCAAGTTCATGTTGAATTGTGATGGAATAGGTACCCATTAGATGCAGCTTCAAAGCCAAAAAGTTGTCTAAGCTTTTGTAGCGTGCTTTCTTGTGTATGAAATGATGGTGGGTGAGAGTCCAATAAAATTTATTGAACAAAAGAAAAAGGAAAAAAGGTGTCATATTTTTCCTTCAAAGTTGTTTAAATAGAAATTTTAACAAATTTGTGCATGTCTTTACACACAATTGTATTGAGCTTGATTATTTTTTAATTACACACTTCATTCTATTCTTGGATGCAATTAAAAATTTGCACAATCCTCTTAAAAAATAGTAACATTTGGAGCATCTCATTCATATGATAATGCGATAATGGACATGTTTCAATTCATTGTTGGACAATATATTGAAATGTCTAGAACTTTGATATAAGTAACACCCTTGGGTAATTTGGAGTAATTCATATAGTTTATAGTTGAGCTCTAAAGTTTCTTGAAAGATTTTCATTGTTTAAATTCTCTCTTTTATGAGATTAATTCAAGTTTGATCCCTACAGATTCTTATAGGTTGCGATGGGGTCCGTTCAGTTGTCGCAAAATGGATGGGCTTCTCTGAACCTCATTATGTTGGACATTGTGCTTATCGTGGATTGGGAGTTTATCCTAGTGGACAACCTTTTGCACAAAAAGTGCATTATATCTATGGAAAGGGAATTCGTGCTGGCTATGTCCCTATTACATCTACTAAAGTCTATTGGTTTGTCTGCTTCAATAGCCCTTCACCAGGTTTGCTTCACTAAGGAAACTCGTGAAAAAGCTTTTAAATTTATAGATTTATCATGAAATTTAGAGGAAATTGATATATTAAGTTGGCATTTTCACATATGTACATACAATTGATCTATAAATTTAGTGAGTTCATGTTTATATGGGGTAAATGCTTACAGCGATACAGCTTAATTCTTAATAGAGAGGAGACAAGACAGAAAGTATGTCATTGTCCATATTTTTGGTTTCTTATTGCCAATTTTCATTACCAAATGATCGGGCAGGTCCAAAGATGACAGATCCGACTATTTTAAGGAAGGAAGTCTTTCAACTTGTTCGTGAGTGGCCTAGGGAACTCATTCAAACTATTGAGAATACACCTGATGGGGCCATTTTGCGAACTCCTTTGGTAGACAGATGGTTGTGGCCTGTTGTAAGTCCAAAGTCAACAATAGGTGGCATTGCACTAGCAGGAGATGCATGGCATCCTATGACACCAAATCTTGGGCAAGGAGCATGTTGTGCACTAGAGGATTCTATTATACTTGCTAGGAAGCTAAAGGAAGCTCTTGATATGGATAAACAAGACAATTTAAATATAGAGGAAGCGTTACAGTCCTATACAAATGAAAGATGGCCTAGAATTTTTCCTCTAGCCATTAGAGCTAATATTGTTGGTGCTCTTTTGCAGTGGGAGAATGAGTTGATTTGTTCAGTAAGGGATAACATAATTATACCAAAAGTTGCACAATTAGAACCTTTATTAGAACACACAAAATATGACTGTGGTTTGTTGTATACTAATCCTTGAGATTTTCATTGTATGTGAATGAAAGTAAATCATGGTAATCTTACGAGACAAGAATTTAAAATATCTTTGGGCTTGCCTACCAGTCCAAATTATGGCTCTAATTCTATTATGTCTCCACGAAATAATTCATTTATTCCCTTTTTGCTATGTACATTCTCCTCCCAAATTGTAATAGAGGTAGAATATATTATTCGTTTTGCCTCACTCAAAATAATACGTTTGTTGTTATTTTCAAGTTCTCTGGATAGTATTCCAATATTTTAAATTCGGTTCTTTCTATCAACGTGAAAATGATAGAAAGGAGTAAATTAGTTATAGAAAGCGATGATGGTTAATCTTCTTGTTATTGGATATTTGATGCTTTATAAATAAATTATCATAGTTTCTGATGAAACTCATGAAGAACATAGCAGTTTTGTAAAGTTCCAATTATTTAACATACTTTAATGCCCTTTCTTGTCAAAACATGACTCCTGAAAGGATGGTTAGCACGCTGTTTTACACAATCAGAATGCCAGTGGAGATAAATCCTTAGCATAATGTGCGTGATTTTATTAAATATAGTCAATTCCATGCATGCATAAATGGATCTTGATGAAATCTATCAAATTACATAACTGGTTATTTAGTTGCAATTGTGCATTCATATTTTTATGTCCTTGAAATGTGACTGACAAAAGGATGAATAGCAATTTATTTCACAGGCAGAATGTCGGTGAGACACACCCTGAGCATTATGTCAGTGGGTTAACTACAACCAATCAACTCCATGCACATATATCTCATTCTAGTGGACAAACAAATACATGCAACATAGCTTCATGCGAGAACAACATGCTAGTGGACTGTAAATTCCATGTGGGCAATATAGAATGTTAGTTGTTTAGGCAATGATAGTGGACTAGAGGACAATTTAAATGAGACATGAATGACTAAACAGCTTTACTAATGTCAAATGATGTATATTTAGGTCCAATAAGGATTCATAGTTACCCATGGGTCTATAACAACCATGGGAATGGTTGAAAAATTGATTTTCTTATAGCTGAAATCATGTGTATTTTACTCAATTTTGAAAGATATTGGTTGGAGGCCAGAAATTTGATCTTGTTCATACTTATTTTGGTCCTGTTTGGCACATTGTATGGTTTCTTTGTATGCTCAATGATGCTTTGATTCTAATAGTGATGTTACACATTGTTTTGCTGTCTCCACTCTTTTACACTCTACATTTCTGTTCTTGTGTCACTTTATTGTGTGATTTTGGACTGCAATTTCCTCTACAATAGTTTGATTCTTTGGTGTAGTGTATCCAATGTAGCCTTCTCGAAAGAGCTTAGCTTGTAAGGGTGCACATGAAATTTTAACCAATAAATTAATCTTCTACACAATTCATGGTGAAATGACAGTGACATAATATGTCAATTATTAATATATTATAATTTTGAAAAACACACAATGGGGCTTATATATTATTTCATGCATTTGATACTTTTGGACATGTAATGGTGCTTATGAAATTGCAACCAATATATTTATCTTTTGCACAAATGATGATGAAATGACAATGATGTGATGGTGTAAAGTATGCCAATTATTGATGTAGTGTATATTTGAACAACACAAAATGAGACTCAAACATTATTACATGCTTTTGATTCTTGGACAAACATTTCTAGATCCATAGATTTCTTGTGATTTAAAACTCTTTATGTTTGTTCTTATACAATGCATGTTACAAGAAGATTAGCAGCCTAAAGAGGTGTCCCTTGGGATTCAACGATTAATATTTCTTCTGGGCAAGCTTTTTCAAGTTTAAGTTAATCAATATGACACAAACTTGGAGTTTTGGTGGTGGCTTGCCATGGTAGAACCTTGATTTACATGGTCTACCCTCCGAATAGGTTTAAGTAGGATCTTCAATTGGTTGGATCATGCCATGATTTATGAGCATGTCTTCCACCTTTCTGATTATGCGCAATCCATGAAAGCACATCTAGAGATCATTTTGTCTAACCATTGTACCTCACTTTTTAACTTGCTAAAGCATTCAATTCTTCTTGAATATGTATGCAAGTGTGGAAGCTTGAGCCATGTATGGTGCTATTTGCATTAGGTTGTGGAATGTTGCAACTGCCCTCAATTGCCTTTCTATGACAATTTGGTAAGCAGGTGGTGAGGAACTTGCAATAGAACTCCCATTGAAAATTTGTGAGGGTTTACACTCAATTGGAAAGTGATCCCTTTGATTTCCAACTTTAATTTGGCTACTCAATTGAAGCATAAGCTTAAGCTCATCAAATGCCATTGAGCCAAAGGAACTTAGATTAGAGCTTGCCTTCATTTGCATGAAATTAGGAATAAAGTCTAGGGATTTCTTCAATGCCCTTCACTTCAAGCAAGTTAGAACCCAAATCAAGGCTATCTAGTTTGCTCGTGGACAACTCACAACTCTCCTAAGAATATCCAAGACTTTCATGGATTGTTCTAGGTTAGTTTTCCAAGTCTAGGAGGAGACCGTGGAATGCACTCAAGCTTTACAATAGTGCTCGGATGATGTTCTTACCAAACTAAGCTTTTTTTTGCTTAAGTTGCTTGCAACACACTACTCACTCTTGATGAGCTTCATGTTGCACTTATGCAAATAGCTAATGAGAAAGCCCCTAGCTTGGATGGCTTTCCTTGTAATTTTTTTCAAGGCACGTGACACTTTATTGGTACAAACCTTCATGTCTATTAGGATGCTCTTTGTAATAAATCCTTGGGAAGTGTTCTCAATTGAGGGAATATCAAATTCATTTCCAAATATAGATCTAGGATAAGTATGTTTTTCAAATGCAATCCCAAGCCCTTTGTAGGAAATTATATTCAAGACTATATAAAGGATTCTCATTTTGTAAGTTTCATTCAATATAAATGTTGAGGGAAGTGATATTCTAATTAGCTTTGAGTTTTGAAGTAATGTATCGAGGGTTGTAGTGTAGGAAATTAAAATTTGGAGGTAGGAGTTTTGGGTGGGAAATGTTATGGAAGCCTTTGCATGCAAATTTGGCCTCCCCATGGAAAAGTTAGTGAAATAGATTAGGTGCTTCTTGGATTAGTAATATTCAAAATGAATTTGAAGGGATTGCAACCTTTGAGAAAGGTGAAATCTCTTGCAAAGAGAAGATAAGAACTCCACCAGATCTTGTGTAGGAATGAAAAGTGAATGATGTGGGAAAGGGCCTCTAATAAATGTTGAGTGCCAAAGGTTTTTTTCTATTTGTGTAGGTAGATCCATGTATTATTGAAAAATAACTAGCTACATTCCAGGATAGAATGATCATTGGAAGATCTAGAGATAAATGGCTAATTGATGAGGAAATCGTTGATTGGGCTAAGCAAGTACAACTGGGTTAGAGGTAATTAATTTCCCCAAAGGATATTTTGTTTTCTTGCTTCTAGATCCAAGTTTAATTGCTAAAACAAATCAAGAGCTTTAAAGATTGGAAAATACAAGTGATGCCTTGGAAGATAGGGTTTTCTAGCTCCCCTCCTCTCTCATTCTATGATACATTATAGGTGATATTCTATGGTTTACCTATAGGACTTTGGAATGAAAGTTGTTTAAAGTAAATAGTAGGGAGTCTAGGAGAGGTTAAAGAAATAGATTTTGATTCATTTCTCAAGAGAACTATAGTGTATTTGAGAGTCAACATAAGCAAAGATTCAGACTTGTTGCTTCTAAATAATATTCATTTAAAGATGGGTATTGTGGAAATTATTCAAGTAGATTATGAAAGAATTCCCTTTAGATGATATAGATGCCACAAAATAGACTATTGGCAAGGAAAATAAAAAGAATGGAAACATGACTCCACCTTAGCTCAAATGACAAGTTAAGGAAACCTTTGACCTAAGACAACAATTTGTAAAATCCCATAATGACATCAATGACAACCAACTGCCAACAATCTCACACAAATCTTCTCAAGTGTTGACATCAATGACAACCAACAATCAATGTTGATATCAATGATATTAATTGCCAACAATCTCCCCCTTTGGTATTGATGGCAACACAATTGGTCACTCTCCCCCTTTGACATCAAGGACAAAGGGCCATACACACCTACTCACAACAATACATTTTCGGACTTCAGGAACAAAGGGAAAAAGATTTTTAATTGAAGTATTAGCATGTTCTCCCCCTTTGATCAGTAGTACTATTTCACAATTCTTGTACAACTACATCAAAACTCCCCCTTAAGTGGGAGAACACATCAATCCAAGAGAAAGGATATGTCATGAATTTCTCCCCCTGGAAAGATTCACCATCTATGCATCTACTTAGAACAAGGAGGGGCAATAACCCCCAACTTTTGTCGTAGATACTCAAAAGTATCCTTTGGAAGTGCCTTGGTAAAAATGTCTGCAATTTGGTCCTTGGTAGGCACATATTCCATTTTGACTTCATGTTCTGCAACCTTCTCTCTTAGAAAATGGTACTAGATAGAAATGTGTTTAGTCCTTGAATGCATTACTAGATTCTTGGAAATATTAATTGCACTTGTGTTTTCACAAAATATAGGAATAGGTTCATCATAAACCACCTTCACATCCTTTAAGGTCTACTTCATCTAAAGCACTTGAGTGAAGGAAGATGTTGCAACAATGTATTCAGCTTTTGCTATGGACAAAGACACCGAGTCTTGCTTTTTACTAAACCAAGAGATCAATTTGTCTCCCAAAAAGAAAGCACTTCCACTTGTGCTTCTCTAGTCATCCACACAACCTGCCCAATCCACATCAATATAGGCACTAAGAGAAAAGTTATTATCCTTTTTGTACCACAAGCCATAATCTGGAGTTCCTTTCAAGTATTTGAATATTCTTTTCACAACTTTTTCATGAGATTGCTTAGGATTGGCTTGAAATCTAGCAACCAAACATACCACATGCATAATATCAGGTCTAGAAGCAATTAAGTACAGTAAACCTCTAATCATAGACCTATAAAGAGTTTGATCAACTTCTGAAGACTTGTCAGATTTGCTCAAGTGATAACCAGTTACCATAGGAGTACCCACTAGTTTTGAATCCTCCATGCTAGATTTCTTCAACATTTCCTTGACATATTTAGCTTGAGAAATGAAGATACCATCATTTTGCTGAATAATTTGAAGCCTAAGGAAGAAGGATAACTCACCAATCATTGACATCTCAAATTCTTTTTGCATCTCTTCTACAAATTTTTTACACATATCATCATCTCCACTAAAGATAATGTCATCAACATATACAACCATAATCAATAACTAGTCTTCCTGAACCTTAATGTATAGATTACTATCTGCATTACCTTTTTTGAATCCTTGTTGAAGTATGTACTTATCCAATCTAGCATACCAAGCTCTGGGAGCTTGCTTGAGACCATATAGAGCTTTCTTGAGTCTACAAACCATGTCTGGATTCTTTGATAACTAAAAATCATCTAGTTGCTCAATATATACCTCTTCTTCTCAATCACCATTCAGGAAAGCTGACTTGACATCCATTTGATATACCTTGAAGTTCTTATGAGCAACCAGAGCAAGAAACATCCTTATTGCTTCTATTTTGGCTACCGAAGCAAAAGTTTCCTCAAAATCAATTCCTTCAACTTGTGAATAGCCTTTGCAAACCAATCTGGCTTTGTTCCTTATTACTTCACCATCTTCATTTAGCTTATTTTAGAACACCCACTTTGTTCCTATCACATTCTTATCAACTGGTCTGGGAACTAATTCCCATGTCTGATTCTTCTCTATTTGGTTCAGTTCTTCCATTGTCTTTATCCAATTATCATATTTGCTAGCATTAGCAAAGTTTTTGGGCTCTACTGTTGATAATAAGCACAAGTTTCCTTGTTCAATTTCTTTTGCAAACTTTCTTGTTGTCAGAACACCTTCATTTTTGTCTCTAATGATTTGATCTAGAGAGTGGTTTCTTTGGACATACTTTGTTGGAGTTTTAAGAATCTTCACTTGTTCTGATTCCTTTTCTTCTTTCTATTCTATTTTTTCTTCTTCTTCAATCCAGGGAAGCATGTCAAATTTAGAAACCTCAAGTTCATGTGATATTTGACACAAGTCTTCATCTACCTTGACATTTGTTCTATCAATCATCTTTCTCAATCTCTTGTTATAGCATCTATATGCCTTGCTCCTGTTTGAGTAACCAAGAAAGATTCCTTCATCACACCTTGAATCAAACTTTCCAAGATCTCCTTCATCTCTTCTGATATAGAATTTTCTCCCAAAGATTTTAAAATATCTAATAGTGGGAGGTCTTCCATACCACAACTCATAAGGGGTCTTATTGTTGTTGACCCTCAACTACACTCTATTAAGCAAATAGATAGTAGTATGTACTGCTTCCTTCCAATACATATCTGGCAGGTCAACATCTTTCAACATTGTCCTAACCATTTCTTGCACTATTATATTCTTCCTTTCTACTACCCCATTCTATTGAGGGGTTCTAGGAGTAGACAAATGTCTCCTAATGCCGTGATCTTCACAAAACTTTTCAAACTCATATGAGGTGAATTCACCTCCTCTATTTGACCTTAAACATTGATCTTAGCATCCATTTCATTTTCAAATTTTGCTTTAAAAATTATAAATTTATCAAAGGCTTCTAATTTCTCTCTTAAGAATGTAACCCAAGTCATTCTAGTGTAATTGTCTACAAGAAACATAAAATACCTTTCACCTTGTTGACTCCTTATTCTTGTAGGTCTACATAGATCAGTGTGGATCAACTCTAATGGCATTGAAACAAAGCATTCCTTGCTTTTGAAACTAGTCTTTGTTTGCTTTCCCATATGATATTCTTTGCATAAAGTGTTTGCAGGCTTTGTTATTCTAGGTGTATCTCTCACTACATGAGAGGAACTGATCTTCATCATGTTGTCAAAGTCAATGTGGCCCATCCTTTTGTGCCACACCAACATTCTCTGGATTGATCCAATAATAAAATTCTTCCATTAACATCCTTTAGATGGTAGACATTACCATTGTTTGTGTTCCTTTAGCAACAAGCCTACCGAAACCTTCCTTTCTGATCTCCATTAGCATGAAAAGTAATATTATATCCTTTGTTGCACATTTGACTGACACTTAGGATATTATGTTTCAGATCTTTGACATAAAGGACATCTTTAGTTCTATTCTTTCCATCAATTGTTATATCACCTTTTCCATAGATTTGTGTTGACTTATCATCTTCGAACTTAACAGCTCCACCATTGACCTCCTTGAGATTGATAAACTTACTTCTGTCACCAATCATGTCACGACAACACCCATTGTCAATCACCCAAGCATTTGCCTCTTCCTTTACATGAAAAGCAGTCCATACTGCCATTGATCTTTCATTAACTTTGTTATTCTGCAAGGCACCAGCCCTTTTACATTCTCCAATATTGTTCTTTTTTCCTTCTAGAGCCATGAATAGATTTCAATCATTTTCATCATTATCTTCATCTTCAAAGGAACAACTTCTCTCCTTAGAATAAAATCCTCTTTTGATTTTCTCTCTTTTGTTGTCATCAACAGATTCTTTATAGGGACATTTAGATGCAAAAATGACCAATTCTTCCACAATTGAAACATTTGAAAGGTAACTTACCTTTGTACTTGCCAGTGCCTTTCTTCAATATTCTCATAAAGTTTGCTTCAACTTCATCATCTTCAATCTTTTTGTTAGCTTTAAATGTAGCTTCCCTTTTTGGAACATGTTGATCAAACTCTCTCATTTCAAAGGTACTAAGAGTGCCAAACATTTCATCAACAGAGTACTGATCCAAGTCTTTATATTCTTCAATGGCAGACACCTTATGACTATAATATTTAGGGAGAGATCTCAGAACCTTCTTCACAATCTCACTTTCTTTTACTTCCCCACCAAGACTAGTGATGCTAGAGACAACTTCTTGTACCCGAAGCATTAACTTGTAATGTTTTCATCTTTTGTCATCTTTAAAGTCTCAAATATACTTTTAAATATCTACATCTTAGCTTTCTTCACTTTAGTATCACCTTCATAGATACTGATAAGCTTTTCCCACACATTTTTAGTAGAACTAAAATTCATCACCTTCAAAATTTCCGAATCAGCTAATCCACATAAGAGAGCATTCTTAGCTTTGGCATTGCATTCATATAATTTGATTTTAGTAGGATATGTTGGAGTAGTAAAAGAAATATAACCACTTTTGATTGATTGCCAAACACCAAACCCTAGGGATTTTAGGTGTCCTTCCATTCTCAATTTCTTGAAAGTATTATTAGTCCCATCAAACCTAGGACCCTTGTATGAGCCATCATGTGCCATCCCAGATCTTTTACCTCAGGCTACTAGGCTTCTTCAGAGGAACATGGCTCTAATACCAATTGTTGAACACTCTTGGATACCGAGAGGGGAGTGAATCAGTCTACTTAAAACTTAAACCCTTCCAAAACTTAGAAACTCTTTAGCCCAACATAGACTTCTTAACTCAACCAAAAGCCTTTAAGCAGATTAGCAGAAAGTTATAGCAGTTTAAGCCTTCGACAACTTCAACAAAGAAAGATATATCAATTCTAACTCTAATTAGATCAGCAACAATGAGAAAGAAATAATGAACACACACATGCACAACGAGACATCAGATTTATGTGGAAAAACCAATGAGGTAAAAACCATAGTGAGAGTTAACTCACAATATAAAAGCTCATTGCCAAAAGGATTTGCAAACCAAGGCTCACTACCTCATCGCAAGATACAAAGGACTCATAGGACTAAAGTAAACACAACTATAGATGCAAGATACAAGGACCTGATGAGATTCACTATTTCAGAGCAGGATACAAAAATTTTATGAGAGAATTACAATATTTTTCAACATAACACTCTGTTGACTGAGGCGTTGTAGAACATCTGATCTTTCCTCTTCACAATGTAGCACTAACTCTGCTAGATATTCAATAAATTCCACAAACTTTCTTTTTTGCACTTGTACAATTCTCCGTCTTATTGCATCCAAAATGATCTTGCATTTATATCCATCACAACACTTCAAAACTTTAATTAGGTCAGCCAAAAGAAGATACACAATGAATTCAACAAGTCGGCCACCAAAGCATAATGCGCTTCTATCCTGATGATAGAGAGGACCAAAAAAACCCTTATTACATCTTCCAATGTGATCCAAAACAATTCACATGCTAGCGCACATAAAACTAAGTCGACATCAAAGGAAACGTGTAGATGAAACATGAAGCACATAACTAGTCGGCCCTAAAACATTCCTTCAATTGAATTTTCTCAAGGTAGTTCTAACCAAGATAGGTCAAGACCCAAATCTATCACAACACATCTTCAATTGCTGGTGTAGACCTCCAAGCACATGGTGCAAGCAAAAGAACAAGCCCTATTGGCCAAATATCTACAAATAACCCAGAAAGTCAACTCAAGGCATAATGTAGCACCAAAGCGGCCCAATCAACAACATGCAGATCACATGGGGATGTTCCATGAACATCCAAAAATACTTCCATACACTTCTATCATACTATCATGCCACCAATAGCCACCGTAGATCAAACAAGAACATATCACTTCATCCAGGAAGCACAAAACACATGATCAGAAGATGTGACATTAGCATATCAACTTGCGGACCACTTCAACATATGAAATTGGAACTAAGACACTGCATAGATGTTGAGAACACATCCACCAAGACACATGAGCAGAGACATAAATGCGAAGAAATGTGGAGCATTTCCTAGACCAGTCTAGACAACCAACAACACTGCCAACCTTTTGCAATACATAGAAACCTCCTCAGCAACACTAGTGACCTGAAAAGATAGGAGTACAACATCCATAGAGCACTAACTTTGAATCCCAAACTACAAGACCATATCTTCAATAGCGGAGGAACGTAGAGCATTCTCCCAAGCAGTCTTTAAAGCAACTTCCTAAACCAAAAAAACTTAAGCAACTCGTGGAGGCTAAATCTTTCTTTCAACAACACATGCTTTATCAGGAACATCAGGAGAGAGCAGAAGACATACTGTAGACCTTCAACAACATCTCTCCACTTTCAGCAATACTTCTAATGATTCTAATCCTCATCTTAATATATCATTATGAAACTAACTTTGGTGACAAAAATCATTTTCAATGGCATCCATCCATAAACTTTAGCAAACATTAGAAAGACATGACATCCAACTATGAAATTCAACAATATTGAATGTAGTAATGCCAACCAATGCCAATGGCTAACAACCTTCTTTACTTCTCAAGTGTTGACATCAATGACAACCAACTGCCAACAACCTCACACAAATCTCCTCAAGTTTTGATATCAATTACAACCAAAAATCAGTGTTGACATCAATGACAATAACTTCCAACACCTATACCCTCAATCCTAAACCTTATACCCTATACCATCAACCCTAAACCCTACCCCTCAACCCTAAGCCCTAAAGCATATAAGCTAAACCCTCAAACCTAAACCCTATATCATATACCCTCAACCCTAGGCCCTAAAGCATATAGGATGAACCCTCGATCCCCCATACACTCAATCCTAAATGCCATACCCTCAACCCTAGGCCCTATATCATATACCCTCAAACCTAAACCCTACACTTAGCCCTAGGCCGTAAAGCCTATACACTCTACCCTAAACCTTATACCTTCAACCCTCAAGGTTCATATACCCTCAAACCTAAACCTTATCACTCAATCTTATACTCTCAACCCTAAACCTTATACCCTATATTGCCAACCATAAACCCTACACCCTATGACCTAAAACCTGATAAATAAACCTTATGCCCTATATGTTAAACCCTAAAACCCAACATTAATAATTTAAAACTAAAACCTACATAATTAAATTTAATCCCTAAACCCATAAACCATAGGCCCTGCACCCTAAATAATGAATAATTTTAGAGATATTAAAGGGAGAGAGGAGAGAGATAGAGAGGTGAGATAGAGAGAAGAGAGGTAGAGAAAGAGAGATATATGAGATATAGAGAAGAGAGATCTACATAGGGAGGGATGGGAGGAGAGGTAGGAAGGGGAGATAGATAGAAAGTTGAGATAGAGAGATCTAGGTAGATAGTGGAGAGAGCTAGAGAGGTTAGATAGAGAGAGGTAGATCTAGGGGAGAGAGAGAAGTGAGATAGAGAACAATAGAGACAGGGAGGAGAGTAGAGAGGGGGAGATGTGATACTTAACCCTAAACTATATACCCATAACTCGAAACCCTATACCCTATATCGTCAATTCCCTAAACCTTATCCCTCAACCCTAGGAACTAAAGCCAATAGGTTAAACCCTTAACCATATACTCAAACCTCAACCCTATACCTCAACCCTAGGCCCTAAAGCCTATAGACTAAAACCTCAACCCTCAACCCCATACCATATACCCTCTTGACCTTAAACCCTATCCCTCAACCTTGGACCCTAAGGCCTATATAATAAACCCTCAACCATATATACTCAACCCTAAATCATATCCCTCAACCCTAGGCCCTAAAGCCTATAGGTGAACCCTTGACCCTATACACTCAATCCTAAATGATATACCCTCAACCCTATACACTATATCATATACCCTCAACTCTAAACCCTACACTCAAACCTAGGTCATAAAACTTATACACACTACCCTAAACCTTATACCTTCAACCCTCAAGGTTCCTATACCCTCAAACCTAAACCTTATAACTCAATCTTATACTCTCAATCCTAAAACCTATACCTTATATTGTCGACCGTAAACCCTACACCCTACAACCTAAACCTTAATACATAAACCTTATACACTATATGTTAAACCCTAAAACCTAACATTAATAGTTAACACTAAAACCTACATAATTAAATTTAATCCCTAAGCCCTCAACTCTCAACTCTTCATCATAAACCATCAACCCTAAACCCATAAACCATGGGCCCTACACCCTAAATAATTAATAATTTAGAGATATTAAAGGGGGAGAAGAGAGAGAGACATGTGAGAGATAGAGAGAGGTGAGATAGAGAGAAGAGAGGTAGAGAAAGAGATAGATGTGAGATAGAGAAAAGAGAGATCTACATAGGGAGGGAGGGTGATGTAGATAAGGAGGGATGATGGGAGAGGTAGGAAGGGGAGATAGATAGAAATTTGAGATGGAGAGAGAGGCAGATAGTGGAGAGAGAGAGAGGTTAGATGCGAGAGGTAGATCTAGGGGAGAGATAAGTGAAATAGAGAATAATAAAGATGGGGAGGAGAGTAGAGAGGGGGGAGATGTGATATGATATATAAAGAGGTAGGTAGAACCTCAACCCTCTATCATCCACCAAAAACCCTACACCCTAAACCCTAAACACTAGGAGATGCACCTTGAACCCTATACACTAAACCCTAAATATTCACATTAATAATTAACAATAAAACCTATGCCCTCAACCCTAAACAATATACTCTCAACCATCAAACCTAAACCCTAAACTCTAAATTCTTCATAGAAATGCAAGCACATTAGGGAGAGACAAATGGAGGAGTGAGAGAGAGAGGGAGAGAGAGACAAAGAAATGGAGGGATGGAAATATGGAGAGAGAAATAAAGAGGATTTTTTTCTTCATAGGGACATGAGCACATTATAACACACTTTCTCCTTTGAAGATGATTTTTTAGCATGGGGGAGACATTTTCTCCCTAGAAACATGAGCGAATTATAACCTAGATAGAAATATTGAGAGAGATAGAGAGGTAGAGAGAGTTAGGGAGAGAGGGAGGGAGAAATGTAGATAGGGAGAAAGAAGAATTAGAGATAGGGAGAGTTAGGTACAAAGAGACAAAGAGATACATGGGAGAAAATGAGTAGAAAAGGAAGGAGGGAAATAGGGGGAGAGAGAGGGAGATATAGAGAGATTTGAGAAAAAGAGTACAAAGGGGAGGAGGGACAGTGGGAGAGGTAGGGAGAGATACAAATATTTGGAGGGAGAGAGAGGGATAGAGACATTTTGGGGGGAAAGATGGGGGAACAAATAGAGGAATATTGATAAAGAGATATGTAGAGAGAATTAGAGACAGAGGTGGAAGGGGAGAGAGCTAGAAATTAAGATGCAAGAACATGATGCTTTTAGTGCAACCCAAAACATGAGCATGTTTTGGATTGCATAAAACACGTACACATTTTGGCTTGCACAAAACACGTACATGTTTTGGTTTGTAAAAAAATGCACATGTTTTAGATTGTAAAAACATGTATGTATTTTGGCTTGCAAAAACACATATGTGTTTTGGCTTGTGCTTAGGCTTGGATGGTTCATTTGCCTCATTTTGATGTGATTTTTTTCCTCCATTCTCATTTCTCAACTTTCTTGTCATCATGTTTACACATTATAAATCAAATCTTAATAAAATTACCACCATAATTTCACAAGTCTTCTAAGCTTTCTAACCATATAATTTTTTTTAAGATTTGAACTACATTAACAAATTTATTTTTAATTTCTTTCACTAATGTTTCCATAGTTATCAGAGACATGTGTATTGACTTTTTTAATAACTTTTGACCTAATTTCCCAAATTTGAAAAAATATATATGTTGTTCTACATTTCATTCTTTGCATATTAGATTTTTTATTTGCATTTTTTATTATTTTGGTGCAAGTTATGTGACGTGAATACTCGGTGATGTGATTTTTTAGGATGCATCCACTTTGAAAAATCATAAAAAAAATACTAAATAAAAAATTACAAAAAAAATATACAACTTCTAGTACTCACTCTTAGCTATATTTCTACCAATGGGTTTTTGAAAATACTAAGTGCAACTAAAAAATTGAGGGGCACACACCAAACACTATGTTATGTTTTTATGAAAAAATAAGAACACTTTTGTTTATGTGAAGCATTTGATCCTCTTAATCTTATCTATTTTTGAAAAACTTTAGTAGTTTAGAAACTAGATTCAGAGTACTAGAATTATTGTTCTTTTGGTATCTTCAAATTTTGAGTGCATGAATCTCAAATTACTCCTCCAAGTTCAAGTTTAGCTGATTTCAAAAAAGAAAGTGGTCACTCTTGACCCCCTTTTTGTGTAGAATCTTGGTGCACTTACCCAAATATGTCATTCTCACAATTACCCATTTCATTTTGACAAGCTAAGCATTCCATACCATTACTCAAATACCTCATTTGCTCACACACCACCTCAACCTTTGTCTGGCATAGAGGACTCATTGTAGACCATTCCATTTGCATGTAAAAATATGCTCTAGCTACACATTTCATTTCATTTTTTCCTTGGAGCTCATTTGGTAAGCCAATACAAACCGTTTTCATATTTCTAAGTTGTACAAACAATTAAACACCAATGAGGAGTGTTGAGGGGTGTGAGAAGAGTTGTTAGGTAATTTTAAGTTGTTGTTGGGCATTTTCATCACTACTGGCAACAAAAAACCATACCAAACATTATAAAAACAACTCCCTTGACATTGAAATACTTGTGTTGATTTGTAGCTATTTAGGGGTGTTTTTTTGTGGTGATTGATGCTCAAAAATGTTTAAAACAACATCAGGATTGTTGCCAAAGCATGATAAATACTACATGAATGTTTTTGGATAGTATAACAAGGAAGTGAAGAGTAATGTATTAAAATTTACCCTCAAGTTCCATCCACGTGAGATATCTCCCTCTAAGCATTGAAAAAGGTGAAAAACAAGCTTAAATAGTAAAAAAATATTCTCCAAAGTGGCGCCATGAAGCTAGGAAGTAACAACACTTAAAACAATAATAGGCATATGAAATGAGAGGAGTAAATTAGGTACCAAACATTGCATCCTACTCAGCAATTGGAAAATAAATGAAATGCATATTACACCACTTTCCTTAGTCGCAACAATGTTTTGAGTTTTTCTTTCCACCATGTGATGAAGCAAAATCTCTCCACATGGAAAGTTAAAGGATGATGAAGAACAATGCTTAAAATTATTAATACAACATGTGAGGAATATAAAGACCTTCAATGTTCAACCTCCCTTATATTCTTTAGAGGTTTACCAAGAGGACTACATTGCTGGCACACAATGCATCACAAGCTTTAACTTGACCCTTGTTTAAATAATTATAAAAAAATTAATAATTGGCCCATTTAGCATGCTTACTCCTTGAGAAACATATTAAATTTTTTGAAACCACCATCCCACCTTCTATGACACATTTAAAACATTAAAATGTTTTAAATTATTTTAAACTTCTAAACATTGCAAAATAGGCAATTTATTTAATTACTTCAGAGGCATGATGGAACTAACACCATGGGTATAAACAACATCCAGAGTCTGGTGAAACTTTATAAAGAGGTATACTATTTGGCTTAGATACTTGCCATGTCTTAGATTTTTCACAACAATATGATTTTACACTTCCTTTGTGAATTGGGCCTTCCGACAAGCTATTTAACCAAAAAAATTCTTAGGCTCTAAAACTTCTCTGATGATCACAAAAATAAAGATATATTCTATTTAAGACAAAATAATAACTGGGTTGTCACCAGAATTGAGCCATTTGAACATTTTTAAGGGACCCTTCGAACCCGCTCTAAAGTGGTAACACTAAAATTACCATCAAAACTCGTTTGAATTCCTCAAAACTAATTTTTTATACTCTTGACAAGCAATAAAAACTTTTTACAAGAGGAATTTTCATGAAGAATCACAAATTGGGAGATCTTAATGCCATAAGTTTTAACTAATCTTGTCATAATGGGCTCAAAAATGGGGTTCAATCACCAATCTGAGAACAACTAAGCACTATAAATTCATCAAATTTATAAGTTCCAACAACATACTCGCCACTTGCCTCCTTTCTTGGGTACTATTACTAATGGGAGACCCATTGATTGTCTAATATTGGGTATATAAATCCTACATCCAAAAGCTTTTGTAATTCAATCTTCACTATCTTTGACATTAGGGTTCATCCTTTGTTAGGGTTGCCTCACTAGTTTTTACCCTTCATTGATGTATATCTTGTGCATGTAGAGATTAGGGTTGATGCTTTCATGTCATGATAATCCCAAGAAAATGTTGTTTTATGAGTTTGTAGCATTTTGAGCAATTTAGACTATTGAGATGTTGTCAACTGATTATTGACATTAAGTGTTCTGCTAGGTGATATATCCATTGGTGTTGCAAAATTCATAATAGAGGTAACATATAATCATGATAAATTAAGGCTACAACTATGTGGAATTAATTTATAGAATATATAGGAAGTAGATTCAAAAGTTTTTGTATCTATTGTAGGTAAAAATATTATGCAATGGGTAGGTCAAACATGCTAAACATTGATTTTGTTGTGGGTTCATCCCATAAGAGTTTTGCATAATGCTATAAATAACTTCATCCTCATCCCAAATATTTATCAATGGGCTATGTTCAATGGTCATGAGTGTCTAGAGAGAATATTGGTTATCATCCTCTAGGTCTAGCCATATAGGTTGTTCCAAGTCGACAAACGGTTGTGTAGGTGGATAAAAGACTAATTTCTTTGTTACATTTCCATTGGAGATGATCATCTTGCCAGACCTACATCCTATGAAGGAATTTCTTGTTCCCAACCATGGTCATCCTAAGATTAGTGCATATCCACCTAGGTTAGCCATAGGTTGCAAGACCATGAAATATACATGGTATTCCCATGAGTCAAGTGTAATGAATAAATCTTCACTTATACCTTTTGGTTTGACTATTGACCTATCTGTCAGTTGTAAGATTGTTGGTATAGGTCTTAAGTCTATTAGTTGATTTTTTTTCATTATTTCTCTGGCCATCATATTTATTGCTATCTCTAGATCAATCTGAGTGTTCTTAATGAGGGTGCATTAATTTGTACATCTACCATAGGGCTGCCAAGGTTTGCATATTTTTGGACAATAGGTTTCCCAACATAATATAAATAAACTATCCTATAACATGGAAAGTCTGAGGGTCTTTTTGTTTTCTTCCTAGCTTCTTAAGGCATAGTTCCCTTACAATCTTTGTGTAGATTGGCACATCCTTGATGGCTTGGATTAGGTGAATTTTGACACAAACATTCTTTAGGTGACTCAGGAAGTCGAATTCAGGTTCAAGGTGAGATTTTTGAGTGTTCAATCTTTTTGGGAATGACAGTTCTTTGCTTTTGATTTCTATGTGTGGCTTGTTTTGTTTAGTGTGCTTATTATGGTTATTCATATGGTTGTTAGTATCGATAGTTGGTTATTCATTAAGAAGTTATGTGATGTGCGGAGATGATGGTCACACAAGCATTTTTCTTGAACATAGATGAACATCACTAGCATCAATTGCATAGGTTGGGTATTGGATAGGTTCATTAGTATAGGCCTATTGGATATGCTTTGTTAGGGTTGGTGCAAGTTGAGAAGATAATTGAGGTTCTCTTGGTTGTGTAGGGGTAGGTGTAACTGGGTTCGACATAATGCATGGCTATTGTGGCAAGGCTTGTTGTGGCTACGTGTAGCTTACATTTGAGTTTTTCCATTGTTGGTTTCTATTACACCCCATCTTGTTATTACTAATTTACTTTTACCTTCACAGGTAAATAGGTTAGTAAATGCAATCATGAGTTTGATATACTTGCTAAGGAATGGAATACTGAAATAGGTATTATGTGAAAGTATTGATAAATGCTTAATATGGCTTTGAAAGAGTAAATATGTTTACATTGATTGCTATATGAATTATATGCTAAAGTTTATGATGCATATGGATTTATTATGAACGTCTAACTACCATTGCAAGTGTGTTGAGCTGGTTGCAGGGACAGGTTAATTCCTCCAAGTGGAGGGGAAGTATCACTCAAGAGAAGATCCTAGTCGGACAACCAGTAACGTAACCTATCTGAGCTTACACACACTCACAATAGAATGGTTGAGTCTAGACATAGTGTTTGGAATTGGTAAGTCATCCTTAGTGTGATGTGTTTACATTAGTAAGGGTCTTGATTACTTTTGAATGCATGCTTGGATGATGTTTATCTTTTTGAGCTTGTGATTTTTTCCTCTTGTACATGTGTGTATATACGCATGTGTTAATATTGTGAATATATCACTTAGTCGTAATCGTTCGATTATTGAATGGATTATGGATTTATTGCTTTATACAATATGAATATATATGTGATTGGATATATGTATATATATATATATACCTATACACACATAAGCATTAATGCTTATATAGAGGAGTGTGTGTGTATATATATATGTATGTATGTATGTATGTATGTATGTATGTATGTATATATGTATGTATGTATGTATGTATGTATGTATGTATATATGTAAATATATATATATATATATATGTATGTATGTATGTATGTATGTATGTATGTATATAATATATTATTATTATTGAGTGAATTCTTCCTTGTGAGTGTATGTACGTAGCTATGTCACTGAGAATATATACACTGGATTATTGGTATATATATAGGTGTATATGCATGTATTTGGTAATACACACATATAAACGTATATATGTATTGGTATATGATATACCTTGAATGTATATATTAGAATACGTATATGTGTTGATATACATTCTACCCTAAGATATATGTAGATATAAATATACATACATAAATACATACATACACACACACACACACACACACACACACATATATATGTATGTATGTATGTATGTATGTATGTATGTATGTATGTATAAGTATATGTGAATGTCAATGTGATCATGTTCTTTTGTATATCGAATGTATACAAACTTGTTGACATAGGATATATATACATATATATGTTAAAGTATATATATACATATATATACATGTATATATTTAAATATAGCATTGATGCTATATGATGATTTATATATATATATATATATCTATTTATGTAAGGTATTAAATAACTATTTATATATAGATATATGCTTGGAGATTGATTAATATATATAATGTGTAGAGGCCGATTTATTACATGGACATAGGCCGATTTGTATGCAACATATACAAGCATTGTAAAGGCTGAATATTATACATACTGGTAATGAATTAAGATCAAACTATGTACAATATATAGTGTAGCAATTAAGTCGATTTGGAAAGTAAAACTTAGTCGATGCTTTGAGTTGGAATATCTTTGACTTAGTAAACTGCAAATACTTGAAACACATTATCATGGAATAAATACCAACAACAAGTAAATGCAAGCGCATAAATGGAATGATAAGTTATAGCAAGTCAATGAATTATTCAAAGATGGTTTATGAGACAAAGTGACTCATCATAGACTTAGTCGATTGTATATAAGTGTTGTATTTTGAGAATAGACCGATTCAAAGGTGTTGGCGTAACAACTAACACCTCTGGAGTACAAGTTGTTATGAACAGCCTATGCACACTACGCAATGAGTGCTCTTCGAATTATTGAGGGGAAGCTCCCTCGATGTTCTTTGACAAATATGCTTTGTAAAGAAAAATAAGCTAAAACTACTTCCTGTCTTTTTGTTTCAGCTGCTAGAGGCACAAGACTTTCTTGAAAGAACTTTTACGTTGCAGCTGAGTTTTCTCTGGTTTCGCAAATCAACTAAACTACAACTTATATCTATCCAATCTCCTCAGGAAAACAGAGCAAGAGGAAACGGAGCAAGGTTTGACTATCTGACGATAAGCGGGTTTAGACTCTCTACTTGAAGGCAAGGTGGGCACAACTATCATCTCAATCTAAACCAACTTATTGGGCACAACAGATTTAAGAATTTACCAAGACGATCTTATGAAACCCTAGGTGGTATAACACTTGATCGAATCAGCAAAGCCTTCACAAAACAGCCTTTATCTTTATAATCTCACGAAACCCTAGGTGGTATAACCTTCAATTATATTGATAAAGATTCACAAAACAGATTTATTGCTGCAACTTCTCGAAACCCTAGGTGGTATAACGATCGATCACAACAGTAAATTAACACAAAACAGCCTTATCACTTTAATCTTTTGGAACCCTAGGTGGTATAACAATTGATTTCAATGACAAAGATGTTCAAACAGATATATCTAATCTATGGAAAGAATTCAGCATCACAATCTTTCGAAACCCTAGGTGGTATAACAATCAATTGCAATAGTGAAGACACATGAACAAATACGAAAAAGAGTAATATTGAGGGCAAGGTGGGCACAGCATATATTCCTCTCTCAAGCAAAAGTTATTTACAAATGAGCGTAAGCTCTTATTTATATACATCAAGGTGTAGGGAACCCTAAAATCACCTTGTGTTATCTATAGTTCCTGCAATGCATGCAAGCAATGCGCCCAACCCTAATTAAGCAAACTATACAGTTAACTGGGCAACTACCCTCAGTTTAACTGAAACATCTAATCTAAAAATGGACAATTGTGCGAGCATGCACGTCCTTATTAAAACAAGTTAACTGGAAGACTATCATCAGTTAACGAAAACCCTAAATACAACTCCAAGTGAACAAGGCGATTCTCAGAATAGGTATGCATGTGATGACAACCCCGAGTTAACTGAAAAGGGTAACATCCAGTTTAACTCGTGTGTGTGAAGTCTATTCTGAGAAGTGGGAACTGAAGTTCACTGTGTGTGATCTCGAGCAATCAACCCCTCAATGAGATTGTTGACTGTGTCACTGTCCGGAGCGATGAGACTCTGACGAAGGATGCTATGTCGATGCAGCATGTCCTCACCAGCTGTGATCTGAGACTGAAGTTCCCTTCTGCTCCTCGTTGCTTCATCGAAAAGTGTTGACATGACTGTAAGCTGAGTAATCTTACAGCCAACTGTCTCCCCACTGAAAATGATATGAATGAGTGCCTGGAGTTCTGACTGAACATCTGTAAGCTCCACGTAGGCACCACCCTCAATCTGATAACGGCACGGTAAGCGAGATACAAGAGTCCTCACAAACCGGAGTGCACTAGTGACGTGCTCTCTACTCTCAGCCAACTCTGATGCTAAACTGTCTTCTATCTTTGCTCTGAAAACCAACTGTGTCTTCCAAGAGTAGATAGCCTCTCTGTCCTCTGCATCCGTGGCTGTGTCGTAAGCCAAACTCAGGTGAGCAATCAAAATTTCATCCCTGGGTTTGTTAATAGCCATATCCCGTTCCTCATCCTGAAGACGAATACGGAGCTCTCGTGCATTGTACCGCAACTGATATAACTCTGTAAGCATAGTACGGCCTCTAGCAACGAAGTCCTCCTCCCATTCCTCCAAACGCTTGCCATATGCAACTAAATGATTGAGCTGACTTTGCTCTGCTGGTGGCTCAAGCATCGGTGGGAGTGTGTTAATGACTTCTGGTCTGTGCACAAGACTAGAAATGTACTGACGAAGCTGTCTGATTTCAGCCTTGAGGGCTGCTTTATCCTCTCCGTCCTTTAGTATTCTGTCCTTGGCACTATCTGTAGCAACTTGAAGAAGATCAACCTGAGTCTGGCGTGTGCTGCGACCAAGGTTGACTGTGATAACTTCAAAATCCTGAGACTCTAAATCAGCCAAGCTCTTCCCCTGCGGAGGTACAGCAGTCTCGATAACAACCTCCATATCAGTGTTTCTCTCTACGTGAACCATGTTCTTAACTCTCTTATCTGGCGCATCTTGATAAATGTCATCGAAATCGGAATGATTGAGAACATAAGATGGCTGCCTCCTCTTCCTTCCTAGCTGAGTCTCGATCCAAGATGAATCTCTGCTAATGCTACTAGAAGGGTCTGCACTAGCGACAGGAGGTACTGATGAGAGTGAGTATGTAGAAGACCCACTGCGAGGTGGAGAGTCCAAGTCCAATTCAATGTGAATTGGGACCGGTGACGGCTCTGAAACTAATGTAGGAGCTTGAGGCTGAACCTCAGGTACTGGCGGGCTCTGAGCTGAGCTCTGAACTGGCTCTGTGATAAGCGGCTGTCTGTCAGGCTCTGAATGTGAAACAGTGGCAAGCGCCTTGCCCTTTGAATTATTTGGCGCTTGTACTTTCTTAGGAGGGTTACTCCTCTTCTTCTTGTTAGGTTTTGACGAAGAAGGTAGCGTAGGATTCACCACTACTGGCGGCTCTGCTCTGGGCATGCTTACTCTTCTTGTCTTCTTGCTGTCGAGGTAAAGTATACTGTTCTGGATGACTCTACTAGACCTCTCCTTGACCGTTGCATATTCTTTGGCGTACCAATCTATTACTGGCAACGGTTGTGTGTCGACCTGTTCTCTGAAAAACTGAGGAAGAACCTCTCCCTCATCATCTGATAAACCTCCCACATCCTCTGACAAGAAAACAGAAATCTGTGAGAGAGAGAAGCGGCCGTAACTGCGTCTGCGAACCTCGAAGTCATCTGAGCAATTTGCCCGGTAATCCTCCATAGAAGGCTCGTGATATGTGCCTCCAGCGAGGCGAGCTGTATAATGACCTGAAAGGTCATAGTCACGTGCTTCGACAAGGTACTTAAGATGATATCTCTCAAGTTCCTGTCCTGCGATCTTTGCATCAATTGCCGACTTGCACCAATACATTCCAAACTGAAAAGGAAAGTTGAGTGATGGTCTGTGCCTGCGGCGTAGAAGACGAACATCATGCATCTGCCTAAGGAATTCCTGAAAGATTGTTTTATCCGAGGATAGCGTGGAAATATAGCTGGATTTCGTGAAGCCATATACCGGATGTAGGTGTATGTTGGGAGCTGTATATAAACCAATCTGCCCATCCATCCATACATTTGCCTAGCTGCCGAGATCTGAACATACAGCTCCCGGTCCAAGTTTCTCAACATGTAAGTCAAAGCCTCGTGAACAGCGGAAATGGCGTTGACTCTGTGGGCAGCTGATCATATCTTGATAAACCTTCGAGCGGTAGAGAATGCCCGCGGTGTAAGTCCTCGGGCCCGATACGATAAGCGATCAAGTACACGAGATATGAACACATGTGAAACTCATGGGCAACTAGGAAACCAGTGATCTTCCTGTGGAGAATATCGCTGATGAAGGATGCCCAATCATAATGCTCCTGCCCAGAAATGATGCGACCAATAATGTAATACATCCAAGGCTGGAAAACATTTGCATGTGCTTGACCTGAGACACGATTCAAGAGTGTGATTAGAATCGCGTACTCATCCTTATATTCACCACGACCCACATTGTTTGGCAATCTGTTCTTTGCTTGTTTTAACCATCTTTCTGCCATCTTCTTCTGACATTTGTCCACTTCAGCATCGAACGCTTGTGCACACTGCTCCATAGAAACAACTAGGCTGTTTGGATTTTGAGGAATGCCAAAACTCCTCTCGATATCCACAGGTTTGAGACTGCAAATGACCCGACCGTCGACTGACGCTATCTCACGAGTAGTCGGATTGTAATGCTTAATGCAAATCATCACAAACTCAACACAGTGAACGGAGATAGGTATAAGGCGGCCTCTAGTAAACCCGGTATCAATAATGCGAATGATCGAACCCGATTTTAAGCCCGGGTCTAAAAATCTTGCCTCTGGCAATACTTTGTGAAGATGTCTCAACCAACCTCACGGGAAATGCGAGTAAAGAGCCGGTTTTAGTCTGTGTCCAAGCTGAAGTGAAGCGCATTTTGAAAAACTTCGCTTTGGTAGTAGCTGAACTTCGGCTATGTTAGAGCAAGATTTGCGGAATCTAAAATAGCCCTCACGAGTTAAAATAGCCTTTCCGAATTATTTTGTGAAAAATCCGAGATATGGGTTTGTCGGAAAAGAATTAAGACAACCCGAGGAAGGTCAGTTTTGCGAAAAATTCAACTTCTACTTGATTGTACAAAAGATTTTCACTTGAAGGTAGCAATTCGAAGCGAATGCGAGCTAAATTAAGTGAAAAATCAAAGCGCACAAATTTAACTCGAGGAAATTATATGGAAACGATCCAGATACTGAGACTTGCCAAATTCGCCAATTTCGGGAACATGCACAATGTATATTATGAGAAATCTGAGATTTAAAGGATGCAAAAGACGTTTTTTGATGTCTTCTTCTATGAAAATCGCCCAAGATTTCTTGAGATAACTGATATTTGTGAACTTGAATCTGCAAAAAGATATGTTAAATGAAATCGCCCCTGTGAATTGATGAAGATTCTGCCTCTGAACTGGAAAAATTCGCCTTGTTTGGAAAAACCACGAATTGCTCCCCTTTGAATTTTGCGCCTTTTAAATATGAAGAAATTCGATTTTCCTTGAAGAAAATACGAATTTGCATGAATTTGAGGTTTCGCGTTTGTTTGTTAAATACGCCTTTGAAATTCAATTCGCCTTTGAAACCTCTGAAGAACTGCGAATTGTTTTGGAAAATTGAATATGCCTTTGAAATTTGCGAATTGCCTTGAAGATGTGCGCCACTTAGCTCTTCTGAAGAAATACGAATTTTCTTTGAATTTACTTTGAATTTATAAAATTCGATTTCTTTGAAGACAATGAATTTGCCTTAGAAAATACGCATTCACTCAAGATTAATTGTGCTCTTGAGAAAATCGAATTTCTCTTTGAAAACTTTGTGAAGAATAATGAAGATGGCGCCACATATAAATAAGAATAAATTCGCTCACTTAGCAACTGCAAGAATTCATAAACCCTAACCAGAATAGAAAGCCTCTGATTGGTTGCCTTTCAGTTCGACTGCCACTGTCTGAAGTTCAAATTTGAAAATAATAATAAAATAATTATTATCATGTAATGGCGCCAAAAATAGAAACACCATCTAAAAATAGCCATATTCCGAACTTCAGTTGAAAAATTGGTTGAAGCTCTGAGATTCATCGTCATGCTTCAACGACTTCGAAAAGTCATCACATGAGCAAATTGGCGTCCATTTGCTCAAGATACTTCATTTTTAATTAAATCCCTATTTTATAGCTGACAGCACTGTCGCGACTGGCCAACTTCGACACTGGTTTCCGGATGACCGGGTGATGCTGAGACTGATATGAGATAATCAACGGAAAGCCTACTGAACAAGGAAGAAATGTCTGCTGGGAGACACAACTGCAAAATCTATCGTTTAACCCCTTGAAAAATTAGGCGCACTTGATTAAATTGCTTTACGGGTTCCAGACTTGGCCATTTCCCTAAACTGCCATCTGACACTTCAAACGGCTGCTGACGGTGAACGGTGAACCCTGCTGATACGAGACGAAGCTCACGGCATGACTGGAGATATTCTGCATCCAATGACTGCTCACACGACAGCTAAAAGTTGTGTTAAGGGCCTCAAAAAGAAAAGCGCCCCTGGCTTAAGGTTGCACTTTGGACATTTCAACGAAAATCAAACGTCGTCAAAACACCCTACTTTGACAGCTGATATCTGGAGCTGGGATGACCCGATTCAGGCTTTATCTGTTTTAACGGACAGCCAGGAGGGCTCTTAAGAGAAGTCACTGGAGGTGTCGAGGCAAGAAAACTGCTTCTAAGACCTCAAATTCTCCAGTGCGTATTTTTAATATGTTTACCGCTCCCAGACTTAGCCATTTTCTGGACGTTTTCGGACATCTTTACCTTGTAATATGACACCAAAGACCTCGCACGCACGAGCGACTGCCAAATGCTGAAGGCTGACGGCTATGCTCGTTGGAAAGATAAATTGATTACGCTCAATAGTCGTGAAGACCTCGAACGCGAACGGGCTCATCTGATCAGCCTGAAGGCTAGGCGCCTTAAGACCATGAAAATACACTGAAAACCATTTGTTGGTTCCGCCCGAAAAATTACGTGCTTAGTAGAATCTCTGCCACGACCACCAGGAACGTCGGATCGACAAGCTGAATGATGCGTTGCGGAGCTAGGCTAGTATACTACTGATGTCGTGAAGACTCTGTCTGCAAATTCTGGCATCTGAGGGGTCCTTTAGGCCAGCGCCCCTGGCTTGTACTTGCACTGGGCATAAACGAAGAAGCTCAAAAAACATGAAAACTCCATTTTAAGCTGTTCTTCGGACGTCTGCCGCCTGAACTCTGAGAGTCGGATGACTATGCTTGATATCTCGTCGGATAAGCAGACTAGCTGTGAACAAATTGAATGTCTTCGGCAACGAAACTGACAAGATTTACCCTTGCCTTGAAATGGGCGCCCTCAGACTAGAGGCGCGCTTTTGCCTGAAAAGAACAAAATTTCCATCTCCTAAAATTTAGGGATTTTTTACTTCTGTCGCGAATAACTAGAACTGTGGTTCTCGGAACGCCTCGCTGGATAGCTCGACGGATAGCCAGTCTGATTCTGAAGAGATTGACTGTATGCTTGAACACTTCAGACAAGATCTTGACCTCCAAAAAACTGGGCGCCCCTGAGCTATACTTGCACTTTGAGGCTTTTCCTCTGAAAAATCTCCATGATTTGATCACTGAAAACTCTGTCTCGATCATTGAAATGACCGTCTGCAATATGAAATGCCGTCGTGAGATGCTCCTTCATCGTGAAAATCTATATTTTGAGTCTCTTCTTCAGGTTCTGTTCAATATAACTGACTTTGACTGACAAACTATTGACAAAAACTCCATGCTTGACATTGCCCAAAACGGTATTTCACAACATTTTAGCGAGGTTTAGACTTTAAAATGCAAAATGCTTTAATGAAGCAAAAAATTTGGTTTGGGTACAACAATGAGCAAAGGCCCTTTTGATTTTATCCTTCATCCCACGGTAATCAAAGTCTTCTCCTGCGATGAACTTCTTCAGCTTGATTTCTTCGAGCTCCGCATCCATTGCTTTGGCTTTTTGAAAAGTGTTTAAAGAATACCAACCAATCTGTAATGGATTGTGAGAAGAAATAGTAATACCCAACTTGTGACTAGCAAGTTGTACATAATGTACGGCCATCAGCTATCTTGCTAATTCCATCAGAAGAATTTTGTCAGTAGGGTATCGAGGCAACATGTATGGCTGTCTAGTAAAACATCCAACTCTCATATAAGTGAAAGTAGGAAATTGCAGAAACAAGCAACCATATTCATTTACTTTCTCCCAAGCTGCTTCAGAAACTCTTCTAACTTTGAGTGATTTATCAAAGAGACACATAAAGTAACCGAAGAAAGCATCCTGTACTCTTCTGTAATGATGCCTACTGGGTTTCAGAGTTAGCTGATCATAATATTCCCAAACTGGCACTAATGATCTGTTCCCCTTTGTAGAAAGACCAGGAAACTGTCTAAGAGATGCGGCAATATACACCAAATAAGAATTCATATAAAAGATGTAGGTAGTATGAACTTGTGCCAATTGTCTACACAGGTTGTCACTAATAAATTCTCCCCAAAAAATATGAGACTGTCCTTTCCTCATAACCACGATGTACTTGTACATCCAAATTTCAAATACATTAGAAAACTTCAAACCTGCTAACCTGCTGAGAAGTGTAATCATATCACCTATTTCTTCAATGAAATCAGAACGATGCAACTTGGGCCATCTACTAAAGCAAGTTCGGGGAGTCTTCAACCATTTAGCACTGATGTGTCTATTGCAATCTTCTTTTCTTTGTTTGTAATGATCTATAGCACTCTTCATTGTGATATCAGCATATAATGGAGCAGCAGGTACTTTGAAGATTTTATCAATTACTTCAGCATCTAAACTTATTATGACATTTCCATCATCATCCTTGATTGTCCTTGTTTCTTCATCAAAATGAGAAGCACATGCAAGCACAAATTTTGGTTCTAAGGCAGCCACTGGAAATGAAGAAACTAGATGAATATGACTTCTAAGAAGCAAATGCATATCATGAGTCGATGGGTTCACCATTCTCTTCAAGAACTCAAACATGTCAACATGCCCAATCTTTGTGTCTCTAATCTCATCAATGAGAGAAACTACCTGAGAAGGAGCGATCTCATTCAAATATTTATCATACTTAGCCTTCATCTTTTTGTTTGGAGGCGATACTAGCTCTTCTATCCTCGAACAAGAATCTGAAATACTGTGATGAAAATTCAAAAGAGTAAGAACATCTTCAGAAGAAATAGGTGATTCCATGATATCAAGATCTGAGAAATTAATAATCTCATCAAGACTTGTTCAGGTTTTGAACTTATGGAAATACTATAGCATAAAGATTTTTGGCGAATATGCTTTGGACAGTGATGGGAAATCGGATCTTAGAAGACCACTTGCAAGTTTGACTTGGAATCAGGTCTTGGAGACTCGATTTCAAGTGAAAAAAAAAAAATTCTATTGATGAGTACTTGCAGTTGGGTCTTGAGAGCCCGATTACAAGTGGTGTAGACATGATACGTAGAATGAGGTGACTTTGAATGGGCAAATTGAAGGTAGGTAAATATATTTGCAAGTGAAGGTGAGGTATATGGAAAGAAATGCGAGTGTTTTCAAGGCGAATGGATTATATTTTATTTGCAATCGGGTCTTGAGGACCCGATTGCAAGTGTGCAAACTTTTATCTATCAATTCATTTTGAAAATGCACAATGAATATGACCAAGAAGGAATGGAAAATTTAAAAAAAAAGATAAAACAACACAAAGAAAAACAAAAATGTACCTTGAAAAGATCAAACGCACAGCTAATGAAAAGAAATAAACCCTTGATTTACATTTATAGATAAAATGAGATGAAGACTCCTCTTCAAACTCTATCAGCTGAACATTAAAGCCTCTCCTCAAGAAACGCAAGAAAAAGAAAGAAAGAAGCACGCCAAGACAAAGTCAAAATCGAGCTTCTCAAACAAAAATGCATGCTACAGCAAGAACTCAATTTGAGAATCGGGCATTTTGAAGATCAAGACAAGTCATTTAAAATGCGTCGGGCCTTCCATAGGCGAAAGCAAGTCGTTTTTTCTTCAATACGTGAACTCACACGCGAACTTGTATTCACGTCCCAGAGGCCCGATTACAAATGTTTAAATCACGTTTTTCCTTGTGACTTGGTGGTCAGGCCTTAAGATCCGATTTACAAGTGACAAGTTATAAAGTGATTTAAAATTTGTCAACTTGCTAGTCGAGCTTCAGGACCCCCTTTACAAGTGAAAGGAAACAAATAAAAAGAAAACAAAATGGTGTTCACTTGCAATTCGGACCTCAGGACCCTTAACGCAAGTGATGAAAAGAAAATAATAAAAAGACAAAAAGAGGTGCTTACTTGTAATTCGGGTCTTGAAACCCCCATGACAAGTTAACAACAAAACATAAAAACTAAAAGGTATTCACTTGAAAATCGGGTTTTAAAACCCCCTTTGCAAGGGAAAAGTAAAACATAAAAAGCAACTTAAAAGGAAAAAAGAAAATCAGGTCTTAAGGAGCTGATTGCAAGTGAAATATCACTTGCATTTTAGAACATGAGAGTTTCCTACTTGTAACAAGGCATCCAAAACCCGATTTGAAGAAGAAGAGACACAAAATCAAGCTCAAAATGAACACAAAAACAAAAAGAAAATGATAAAAATGACAACAAACCTTATAGAATATACAAGGCACAATTTTCTCTTGAGAAATGTGCATTAGAGTAACCAAGAATAGGAATTTTTAGAGAAAAATTTGTATAGGTTGTCTAGTTTTTGCTATGCAAAAACTAAGGACAACAAACACAAGTACAAGAAAATCATCACGGAGTCTCTCAACGTGATGTTGTCATGGAGTCACTCAACATGACATCCACCATGGCTACTCCCAGAGGGTGGAAACAAGGGCTTTCACCTCAAATTTCTCTCGCAGAAAAAGATGCATTAAACAAATCACAAAAGATCATTGATGTTGAGTCTCCCTCTCAACTAGGGCTTCATTCTCCACAATTCCAAGCTTGTCTCAAAAGTGCACAAACTTTACTCTAGAGAGAGGCTTGGTGAGAATATCAGCCGTCTGCTCATCAGTGCTAATGTATCTCAATTGGATGGCTTTCCCCAATACCATATCTCTGAGATAGTGGTATTTGATCTCAACATGTTTTATTCTGTCACGAAACACTGGGTTGACAGGAAGCTTCACACAGCTTTGATTATCACAATGAATGACAGTAGGCTCCAACGGTTGTCCAAACAATCCTGCAAGGAGCTTCCGAAGCCACACTGCTTCTCGAGCTACCACACACGCTGCAATATACTCGGCCTCTGCGGTGCTTAGTGCCACTGAAGACTGCTTCCTACTACACCAAGAGATCATCGCAGACCCCAAACTGAAGCAACATCTAGAGGTGCTCTTCCGATCAGCTACACACCCTGCCCAATTAGAATCAGAATATCCATGCAGCTTTAGGTCCACACCGAAAGAATATCTCAAGCCATACCCAACTGTGCCATGCAAGTATCTCAGGATATGTTTTGTTGCAACTAGATGTATTTTCCTTGGTTCACACATGAACTGACTAAGTGCACTCACTGCATAGCAAATATTTGGTCTAGTATTGACTAGATACATCAACGATCCAATCAACTGTCTATACACAGTAGGATCCACCAGACCTGAACTAGCTGCAGACTCTTTTAGCTTTTGCAAATTGGTCTCCATCGGTGTAGAAATGGATTTACAATCTATCATAACAAATCTCTTTAGGATGTCTATTGTGCACTTCCCTTGACTCAAAATGATCTCATTAGGCCTCTACCATACTTCTAAACCAAGGAAGTAATGCATGTATCCAAGATCCTTCATTTCAAATTCAAAAGCTAACTCCTTACATTTGATAATGAGGTGTTCTTCAATAAGAAATAGATCATCAACATAAAGAACCAAGATCAATGCCTCACCATCAATTACCTTGAAGTATAGGTTTGAATCAGCATCATTCTTGGAGAAGCCCAAGCTCATCAGGTATCGATCAATCCTCTCATACCAAGCACGAGGAGCCTGCTTAAGACCATACAAAGCCTTCTTCAATCTACAAACATAAGACTTCTTCCCATGAATCTCAAAGCCATCAGGTTGCTCAATATATACCTCTTCTTCAATCACACCATTAAGGAATGTTGTCTTCACGTCCATCTAATGTAACTTCCATCCTTTAGCTACTGCAATAGCAATGATAGTCCTGATGGATGTATAACGAGCAACCGGAGCAAATGTTTCCTCATAGTCTATTCCCTCTTTCTGAGAGAATCCTCTAGCCACAAATCTAGCCTTGTACTTCTCAATGCTTCCATCAGCTGCATGCTTGATCTTGAAAAGCCATTTAGAAGATACAACTGATATCCCTTCTGGTCTAGGTACAATGTCCCAAACATCGTTCTTGAGGATAGATTGATATTCTTTAGCCATAGCATCTCTCCATACTTGCTGACTTGAAGCTTCCTCAACACAGGAAGGCTCAGATTCAATAATTTGACTCATCAATGCAACATAGCTTGGAAACTTTTGTGGTCTCTTGCTCTCTCTGAATGTTCCTCTAGGAGCTGCAAACTTTTCTACCTCCTGCATTGTTTGCCTAGCCCATAGAGCTCTCTTTTGACCAATAACGTCTCTAAGCCCATTAGTTGGTTCCAAAGGCTCAACTAGATCACCATCTTCTTCTGGTTCAGTAGACTCCCCCTGAATCTCAAGAGTATGGTCAACTTCTATGTCTTGAGGAGTCTCTTGGTCTTCATTATCTATCTCCATGTGAGACCTTTAGATCTCTTGAATGCAACATCCTCTTCAAATGTAACATCCCTGTTGATCTCTATCAATTTCTGACCTAGAATGTATATCATGTAGGCTTTTGAAGACTCACTGTAGCCCACAAATATTCCCTTCTTGCAAGAAGGTTCCAACTTTGTCCATTTATCTTTACGCACATGAACGTACACAGGACAACCAAAGATTCTCAAATGACTAACTTCAGGCTTGACACCTGTGAAGGCTTCTTCAGGAGTCATGTTCTCTAAAATATGATGAGGGCTCCGATTCTAAACATACACAGCTGTCCTAGATGCTTCAACCCAAAGGAAGGTTTGCAGATCTTGATCATGGATCATGGCTTTAGCTACTTCTACAACGGATTTGTTCTTCCTTTCTGCAACACCGTTCTGCTGTGGATTGTAAGGGACACAAAACTCCCTCTTAATCCCTGCCTCGATACAAAAGTTATGGAAGCCTCCAGAGATGTATTCTCCTCCGTTGTCAGATCTCAAAACTTTGATCCTCTTCCCGAACAAGTTCTCTACTTGAGCCTTAAATTCCTTGAATTTCTCAAGTACCTCTTCAGATTCTTTAGTCTTTAAGAAATAAATCCAAGTCTTTCTAGAGTAGTCATCAATGAAAATTATATAATACCAAAAACCACTCAAAGAAGCAACAAACATTGGACCACACAAATCAAAATGAATAAGATCTAGAATACATTTAGATCTACTCTCACTACTATGAAAAGGACCCTTAGTATTCTTACCCAATGCGCATCCTCGACAAGTACCTTCATTCTCCTAGCTGAGTTTAGGAAGGCGTGTGACCATCTTCTCCATGGTTGGAAGTGCTCTGAAGTGAAGGTGAGCAAGTCTTCTATGCCAAAGCTCACATGAACTTGTTGAATCATGCAACAAAGCCTGTATTGGACGAGTGGAAAGTCTATAGAGACTCTCTTGCCGAACACCAACCACTCGAGCAATCTTGATGCTAAAGTTCTTTGGCCATGCAAGAACTTTTCCTTCAGAGAATGCAACTTGATATCCCTTGTCTTCCAAAGCTGAAATTGAGGCAAGGTTCCACTTGATGCCTGGTACAAATAGTACATCGCTCAACTGAAGAGAGATGTCGGAATCTAAGTGAAGGGAGGAGGTTCCAACACCTTTCACAGAATAGCATGCTTCATCCCCAATTATAACTTGAATGCTTGTATCTCTCTCCACCAAATCTAAAAGATGTTCTCTAAATCCAGTGATGTGTCGAGAGGCACCACTATCAATCAACCAAGTGCTACTATTTGTTGGAACATTGCTTGATAGGGCAGAATAAAATAGAAATCCACTTGACTCCTTCTGAGGAGAGATCTCACCCACATCCGCAATTGAAGCATGTTGTTTGGGTCTAGTTGGACAATCTTTTGCATAGTGACCAAACTTGTCACATCTAAAACACTGTATATGAGAGAGATCCTTCTTCTTCTTAGATGCGGGAGCACCATCTAATCTTCTATCTTTATTCCTCTTGAAGTTGCCTTACTTCCCTTCTCTTCATTTCTTCTTCGAAGATTGAGCAACAAGTACATGAATTTTGTCATGTCCCCTTCTAGCTGACATCTCTCAGAGCTCACGATTAGCCTATTATGCGACCCTCGTAGGCTAATGGGATGGATAGAGGGTCTTGATGGAGCTTGGCTTGGCTTCAGTTGTCAGAATTTGATCAGTTGGCTTTCGTTCGGGCTCATTCGGACACCGTTTGCCTGAGTTGCTATTTTTAGCAGTGTTTGGCACTCAGCGAGGCACCCCTGCTACTTTTAGCAGTATAGTTTGGTCACGTGCAGAATCACTTCCTAGTTCGCCAGCTTCAGAAGGTTCGAGAATCGGATATTATTTGAGGGAGATATTAATATTTAATTGATTTAATTAAATATTAATTATTTAGAACTTTATATTATAAAGTTATAATATTTTAAAATATTATAACTTTAGTGTTTTTGCTGAAGGGGTCGACCAACATCAGAGGGGCCATTTTTAATTATATTTTTTAATTAAAAATGTGATTTCAAACTATTGAAATATTAAAAAGAAGTTCGAATTTTTTTTAATGAAACCTAATTGTGAGAAATCGCACTTTGAAGGATATAAGGGTTTTGCATTGAAAATCGAGCCATTATGCTTTGAGTCGACTTTTGCTGAAAATTTTCTTCTGAAGACAGAGCCAAGGGTTCAAGTTTTCAATTTGCATTGGAGAACGTGCAATCTTCAGTGTGTGCGATTCAGAGGCTGTGAAATACCAGCTGATCTATTGCCACGCAGAGAGAACTTTATTCTGAAGTTATCACAGAGCATCACAGGTGAAATATATTCAGGGTTTCTGGTCAGTTATTCATCCAAAGGAGCATCTCAAATTAAGGCACGAGGAGTTGTTCTCATGATGGCCTACTTTTATGAGTCAGGAGCCCGATGAGGCTATTGCAGGTGAGGAGCACGAGGAGTTGTTCGCAGATATGCTTATGGCAGCGAACGAGGAGTGGGAGTTAGTACCACCTGATGTCAGAGAGAGGATCACCTTTGACAAATTTATTACACAGAGGAGAGAGCACCACAGAGGTCGACAGGATTGGAGACCTAGATACCATAATCATGATCTGAAGCATGCTACCAATAGACATACACTAGCGATGTTCGATGGTAGTGGTAAGGTCACAGCTCAGGCCTGGATTAGTAAGTTAGACACATTTCTCAAACTACGTGAAATATTCCGAGCCAAATTTTTTTCAATTTTCAAATTACAATCAGAAATGCAACACACCCGTTAGGGTTAGATAAATCAAACCAACAGTTACAATATAACTCTTTGCCAAGAATGCGCACTCAATCTCAACAAGACAGAGGCTGTCATATGGCAAGAGGATCGTCAGTACATTAATCAGAACGGCAACTGGAAGTAACTCTAATCAAGAATGGCGCCAAGTGATGGCGAGCATATGGTCAGAGGGTCTTAATTGAAATGCTTATACAAAAACTCTAACCAAGAATGCGCCGGCGAATGACGAGCATGTGGTCAGAGGATCCCTACCATCTAATATACTGAAAGCAAACTCAACACCAAGTATGTGCTACCCAATTCCAGAATGGAAATGAGGCGACCATATGGCGGAGCAATTACATGAAATACAATACTGGAAATGGAGCTCAACGCCAAGTATGTGCACTCCTATCCAAGATGAATAGGCTCTATCATATGACGGAGCAACTAAAAAGTAAATACAATAGACTAAGCAAGGATCAGTCTCTTCCACGAAATGTGGGAAATATAATAAAGAGCTTACAAATGTGAATATTGGCTGGTTAGTACTACTAACAGCCTTACAATATAATATATCTCCTGCAAGCACGATGGATTATAGTGATAATCAAGCTGCTGAAATGTAGAGCTACTCCAGAATGATTAATATGACTAAGATAAACAATCCCAGCCCTATTAATAATTTTACTAAGTCTGATATGATAGATCTGCAGTTAAAATGGTGAAATCAGCAACTCCAAAACTCACTTAAATGCTCATATCTCTCTCAATACTCACTCATTTAACTTGAAATCAGTTGCAAAACATTCTAATGATGATGACAATGAAGATGGATCACAAAAACTTCTCACAAAGACCCCTATTTATTTTGCACGACTTCCAAATCACTTACAAAGTGAAATTGCCTACAAGCAAGGGCGATTTACTTTAGATAATTCATAGACTTTAAATAAAATTTTGGAAACTTGCACATATGGTCGCCCTACATAGGAAAATAGATTGGAACAATACCCAGAACAATATTATTTCTGTTTCTTGAGTTGTGAGTAAAAACAACCTACAACCATACAAATCAGCAACTCTAAAATTGACAGAAAATACAATAACTCAACTACGGAATGTGAGAAGAACCAACTACAATGAAAGGAAACCAACTACAACTAAACCTTTCAACTAGTTGTTGTCTTTCAAGCAAGAAGTCGAGCCAAGGCTAGGAGGCATTCATTCCTCGAAGCAATCCCAAAGCCAATCCGGCAGCATAACTTTGCAAATTCATCCGATAAACAAAATGAGGACCCCGAGCTCCAATTTATAACTTTAGAAGAACTTTCTAGAAACCTCCAAGAAGGGTGCCACCTCAAAGATTCTTTTAGGTCATTGACTTGTCTTTTGTCTTTACCCTCAGGATGGCGTACTTGCTTAAGAAGATAAATTTCACTTTTTAAATAAAATATTTGGCTCACCCAAAGTTGGCTTCCAAACTCCTTGAGCAATATTTGGCTTTAGAAATATTAAAATATTTCCTCCATGTGAAAATACCCTTCAATGCCCCCCTTTTAAAGACAATATTAATTCATGATGCTAGAACAAGGAATTATAATGTTAAATTATAACATTATAATATAAAATATCTTATATCACCATGGAAATGCATCATAAGCCAAATTCAACCATACCGTCTGAACAGACTGCCAAAGTGGAGCCAACTGATTAGGAGTCAACAACTCAACTGCTAAAAATAGAATTTACTAAAAATAGTAAATTCATGTAATTGCTCAGAATGCCGAACTGAAACCAACAACGCGAAGCTCTCAGAAAACCCAGAAGGAATCCGCAATCCAAGTTCAACAATTCCAAAAGAAGACTCCGCAAAAAGACGAAAACATCCTCCAAGAAGTTTGGAAACCTTGATTCGAGCTTCTGCTTAGCCTACGAGTTTCCAAAAATAGGCTAAATCCAAATGAAGAGCGTAGGGCTAAATTGGGGACATTACAGTCCGCCCTTCCCAAAATTGCTTGTCCTCAAGCAATGCCAGCACAACTCTAGAAAAACTCAAATTGCACCAAACCAAACCAAGTACAATCCCAGGGTCCCATATCCATCTGAAAGAGGACCCACCGTGCTGATGTTGCACTACTCTGATCACAATAGTGGAACCATAATGGCCAAAATGCTCTGAATCAGCAAAATCAACAATGCCACTGTCTATCACAAACCTAGGCATTGGAAAAGATA
>VDFB02047230.1:151167911-151190470 GCA_007258455.2 Sequoia sempervirens | reverse complement strand
AGTTGGCTTCTTGGAGTTAACACTTTTACATGCTAAGATATTTTAGAAGGCTGAGTTAAGTGGGCCCATTCTTGGGTGCCTACTTTGAGGATAAGCTTTGAAGATATCTTCGAAATAAAGGTTGAGTTATGAATTCAGTTTGGGATGCCCAAATGGATGAAGCTCATGTTTTAGCATTGTTCTTCATGGTATAACTCTACTTGCAAGAGATAGGCGTACCTTTTGTGAGATAGGGATTGAGCTTTGTAATTGTAACTCTTTGGAGTTTACAAAGTTGATTATTGCCTATATATCTCAAGCAAGTTGAAGAGAGTGATTATTAGTTTTTATTGTAGGTTGTGAAGAAGATTTGTTGAAGGAAAAAGAAGCATCTCAAGCAAGGATTGGAATTATTGTAATCTTATTCAAAGATTAAATAATACATTGATTCTTGGTGGAGTTTTTTCCCGAAAGGGTTTCTCCACGGTATATGTTGTGTATCTTCTAATATCCTGTCTAATTCTTCTACAACCTTTTGTCTTCATTCTACAAATGATAAAATGGATTAATCAGATTAATCACCCACAAAGAATCTGTAACAAAGAATACATATTTAGATCAACAATAATAAAGTTTTACAAAGTATTAAGCTACATAAATACCTCAATTTTCAACACTTTACCACTTCTTCTTTCAGTTCTCCACCAAGACCTTTGATGTCATTGACAAATTCATCCACCTTCTACAAGTAGCTTGTGATATTTTCATCTTTAGACATTTTGTAGGGTCTCAAACATGATCTTCAGATTCTACATCTTAGCTTGCTTGACCTTATCATCTCTTTCATAAATGCTTTCTAACTTTACCCATATTTCTCTAATAGTTTTCAGACTCATAACTTTCACCAATTCAGAATTAGCAATACCACTTAAGATAGCATACTTTGCTTTACCATTATTTTCATAGGCCTTAATTTCATTACTAGTCTTTGGACCACTTGCAAGGATAGTATATCCAATCTCAACAAACTTCTAGATTTCAAATCCAAGAGAAACCAGAAAACCTTTTGTCCTTGTCTTCCAAAATGCATAATCTAATCCATCAAACAAAAGAACATCCTTTTTGTGCACCATCCTAGATCTGAGTCGAATGGTTAAGCTTTCTTCCAAGGAACCTTGCTCTAATACTACTTGTTGAATGCACAAGACAACTAAGAGGGGGGTGAATAAGTTGTTCCTTAAAACTTCAAAACCCTCACAAACATTCAAATCCACATTAATTCAATTTATCCTTAATCTGTTAGAATGATTAATTATGAAAGCAAATAACAAAAAATAAAACACAAATCAACACCATACACAAGGAAACACCAGATTTATGTGGAAAATTCAAGATGGAAAAAACCATGATGAGGATTAGCTCACAATAAAAAGTAATATCAATACCAATTACAAGGGGCTCACTACTAGAGGGCTCACTGCCCAAAAGAAAGAAAGGCTCACTGCCAAAATAGAAAAGAAGATAGAGAAGAGTGTTACAATGAGAAATCCATCTCAATACAACAAAAAAGTCCACCATAATGTCACCAACACCTTTGCAGTCTTACTGAATAATTGTAGACACCTTCTACTCACTACATCTAGTAATTTAACACATGAAAGCTCACACTACACTACACAAATTTGCACTTCACAACTCTACAATTTACATCATTCACATCACACACTTCTATCTTTGCATCGCTCAACAACTCAACTCATATTTATACCATCTTCAACCTTGAAAACATTCTCCAAGGTTGGCTATGCACCTCAACTGTGCAAATTCAAATTAGGTCGACACAAAAACACTCCCACAATGGAAAAGAATGAAGGAAGACCATAACACGCCTTAGCTAAGACCTAACTCCACTCATACATGCCACACCACGCTTCCATAAATACTAAAGCAACTCCACAATTAGTGTAAACATGCAAGGTTAACCGAAACTATGTTAACACCATTAACATTTAAGTACGCACTTCCTCAAATTTAAAAGACAACTCGCAAACACCACATAACACTTGAACATAATCTAAAATATTCCATAAACACCCTAAAATCCAAAAAATTCCTTCACAACAAATTTCACCTCAAGAATGTACACACCCAGTACACTCAAATAATTTTGTCATACACTGTAACTCAAGAAATTGACTTCCGAAGCACCAAACCTCAAAAAAATTCAAATAACGAAAGATACAAACACTATCAGCACCCTTCCAGACCTGCAAGACCTAAAACCATTTTGCAAAGAAATGTGGAGCAAAACATTTCTCCCATACACCTCTACAATACATAGTTCACACACCTTCCTCTGCACAATGATCCAACACACCAAATTATGAATGCAACACCTCTGAATTTCTTTGATCAACATATCCAAACCACACAAGTAGATCTTCAACATAGAAGAAATACATATCCAAACCATAGTGCTACTTTTCAACATAGAACACCACTTCAACACATTGTTTCCTCTTTTTATTCAAATTTTCTCAAAAGCACTTGGAAACCAAGCACCAAAAACATGTCATCAACATCTTCAACACTTCCTCATCACCACCAAGCCGACTTCAACCTAGAAACTCAACCATGTACACCCATAGATAGAATCTTAACAAAGCAACACTAAAAGTTGACACCAGTAACTTACTAATGACAACATAATGAAACTAATCAAAAGATCATCAAAGACAACATCAACTTAATACCAACTACACATCCTTGCAACAAACTCCTTCTCATCTAGAGTTGACACCAATGAAAACACCAAAGCTTTTTGACATCAATGACAACACCAACTACACATACTTGCAACACTAGGATCATGTTGAGTGGTGCTAAGCTTGATAGATGCTTTTGGGTAGAAGTTGTAAGTACTACATGTTTTTTTATTAATAGATCTCCTTATTCAGCTCTTGTTGATAAAACTCCTTATGAAGTGTGGATAGGTAGAAATCCTTTTGTTTCACATTTAAGGGTATTTGGTTGTGAGGCTTATGTTCATGCACCTCAAGAGAAGTGTTCTAAATTAGATCCAAAAGTACAAAAATGCATCTTTGTTGGTTATGGTGAGAATGTAAAAGGTTACAAGCTTTGGAATCCTCTGACCCATAAAATGGTTTTCTCTAGAGATGTGATTTTCAAGGAGTTTAGAGCTTACTTAGGTGAAGAACAACCAAAGGAGAAAGATAAGACAAAAACAATGCACTTTGAGATAAAGATAGAAAAGCAAGAAGATGCATGTGTGGAAGAAAAATTAGATGGATTTGAGGATGGAGAAGAAGAAAAGGGTTTAGAGAGTTTACAGGATGTGTGGGATGAGCACACAATAGAGGAAGAATAGGCAAAGCCCATTATTCCTACCTTGAGGACGTCCATAAGGCAACAAAATCTAGTTGATAGGTATAGCCCATCAGATTACCATTGTGTATTTGCTTTGTTGAGTACTAATGATGAACATAGATCTTTTAGAGAGGCTCTCTCTTTGGAGGAAAGTGAGTCTGGGATATAAGCCTTGTAGGAGGAGATGATGGCTTTGGATAGTTGTGATACCTAGGATCTTGTCAGTTTTCCCAAAGGAAGGAATTCCATTGGTTAAAAGTGGGTATTTAAGAAGAAATTTGGAGCAGATGGTCTATTAAAGTAGTACAAGGCTAGATTGGTGGCCAAGGGCTACTCCTAGAAAGAGGGAGTTGATTTTTGTGAAATTTTCTCTCCTGTTGCTAAGTTAACTTCTATTAGATTCATATTATCTATTGTTGTTGCTTATGGTTTTGAAATAGAGAAAATGGATGTTAAAATTGCATTCTTGCATGGGGATCTTGAGCAAGAAATTTATATGCAACAACTTGACAGTTTTGTTGTGAGAGGAAAAGAGCACTTGGTTTGCAGGTTAAAGAGATTTTTATATGGTTTGAAATAGTCACCCAGGATATGGTACCAAAAGTTTGATGCCTTTGCATTGAAGTTGGGTTTAGTTAGGAGTGAGGAGGATCATTGTGTTTACATTAAGGTTATTGATGATCAGATACTAATAATTATCTTGTATGTTGATGACATGTTGTTTATGCATAACAAAAAAGTAATGATTAGGGAGCTTAAGACTCAACTTTCTAGCACATTTGATATGAAGGATTTAGGGGCTACAAAATATATCCTTGGGATGGAGATCAGTAGGGATCAAGCTCATGAAAAGCTTTGGTTAAGTCAGAGTAAGTATATTGATACCATTTTGTAGAGGTTTAGTATGCATGACTGTAAACCAGTTAATATTCCATTTTTGGTTGGTACTAAGTTGAGTTTATCCATGTGTCCTAATTTTGATGATGATTTTGAAGAGATGTCTAATGTTCCTTATGCTAGTGCCATTGGTAGTTTGATGTATGCAATGATTTGCACTAGACCAGATATAGCCCAAGCAGTGGGAGTTTTGAGCAAGTTTATGTCTAACCCTGGTAGAGAGCATTGGACTTTTGTTAAGAGGGTTTTTAGATATTTGTGTGGTACTTCAAATTACTATTTGGTTTATCATGGTACTGATGATGTGGTTAAGTCATTGGACATACAAGGTTTTGTTGATGCAGATTGGATAGGTGACTTGGATAATCAAAGGTCCACTAGTGGCTATGTTTTTACCTTGTTTGGAGGTGCAGTGAGTTGGATGAGTAAGAGGAAGCCTATAGTTGCATTTTCCACCACTAAAGTAGTGTATATGACTACTACACATGCCTCTAAGGAAGTTGTTTGGTTACAGAGACTTGGTAATAGCATTGATTTTGATTGCAGGACAGTTGAGATTGGATGTGACAGTCAGAGTGCCATATGTTTAGCCAAAAATCCTATGTATCATGCTCATACTAAGCATGTTTATGTTTGGTATCACTTTGTGTGAGAGATGGTTGAGAATGGTAAGGTGTTGATTGAGAAGGTTGACACTTTGGATAATTTTGTAGATTCTCTCACGAAGCTAGTGACCACAGATAAGTTCTCTTGGTGCAAGAAGGCCATGGGCCTTGATCACTGTACTTGATTATATGTTTTATTTGTATCTCATGGATGTAATTGCAATGCATAATGTCAAGTGGGAGAATGTTAGGATAGGTGGCATTATAATTGTTATCCTAAGTTGATAATTGTGTGTCTACACATTCTTTGGAAAGTGTTCTAGAGGACATGAGGGGTAAAATATTTATTATTTATTTTCCTATGACAAATTTTAATTGCATTCAAAGAGGTGGACCCACTACGGTGATGGTTATAGAGCATCTCGGGAGCATATATCCTTTTGGGTGTCCAACTTCTAGGTGGGGACCACTAGAAGTTCATGTTATTTGCATGTTATCCTAGGTTGGGCAACCAAGCTTGCATGTTCTTGGTTTGATCCGTTAGAGAGTTATGGAGCACTCGATATTGACCATTTTTCATTGGCTATGGGTTAGGCACCCATGTGAAGGACATGTGAGCATTTAATATTTTTACCATGCTTCTGAGTTGTCCACTAAGGGGGCCATGGGTTTTACTTGTTGTTTCGGGATACTATTTGTGGTATTCTCTCCCAAAAACTTTTATATATTGGAGCATTGAGATGGTGATTTGTAGAGGTGCATGTTTTTTGAGTAATGAAGTGCTGCAAAAATTCAGAGAGGATTGTAGTCTTGATGTACTTCCTTGAAGATTAATACAAATATCAGATCTCTTTGGGTGTGGATTTTTTTTCCGAAAGGGTTTCTCCACATATATCTTGTGTCACTTGTGGTTTGTTGATTTTTTTGCATGTTTGCAATTGCTAATCACATATCATAATATTGGTAATCTTGAAAATAATAATTCATATTTGCAAACACATAATTAATTTCATATTGCTACAAGTTTTACCTTGATTTCCAACAAATGCTTCCATGAAAAGCAACCATAAAAATCAACATATTTGACTCATGTGAATAGTGAGAAAACATTACCTAGTATGGTGCTCTAAAATGGACTATCAACTAATATGGACCCCACCTAACATTCAAAGACTCTCAACTCTCTCTCCTAAAACCTAGAATCTAGAAAGTGGTTTAAATAAAGTCAAATCAATTTGTATTTACCACTGTCAAATGAAACCTCCCCTCTTAATGTCATTACAACTAATATACAATCCAACCAAGAGAAAATACTTAATATACATTTCACCCAGTCAATCCCTAAGAATCCATGTACCCATTCCTAAGGTGTTGGAGTCACATGAAGTTCATAGGATTTGTAAGATTAATTTATCACCTTAATCCCAACAACAAGAGATAAATAAAACCAAGGTAAGTAGGCAACTTGACTAGGAAATAAAGGTAATGGAAAATTCAAGTGAATCATAAGAATAAAGAAAATGTAAGGGCACAACAAGTAAATTTTAGTAAAAAAATGTCAACATGGAAAACCAAAGGAGGAAAATCAAAAGGTAAATGTGAAATCAAATATATATTTCATTCTATGCATGAACACATGATCAAAAAGTATAACATAAGGCACTCATTTTCTTGTGTTTTCTTGTTTCTTAACTTGTGTTTGTGATAAAAAGATAAGCATTTATTGAATAATTTTTTTCTTTGATTTCATAATATTATTTACATGAAACTCAAGCATTTTTTCAACCTTTGCAACTTTTGTTTCTTGATTTTTCTCTTGTTTGATGTGCTCTTTATTTGTGTCATACTGTTTTTTAAATACATTAGTCTCATCTTATACTCTATGTTTTGTTCATTATTTCTTCTTTTATTGTTATATTTTTTCTTGAAACATATCTTGAAATTCCTTATGCATGAATTCTTAATCCTTGTATGGAGTTTTCCTTAGAGTTGGAATATATTTGTATAAATTAAAGTGACTCAAATTTGTGATTGGTTATCTCTTTATCTTTATATATTTATAATTTTTATTTGCATGAATAAATTTGAGGCATTAATGTAACACTAAAGGAATTTATTTAGATTTTTTGTCCATGGGTGTCCTAGTTTATATAGAACCTATCCTTAGTATGGATGATATGGCATAGGACATGGCCTCTTTTTTCCTAAACTTAAGTGGTAAGATGACACAACCCAAGGTTTTGATATATGTTAGTAGGAATGTTGATGGAAGTGAACAAGATGGAAAGCTCCAAAATCTATCCATCCCAAATTGATTGGGATGAAAGGTCCACCATACTTTCCATACAAGTGAATGGGGAAGAAGAGTGGAAACCCAACACTATGGGTGGGTAAGAAAAGGAAGTGGATGAAGTAGGATTGGTATAACAATTGATGTTTTGGTGGAATGTTTTAGGAATGGGTTAGTATAAATCTAGAGATTCTGATTAAGCATAAAAACAAACTCATTTCCCTTATCATTCACACTAGCTACTTGGATTTGATTTTGGAATCTATCATATCTTGAATGATATGCTTGAGACATGATTTTTTTTTTATCATGTCTAGGTACTCTATAAAATTTATAGAAGGCCTTCAGGTTAGATGAAGGTGGAAGCACTTTTTCATATTAAGAGGACAAATAGGACAAATCCAGGTCATATTATTTATGAGTTGTTGTAAGGTGAAATGCATTGGCTCATTAAGAGGACTAAAGTGACATTTTTTCTATATTTGTATTATTAATTCTATCATCACATAAGAGGACAATGTTGTAGCAATGTTTACAACAACATATGCCATATTATTAAAGTAGTTATTACTTTTAAAGTTTTTATTATATAATCTAGGACTTGATGAAATAACATGAGCTAGTGAGAAAGCCTCAAAGTAGTTAATAATCTATTGACAGTCATGCAAGTATGTATAAATGTATACAAATGAAGGATAAACCATCAATATAATATTATTCCTAATAAAAGTCTAAAGGCTTCTTATAAAGAGCCTTTATACACCAAAATCAGGGAGAGGATAAGGAATCTATGATAAAAAGTATTGATAAAGAGAAGATGAAATCAATCACCCTTTCATCAGAACCTTGTCTAAAATTGGCCATGCCAACATGAAGGTTATATGGGGGCCAATGGTAGTATGAAATTGTTGATTCAAGTTATCAAAAGTAGAGATGGAATGATCTAGAAGAGATAGAAATTAGTCTAATGTTGCATCCTTGAGGGAGTGAGAAAATATTTTTTCAACATCCTATCTTGAAAAATGAAATCAAAAAGAGATTATGAGTCATCTTTGTCATTATACTTTTTGAACATGTGCACCTCAAACCTCATAATAAGGGGTGTAGTGATAATATCAAGTGAGAGTGGGATATGATGATAATATGTAAATGTGAGAGGTTGTGAAGTGATGGAGAGTGTAGTGAATTTTTGTTATAGACTACCCACAGTTATGCATTAGTTGATTTATTACAAGATCTATAGTGTGGAGGGGTAGTAGCAATAGTGAGAGTAGTGGAAAAAGGTTGTGAAGAAATTCATGAGATGAAAGAGCTTATGAAGTGATGAGGTGACCATTAGGATATTTGAATGAAAAAGGTTGTGTCTCATGAAATATTTACATATGAATGAATTAGATTTGAACATGAAATCATAGATGTAGCAACATGGGTACAAGTAGTTGTGTGTACAATTAGAATTTGAATAAACATGTTAATTTGGTTATGCATTATGTTATAATGTGAGTGTTGGGTCTGCTCACATGTAGCCTCTAATGTATTAATATTAATATTAATTATAAGAACTTTACTACATAATAAATTAAGGGATTATTGATTACTACATAACTATGTCTTTATGAACTCTAGAATAGGTCCATAATTTTCACATACAATATCACTAACATTGAATGCTCTTTGAAATTCAATGAGATGTCTATCCAAGTAACATAATTCAATATGAAGGGTGGATTCATAATTGAATCCTCCTCTATATCATAAAAGTGTTAGGAGGTGATTTAGGTAATTGTGATAGAGTCATGTTATTCAAAATAAAATTTTAGAGTTGTTTTGGTGGGAGTTGCTTAAGGTCTTGAATGAGACATGTTTATATTTCTTAAACTCCTATAAATGATATTATCAAAGTAAAGTGATTGGGCCATGCAACTCACAAAATCTAAGGCCTCATAACAAACAATCAAGAATGTGATTTATTTTATGGTTTTAAAGTTTTTAATATTTTTTAAGTTTTTTAGAAAGCATAGAAGTGGCGGTAGGTTCACCATAATGAAAAATATGGAAAATTCAACCTAACTTAGAAAGTGTGTATGCTCTCTAAATTATATTATTCTCCAAATATTACCGTAGGATTTATCTAATGTTTAAAAATAAAATGTTTTGAAATGATTTTCTATTGTTTTTAAGAGCAAGTGCTCAAATTATCCTTGGAATTTTCTTTAAACTAGAAAAATGAAATTCATTAAGCTTAAGCAATAGAGCTGAAATAGAAAAAATATGATTTATTGTAGAATAAAAATAAAAATTTAGAAAATCAATGTGAGAATAGGAAATGATAAACAATTAAAACCTAGAGCTAGATATATGAGATCTTTGGTTGGGATACCTGTGTGACACATGGATGTATACATGACATGTTATAGTTTGTACAACTTTCATGATTTTTCTCGCTAGAAAACTCACTTATTTTCTTGTATTTTGTATCTAGCTACACATAAAACATGAAAGAACACTATAACACTTCCTAGTACATGATAAAAACTAATTTAAAACAATTTATTGTAAATATTTAAATGAAAATGAATTATGGCTCAAAGTAGAAGAAGGAATGTAAACCTCCATTTCATGAGAATCTCAAAGTGAAGACCAATAGGCTAAAATGGAAAAATTTTAGGGTTTCTAAGCAGATTGGCATGAATGGTCAAGCCTCTGCTTTGGATTTTCAACCTCCATGGGTAGAAAATATTTATAAATGAATAAAAGAGTGTGTGCTTCTATCCTAAGTGAGTCTAGGAAATGAAGAACAGTGACAATGGAATGAAATAGAACCCAAGGAGTGCAAATAAATATATAAATGAGAGAGAATAAGTAGAAATGGAGATCCCAAGGTGCCAAGGGTACTACAAAAGGATTCTACAATAACAATAATAAATATATTTAAAGCGAGATAATTTAACAAACAAGACAATATCACCTCACAAGCTTGGTGAATCCAAGGGAGGTAAGAATGTTATTAGAGAATGTTACTAAACTTCCAAGGAGTGTTTTAGAGAGTTATATAGTGCTTACATGAAAACAAAAAATTTAGATAATGTTTGTCTAGAGCTAGAAATACAAGTAAGAGTGTTAAAAATTAAGAGATTGAGTGATAAAATCTAGTGGAATGAGATATAAGATCAAAAATAGGAAAGAGGGGGATAAGGGGGTTGCTAGTTATTTGGATCTACTCTAGAGTGGTTACCACCAACTTGGGAAAGTTATTGGTGGTAAAATTATCCAAAATAACTTCTAAATGATGAACTATTTCTAGAAATTTATCCATTGTACTAGCATCCAAATAATTTTAACTCTAAAAAGGATAAACACCAAAAAAATACAAGGTTAATGTATTTGTAACATTAATTTTCACAAAAAGTACTATGGGAAAATTCTTGTCAGATTGAACATTGCATACTTTGGAAAACTGGTGATCTGCAAGTGGGAGGGACGCCGTGCATCTCGAGGGACCTTGTGATGGTCGTATGCCATCGTTGGGTTTGATGTCTTCCCCATTTCGCCCTCCTTCTTCCCTGGTCTTTTCAGCATTAATAGTTTAGAGAACATCATTACTCTGTATGATAAAAATTGTGCATTGTTTCCTTAGTTGTTTTTCCCTGGCTCTCCCATGTGGGTAGAGGGCTAGGGCATAATTTTTCTAACCTCTAGCTCTTCCCGCGGATCCACCATTGTGTTTATGTAGTGCGGTGGATGTATGTCAAATGCAACGGGTGATCCAGGCAATCATGGGGAAGAACCCCCTTGTGTCGTGGATGCAAGTCTTAAGAATCTCGTGGTGGAGGACATGAGTGGCAATCCACGTTCCTTCAAAGACATTGTTGCAAGAGAAAGCGGGACGGTGATTCCGAGAGAAGCAAATTTCGTTAACGTGGAGGATGGAGCCATTTACAAAGACCTACAACCCAGAGGAGAAGGTAAGCATCCCTCCAAGTGCCTTAAAAAAGCTCTTCTAATTCCTAATGATGACATGGCTATGTCAATGAATAGAGAAGAGCGTAAGTATAGAAATATTGCCATTTTTTCTCTGGTCTTGATGTAAATAAAACCCTGTCAAGAAAGTTTTTTGATCAATGGCTAAGCAATGTGTGGAATAGAAAATTAGGGATTCAACAAACTTTTTGTAGAATGATACAAAAAGGGTCTATTTTTAATGTTGTTTCAAACAAAGGAAATGCAAAATAATGTTGTTAAGAAGAAGTTTCAGTTTGTGGGTAGCGCAATATTTAGGGCTATCCCATGGTCCATGAATTTTCTCTATGATGAGGTGGTAGCCCTGACCTACCCGCCATAGATTACCCTAAAAAACCTCCCTCTCCTTTTATGGTCGTTCATCCCTCACCTTGTCGGCCAGTTTGGAAGGGTCCTAAAAATTGAAGAAACCAGAGCCCTTCTCCTGCACATGGATGCAAGGGTTCTTGTTTCCATTTCGTCGGGAGTGGATATTCCAGAGGAAGTAGAAGTCAAAACCGAAACTTCCATTATGGCCTATAAAATAGAGCTCCTTGGGGGAATCAATGCTTGTTTCCTCTGCAAAAAAAAGAGGGAGACTTGAGGAAGAACTGTCCAATCCTGCGAAGTCGTGGTCAAGGAAAAAATAATAATTGCAGGAAGGGTTATGTTGCTAACCCTAATTCTTCACACCCCCCGCATCAGCTATCAACAACGGTATTCAAAAGGGAAATGATGCCCCCATTTCAAATGCAATGGTTGACATGATACTCGATGAGGCCGAAGCAAGCATTAGTGATAAAGGGGAGACTTCCATACCCACAGGTGAAAAAGGATTCGACAATTCTAACCTTGACCTTTCCCCCGAGGAAGAATCCCTAAACTGGGAAAAGATAATCTCTTAGATGATATTTTCATTAAGGAAGTACCCATGGAACCCGTGCCAGAACTGTCCCCTATGATTGTGGCTAATAAGGATGTGTCTGAAAACATAGCCCAAGAGATTGGGTTGGAGGTGCCCAAGGAAACCACCCCATTAATCCTAGTTGAAAAAAGAATGCTCAAGAACTTGTCATGGATAGAATTAAAAAGAGTATTGAAAATAATAAAAATATTAAAGATAGAATTGGGGCCCCAATGAAGGATGGAGGTGGGGTAGAGAATGAGACATAAATTGAAAATCCTCCTATAAAAAGAATCACCCTCTCCAGACTGATCCAGGCTAGTAATAATAAAACTAATTTAAATGAAGACGACAAGAATAACCTGCCAAATAAAAATGCTAACTCTAAGGAACTTGTTCCTCCCGAAGTAACCTACACTACAAATGTTGAACCTAAAAATAAGGTTAGTCTCTTGACATCATTCTAGGGATCTCAAGGAGAGGCTATTAATCTAGACTTTACCCCCAAGGAAGATGATTTAGAACAACTAAAGCATATTCTTAATAAAGATGGGAACCATGTAGAGGATAAAGGGAGAGTAGGCGAATAGGAGGCTGACATAGGGGTAGATTCCCAAGGGAAGGCGACTCTTAATTATGACATTGGAAAAGAATCTTGTGCCAAGGAAATGTTGGGGCAAAAAAGAAGGGGAAGAAGGCAAAAGATAAAAGAGTTCATCCCTTATCTTCAGGGCAATCCTAAAAAGATAGAAATACCTAAAGGATTTGAAGGATTTAGGAGTATAGAGGAGGAAACCCAAGATAAGGATGCTAATTACTCTTAACTGCATTTCATTGAATATCAGGGGGCTAGAATCCCTTGATAGGAAATATGGCATTACAAGGCTTCTAATGCAAGAAAAGCATAAAGATTTTATGATGTTACAGGAAGTAAAAGTTGTGGGGTTCACTTTGCAAACCAACCTCAGATTTATTTGGAAGGACTCAAGTAGCTTCACTTCCAATCATGAGAAAGGGAAGGGGGGAATTTCCTTGTTAGTTACTAATAAGTGGAGTAAATGGGTGAAGGAACATGGGTCTTCCCCGTGTAATAGAGATGTCTGGATACACATAAAAGGAGGATCTAAATTTTGGGGTATGTGTCATCTACGCTCTAAATGAATACAGAGCAAGGTGTGAACTATGGGATTGGCTTAGCAAGCTTCCTAGGATACTGTGGATAATAGGGGGAGATTTTAACATGATAGAAAGTATTGATGATAAAACTAGGGGAGCAGATATGGGGTGGAATGGGAATGAAAGATACTTTTGGTATAAGATGCAAAATTTCCTCAGAATATTTGATCCCCTAGAAGGTACAAAAAAGGAAAATAAAGCCATCTAGTATACCTAGTGCAATGCACAACAGGGCAACAGGAGAATCTACTATAGGCTTGATAGATTCTATGCCAGCAAAGATAGCTTTCTCTTTGATCAAGTCGATGGGGCTAATAGTAGGGTCAAGGCGAAGCCCTAGACACTTTCTAACCATCACCCCATCATGTTGCAAATTTGCATAAACAAAGAGGGTGAAAGACCTCAAAAAAAGGGAGAAAAATTCATCCTCAATTCGAGTCTGTTAAAACTTGATGATAGTATCAGTGCTATCTTCACTTTAAGAGAGATCAATAGAGTCCTCTATGCAAACATAAGCCCCATAGACAAATGAAATTTAAATGTTAAAAGCTAGCAAAGAATATTCCAAACAATAAGTGAACAAAGGGCCAAGGAAAATAGGAGAGCTGAGAGTCAACTCCAGAACACCCTGCTAAAAATTGAGGGCAAGTTGCAAAATGCCCCGGAAGATGTAGAAGCTAATAAAGAACTAATATACATTAAGGGATAGCTAAGGAAGATCCAGGCCTATAAAGACCAAGGCCTAAAAAAGAGAGCAAAATTGAGCTAGATATCCCAGGGTGATAGAGGCTCAAAATTCTTCTTCAGGTGCCTCAAATAAAAGCAGGCCAAAGAGACCATTGGGTGTATTTGGGATGAAGGGGTTATGTCCAAAGACTTGGATGCCATTAAGGAAAAGTTCCATCAGTTTTATAAAAATCCTTTCACTATAGAATGCTTGGGACAACAAGGAAAGGAAGTAAGGGAGGTGTGTAAAAAACTTATCCCAAAGAAGATCTCTAGGGAAGAACACTCCAAGCTAAACCAATAGCTAACAAAAGAAGAAATAAAAAATGCAATCCTATCAATGAGTAATGGAAAGTCACCTAGGGAAGATGGTTTGAATGTAGAGTTCTACAAGGAAAATATAGATTGGATAAGTGATGACCTCCTCCAAGTCTACATGTAAGCCATTGAGAAAGGCTCACTTGGAAAAGATATAAACCATGGAATAATAAAACTGATCCCTAAAGAGGGGGACAAATCTCTCCTAAAAAAATGGAGGCCCATAACCGTGCTCAGTGTATCCTATAAAGTTCTAGCGAAGACAATTGCTAGGAGATTAACTGACATCCTCCCAAGGATAATAAACAACACCCAAACTAGGTTTATCAAAGGTAGGTATATATTGGAAAATATGATTACTAGCTAGGAAGCCGTGAAATGTAGTAGGAACACCAATTAGGATGTGGGTATGTTGCTTCTAGACTTTGAAAAAGCATACGGTAGGATTGAATTTCCCTTCATAATGATGGTGCTTGAGGCCTTTGGTTTCCCTAATCTCTTCTGTCAAATGATTAAAACACTCATGAATGAAGCCACAACATAGGTTGAGGTGAATGGGGAACTAACTGAGGAGTTTTAGCTACAAAGATCTATAAGGCAAGGCTGCCCACTGGATCCCTCTCTGTTTGTGATTGTAGTCGATGCCCTCCACTATATTTTAAGGGACCAATCAATAAGCCCAAAGGTCCAAGGGCCCATTCTCCCAAACAAAGAAGAGCTTGTGAACATACAATTTGCTGATGATACAACCTTGTTTGTAAAACTAGAACAAGAAAAAAAATTGAACTTAATGGAAAAAATGGAGCTTTTCAATCAAGCTTTTGGAGAAAAAATATCAAAGGGAAAATCGGTCATGTTGTCATGGAAAGACAAGCCGCCTGAGTTGCTAAATGAACATGAATTCCAATGGGGATGACCTAATAAAATGGTGAAATACCTAGGCATCCCGTTTGTAATTGAGCCCAACCTAAAAGAGATATGGGAATGGATGAAAGGAAAAATAATTAAGAAGCTAGAAGCCTAGAACAAACAATATTTGTCCATAGCTGGGAGAGCTTAGATTTGCCAAAAAGTGTTGGCCTTGTACAATATATACTATGCCTCAGTTTGGTTGTTTAATAGCTACCAAATTGAGGAAATCCAAAAGAGGATAAGGCAATTTCTCTGGTCAGATGGCAAAGGAAATAAGAAGAGACATGTAGTCAAATGGGAAACCTATTGCATTGAGAGACAGATGGGAGACCTAGGTCTCAAAGATCTGAAGAAACAAGGTATAACCCTTGCAATGAAATGGATCTGTAGGAGTCTGAAAGGAAGCGAGCCTTGAAAATTTTTGGTCAGGAACAATATAAAAAATGCAGTCCCCAAAAGAGCCAAAGCCTGGAAGAACCTACCCATGTATGACCTTTTATTCAACTATTTCCCTTATCTCCTGCAAGTTCCTATGTATTCAAGAGCCTGTGGAAAGCGTGGGAAATGAGCAAAAAAGCCATTCTGAATCAACTCCCAGAGGATAAAGATCTAGACAATATCCTCCCCTTGAGATCGATATGGTGGAATACCTTTCACAATAACAAGCCCCTTGCTCTCCTTCAAGGGTGTTCTGCTGAGGAGTGGAATAGGAAGGGTATCTCCATCTTTAAGGATATAAAGTGTAATGGCCAACTATTGAGCTGGGAAGAGATCTCTTTAAAGTTTGATATGCCCTTAACTCAAAAAAGAACCTTTGAAAGACTAAAACAGATAAGAGGTAAAATGTTGAATAATAAAAAAGAAAACCAAAGCAATAAACAAGATTTTGATTGGATAAGTAATGAGAATCTAGTAAAAATCAAAGCCAAATAAATCTATAAACTTGTGATACCCCCTCCTAATCTTGCGAAACAACTAAATTGTTGTTGGAATTTTAATTTGAACCAAAATGATTGGAACAAGGTATTCTTAGAGATATGGTACAATGTATTGGAACCCAAGAAATCAGGTTTTAAATGGATTTTCATCCTTCAAAAGCTGCCTAACTTTGACCCTAAAGGAAATACCAACATACGTAAAATCTATAAGCAAACTGAAAGCTTCTCTCATTTATTTTTCGATTGTTTTTTTGCTAAGGAGGTCTGGAGCCTATTTCTAATTGATGTTGCAGGATATGGTGATGCAAAGGAAAAAATGAAAAAGGAAATTATTCTTGGAAAAATTGCAGGGTTAGATAAAGGAAATAATATGTGTTGGTTATTACTAACAACTAAAATCTTGTGGTTTCTTTGGAATGCTAGGAATTATGTAAGGTACTAGGGCATTAGGAGGGCACTTACTGAGTCTAATAGAAGACTCATTGTGTTTAATGTCTTCCTACAAGTCTCTATGACACTGGAGGTCACCAAAGCCAAATACTAGAGGTTGATGGAGAAAGGGAAAGCATAAATCACCAAAGAGGAGGCAGTAAGTGCAAATCAATGGCTATAGTGAACCCAAATTTGAAGAAGCTCATAGGGAAAGAGCCCAAAAACAACAACATTAAGGATAAGGTTGGAACCAAAGAAAAAGATTGAAAGATGGTGATACAAGAATCAGTTTTGACATACTAACAGCAAGCATATAGAAACAACAATCTAATAGAAGCAAGAAACACTATGCTAATAGTTAACCCCTTATGTAAATCAATTTTGTAACAAGGCAGATACACCAATAGTTAAAAGTATTCGGCCCTATGATGCCACCCATGAATAGGGGTCCCAAGACTCATTTTTGAATCTAGCTACAATGTAATGTTTTGTTTACGATAATGAATACAAAAAAAAAAGGTACTATGGGAGACAAGGCCTTGGTACTAGGGGTGGAAAAATACTAAGGCAAGGGCTAAAATAAACATAAAAAAATCTAGGGTAGATGGAAATTAAAGTGGATCCAAAATGTAATGTTAAGTGTATGCAATTTTTTATTTTATAATATGAACAACCAAGACTTTGTAAATGAACTTACTAATTTAGTGAATAAACAAAACCCTAAACAACTAGTGAAAATGTTCATTAATGATCCATATGGATTAAAATGTTTGTAACCAATTTAGGCTAAACTTACTTTTGTTTTGATGAAAAAGGGATCCTAGGTCTAATAAATAGAACACTAAAATCAATCCTTTTTCAAGAGAACATTAGGATGCAAATCAACAAGGTGATTAGATTGGCTTTCAACCATGAAGGTGAGTCAATCAAACCTAGATTTGATCCTTTAGATCCTTGGAAATTAATTAGGAATGATTTTCCTTGATTGACCTAATTAAACTATGTGTCCTAGATTGAAAATGCAAGATTTTGACAACATAAAGACTGTAACAAAAAATTTCAACACTAGATCTAAGAAAGGCAGAGTTTTGTGCACATATCTTGTAAGTTTAAGCCTAAAAATGGAGGGCATAGGTGCCTAGGGTGCCACTATCCTTATAGGTGTAATTTATATATGTTTTCATAGTTCTCTAGTGTTAGATCTGAGCTTTTGTTTCCCACTTGTCGCACTGTCATATCACAGTCGAATAATTCTATGACTGAGTTTATGTGAGTTGTCAAGGTGTAGAATTTCAATTGCGACAATGAATAATTAACCTTCAAACTTCCTTCAATCATCTTCAAACCTGAAACCTACACATTGAAAGAGAGAAGAAAGGTTGTGCCATTTAGGGGCTTGCCTTGGTCAAACCCCATGTTAGTGTTTCCATTTCCACAATGACAATGTCAATGATAAATGGATGAATGATAGGGAATGATGAATTCACAAAGTGCTACAACTCACCACCCTTTAATGGCTTCCTTGAAGGACTGAAGTCATACACATCTCCTCAAGGCTTGGATCTTTCTTGCTTGAATTTCTTGAAGACCTACAAGGGTTAGATCTCACAAACAATATGAAAACATAAACATGAATACACTCACATACATTTTGACATGATGTTTGGATCTTGAATTGATGTAATTACTCCTCTAATGGTTGCTCTTGACTTGCTTGATAATGCTCTTGATAATAATTTCTCCAATAATTTTTAATTAGTTTTCAAATGATGCAATAACTAGGTATTTATAGGCATTTAATCTAATTTCCCAAAAAATAAATCTTGATGGCCAACTTTAGACATTTGAAATTCAAATAATAAAATGCCACCTTTGACATATTTGAATTTGGCGTCAAAATAGGGGGATATATGTGCCTAGGGTGCCACTGTCCCAACCCTATTTTGCAAGATACACAATTTTAGGAGAAAATAAATAAATGAAATGCCACCTTTGACCTTTGTAAATTTGGGGCTAGATTAAGAGGACAAGGGAACCAAGGGCACCCTTGTCTAGACCCACTTTCTTTGGATCTAAAAAGCTAGAGGCAAAAATATTGAATAAATTCTTAGGTTGCTCATTTGCAATTTGTCAATAAATGATAAAATAGGCCACAAAATGTATAATTTAGGAAATTAGGTGTTCAATAGGTACATTCACTTAAGAGGGAGAAAAAAATAGTATGAAATTGTCATAGGTGACAATTTACGATGCTACAACTTAATCTATTTTGGCTAGTGTTGGCCTCCTACAATGGTTTAATAACCAAGCCTTTAGGGTTGTGACTTAGAGATTGAACATCTACACTAAGTAGCTATCTTACTCATCATGAAGGTGCATTTCACTTGTCAACCCAGGGATGTAAACTTGAAATGGGTCAGCACTGTATGTGCACTAGGACTTCATTGCAATCATCCATAAACTAGGAAAGAAAACAATGTTGGAAATGAAGTGCTGGAAAGAAATCAACTGAAATAATGAGCATAAATCAACATCTACACTAAGCATTAATCAACTGGACTGAAACTAAATGAAATAAATGGAAATTCCAACAAACAAACAGGAAACTACTCTATTTGCCTTGGTTGCAAGAACAGTCAGAACAAAATTTCAGTGGCTGCAAGAACTGACAGTTGTTGAAACTGGAACTAACTACTAAACATAAAATGACTTCTAGACTAATAGATGGAATTCTCACCAAGTGGACCCCCTTGAGTGAGTCTCCCTTACATTAACACAAATGCAACAACTCAAAATATCATATATTATTTCTTGAAAGCATAAGTACAACATCTTAGCTATAGAACTGTAAAACTAGAAAATGCGAGTACAAGCTTAGAATATCCAACCTCCTCAAAAGGAGCATCTAACCATACTTATAGGGAGAAAACTACTGACTATCCCTAACTACCTAGGCAGTCGACTCCATCAAAATAGGAGGATGACACTTATTGAAAGCATAGAAAAAAATGGAGGAAGTTACGCATGTGCTAAATTGGTCAAAGCAGACTTGCTTGAACAGGAATCTAACACAATGCACTCCCTAGATTTTCTCAACAACAAGTATGACCATTAAAAACATGGCTAGATTCTTTTATTTGAATTAAGAATGTCCCTCCATAAGAGTTTTCCCGCTTTGGCTTCTTAATGATTAGCTTCATGACTTCTCGGTAACTGACCAACTAGCAATAATTTCTCCCATGTAGCATGCTTTGTTGACATCAACATTTTAGTGGAAACCTGCAAAATAGCATTAGCAAGCACAAACAAATGTATATCTATAATTACCTCAGTAACATCCATTCAACCACTAGTAAATTCATCATAGATAATTCTCATAGCATGATAATTTCATTGAAGTCACAGAGCTAAAGTTTATGTCCAAAGTCTATGGTTTTAAGAAAAATATCAACAACCAAGTGTTAAAGTCTATGATAGCAACAACAAATATGTAATGGATCCTATCAAAATTGAGCCATTAATTGAGCTCATCATTTCCCCCCAACCTAACGTTTTGTTGGTCCTCCAGTAGAAGGAGCACTAAACTTTTGCCTAGTTAATGCCCTGAAGTCAGCTTCTACCAGCTGTCCCACATCAGTATCTACGGTGGCTGAATCAGTATCCCAATAGAATCCTTGTTTGTTCTCCAATCTGTTCCATCTTGTTCTTTCTACAACTATGCCATAATGGTAGAACTTGTAATCTGCCATAGGCCACAGTAATGTAGGTGGCTGAAATGTTAAGGGAAGCCAACATTGTTGCTTTCTTCTACCAATCTATATATACCTATCAACCCTTTTGCATTTTGCAACATAGTTCTATAAAGAGTGGGGTTTAGCCTATTTCAACTCTTATGGAAAATTGTTCCACCTTTGTGCTAAATATCCCATTATTGATTTTCCTATGGTTTCAGCTACCTTCTCATATTCTTTGTAGGTTTCTTCTCTAACGGGCATAATCTTAGCTTTGTAGCTAGGGCGGTAAAGAATTTTGTGCCATGTCATGAAAATATCTCCAGGGTTACTAGATTCGGCCCTGATAAGCAAGGGAGTATGAAGTTCCCTTTCCCTGTAAGTTCTATACTATTGTCCCCAACTAATGTCATTTTGAATCCAAGACATAAATGCCCTTAAATGAAGGTCCCCAATATAAAGCAAGGGATTCCAATCATGATCATCAGATAAAACATAATTGTGCAGGTATAATTCATATAAAAAAAATTTAACATCAGGAGGAGCAAGCTGATAAGCTTGGAAAAATTCATGTGGAGTGTCAAAAGTAGGACTCAAACCTGAAATGATCCTTGATAGCTTGAAGGAAAGATTTCGCTCCTTCAAGTGCAGAGCATACACTCTAGGAGGAGTTCTACATGCTAGCATTTTTGGTATTAATTCTACCACATTATCTACCCTTTCCTTCAAGGCAACAATTTTTGCATTCTTCTCTTCAATCTCTACATCTTTCTTTTTAATCACATTTTGCAGCTCACGCCTTTCCTTTTTCCATTCTTCTTCCTTTCTTTGCATCTCACTCCACAACTTTAGAGCTATGTCATTCCATGAAAAGGCAGGGGGTTTATGTATTCCTACCAAAATCTTCCCTAGCACCGATTTTTGTTGTTCATATAACACCAGTTGCAGAGATTCAAGTTGTTCATCCTGCTCTAGCTGCAGGAACTTTGGAATCTCATCTTGTTCTTGCTGCAGGGGTTCTAGACTTATGTTTTGTTCCTAATTCCCAACTTGTTCTACAATGGCAGCGAGCTCATCCAATATGATATTTGTATGTTCCTCAAAAATATCTTTCTCCTCAACATTCACCTGCCCCGCCTAAGGCTTCTCTTTGGAGGTGCACTAGTGGTTGGCCCAACTGGTTTTGATTTCTTAGGAGGATTTTTGTCTTTTCCTTTGGCTACAGGAGGAACAGTGTTATCAACCTTTCATTTTCTAGGGCCTGGTGTTGATTTTTCTGCCACTTGCTTCTCATCTTTTCCTTTTCTCATTTTTGCTTCTCTCATTTGTGCCTCTTCTCTCCTAAGGGAAGCCCTAGTTTGAATTGGGGTTTTGGGAGGGGCATTATCATCAGAATCTGAGGATGAACTTTCCTCTCCTAAATATTCTGACTCAGAAGAATCAATTTCAATGGCTTGCTCAACTGCAGGAGGGTTTGAACTAGGGTTTTCACCATAGGTTAATGCTCCAGGAGTAACTTCAGCAGCCCTCACTCCCCTACTAACCCTACGGGGTTGAGGCTAACCTCTAACATGCTCTGGTCTAAATTGATCAATGTTTAAAAACTCCTCCCATGTCATATCAGATACTTCATGCAGAGATTTTTCCACTAGTAATTTGATTAAACAATGGTGAGAGACAAAATTATCCCTACCTTTCTAGGTTTCGGCCGCCATGATGGCATGGAGATGATATAGCACATTGGGAACATTCATTCTTCATCCATGTCTCATATAGTTCAAGAGCTTGAAGTGTACAGAATGGAGGCATGAATGGTGGACCTCACAAGTGATGTACTTAACAATGTGGAAAACTAATTGTCTCCATGGCTCTAGAAGAGAAGTTCTTTTTGTACCCTATTTATCCACAACCAATGGGGGATCATTGGGTTCAGTAAATTCAGCCCTGGCTGACCTTGCATCTTTTGTAGTAGGGTATGGCTCGCCATTAGTAGGTAAGCCCATTACCTTCGTAATTTTTTCCTCAGTAACAATCACCTCAAATCCTTATATTGTTGCCTTCCCCTCAGAGAATGTTTGTGCAAATTCCTGCGCAATGTCTTCGTTGTAGCTATCGAGCTTCAAGAAATAGTCCAACCATCCACAATTTCTAAACTCTACCAAAGAAGGTGCATCCTGCATTACCACGTTATGAACCGTGGGTTCACTCCTAATTAGTTGACCTCTCATTATTCAGCTGCTCATAATCAACAAGCACTCTGCTAAA
>VDFB02047230.1:150989530-151167811 GCA_007258455.2 Sequoia sempervirens | reverse complement strand
GTCACCAATCATGTCACGACAACACCCATTGTCAATCACCCAAGCATTTGCCTCTTCCTTTACATGAAAAGCAGTCCATACTGCCATTGATCTTTCATTAACTTTGTTATTCTGCAAGGCACCAGCCCTTTTACATTCTCCAATATTGTTCTTTTTTCCTTCTAGAGCCATGAATAGATTTTCATCATTTGAATCATTATCTTCATCTTCAGAGGAACAACTTCTCTCCTTAGAATAAAATCCTCTTTTGTTTTTCTCTCTTTTGTTGTCATCAACAGATTCTTTATAGGGACATTTAGATGCAAAAATGACCAATTCTTCCACAATTGAAACATTTGAAAGGTAACTTACCTTTGTACTTGCCAGTGCCTTTCTTCAATATTCTCATAAAGTTTGCTTCAACTTCATCATCTTCAATCTTTTTGTTAGCTTTAAATGTAGCTTCCCTTTTTGGAACATGTTGATCAAACTCTCTCATTTCAAAGGTACTAAGAGTGCCAAACATTTCATCAACGGAGTACTGATCCAAGTCTTTATATTCTTCAATGGCAGACACCTTATGACTATAATATTTAGGGAGAGATCTCAGAACCTTCTTCATAATCTCACTTTCTTTTACTTCCCCACCAAGACTAGTGATGCTAGAGACAACTTCTTGTACCTGGAGCATTAACTTGTAATGTTTTCATCTTTTGTCATCTTTAAAGTCTCAAATATACTTTTAAATATCTACATCTTAGCTTTCTTCACTTTAGTATCACCTTCATAGATACTGATAAGCTTTTCCCACACATTTTTAGTAGAACTAAAATTCATCACCTTCAAAATTTTGGAATAAGCTAATCCACATAAGAGAGCATTCTTAGCTTTGGCATTGCATTCATATAATTTGATTTTAGTAGGATATGTTGGAGTAGTAAGAGAAATATAACCACTTTTGATTGATTGCCAAACACCAAACCCTGGGGATTTTAGGTGTCCTTCCATTCTCAATTTCTTGGAAGTATTATTAGTCCCATCAAACCTAGGACCCTTGTATGAGCCATCATGTGCCATCCCAAATCTTTTACCTCAGGCTACTAGGCTTCTTCAGAGGAACTTGGCTCTAATACCAATTGTTGAACACTCTTGGATACCGAGAGGGGAGTGAATCAGTCTACTTAAAACTTAAACCCTTCCAAAACTTAGAAACTCTTTAGCCCAACATAGACTTATTAACTCAACCAAAAGCCTTTAAGCAGATTAGCAGAAAGTTATAGCAGTTTAAGCCTTCGACAACTTCAACAAAGAAAGATATATCAATTCTAACTCTAATTAGATCAGCAACAATGAGAAAGAAATAATGAACACACACATGCACAACGAGACATTAGATTTACGTGGAAAAACCAATGAGGTAAAAACCATAGTGAGAGTTAACTCACAATATAAAAGCTCATTGCCAAAAGGATTTGCAAACCAAGGCTCACTACCTCATCGCAAGATACAAAGGACTCATAGGACTAAAGTAAACACAACTATAGATGCAAGATACAAGGACCTGATGAGATTCACTATTTCAGAGCAGGATACAAAAATTTTATGAGAGAATTACAATATTTTTCAACATAACACTCTATTGACTGAGGCGTTGTAGAACATCTGATCTTTCCTCTTCACAATGTAGCACTAACTCTGCTAGATATTCAATAAATTCCACAAACTTTCTTTTTTGCACTTGTACAATTCTCCATCTTATTGCATCCAAAATGATCTTGCATTTATATCCATCGCAACACTTCAAAACTTTAATTAGGTCATCCAAAAGAAGATACACAATGAATTCAACAAGTCGGCCACCAAAGCATAATGCGGTTCTATCCTGATGATAGAGAGGACCAAAAAAACCCTTATTACATCTTCCAATGTGATCCAAAACAATTCACATGCTAGCGCACATAAAACTAAGTCGACATCAAAGGAAACGTGTAGATGAAACATGAAGCACATAACTAGTCGGCCCTAAAACATTCCTTCAATTGAATTTTCTCAAGGTAGTTCTAACCAAGATAGGTCAAGACCCAAATCTATCACAACACATCTTCAATTGCTGGTGTAGACCTCCAAGCACATGGTGCAAGCAAAAGAACAAGCCCTATTGGCCAAATATCTACAAATAATCCAGAAAGCCAACTCAAGGCATAATGTAGCACTAAAGCGGCCCAATCAACAACATGCAGATCACATGGGGATGTTCCATGAACATCCAAAAATACTTCCATACACTTCTATCATACTGTCATGCCACCAATAGCCACTGTAGATCAAACAAGAATATATCACTTCATCCAGGAAGCACAAAACACATGATCAGAAGATGTGACATTAGCAGATCAACTTGCGGACCACTTCAACACATGAAATTGGAACTAAGACACTGCATAGATGTTGAGAACACATCCACCAAGACACATGAGTAGAGACATAAATGCGAAGAAATGTGGAGCATTTCCTAGACCAGTCTAGACAACCAACAACACTGCCAACCTTTTGCAATACATAGAAACCTCCTCAGCAACACTGGTGACTTGAAAAGATAGGAGTACAACATCCATAGAGCACTAACTTTGAATCCCAAACTGCAAGACCATATCTTCAATAGCGGAGGAACGCAGAGCATTCTCCCAAGCAGTCTTTAAAGCAACTTCCTAAACCAAAAACACTTAAGCAACTCGTGGAGGCTAAATCTTTCTTTCAACAACACATGCTTTATGAGGAACATCAGGAGAGAGCAGAAGACATACTGTAGACCTTCAACAACATCTCTCCACTTTCAACAATACTTCTAATGCTTCTAATCCTCATCTTAATATATCATTATGAAACTAACTTTGGTGACAAATCATTTTCAATGGCATCCATCCATAAACTTTAGCAAACATTAGAAAGACATGACATCCAACTATGAAATTCAACAATATTGAATGTAGTAATGCCAACCAATGCCAATGGCTAACAACCTTCTTTACTTCTCAAGTGTTGACATCAATGACAACCAACTGCCAATAACCTCACACAAATCTCCTCAAGTTTTGATATCAATTACAACCAAAAATCAGTGTTGACATCAATGACAATAACTTCCAACACCTATACCCTCAATCCTAATCCTTATACCCTATACCATCAACCCTAAACCCTACCCCTCAACCCTAAGCCCTAAAGCATATAAGCTAAACCCTCAAACCTAAACCCTATATCATATACCCTCAACCCTAGGCCCTAAAGCATATAGGATGAACCGTCGATCCCCCATACACTCAATCCTAAATGCCATACCCTCAACCCTAGGCCCTATATCATATACCCTCAAACCTAAACCCTACACTTAGCCCTAGGTCGTAAAGCCTATACACTCTACCCTAAACCTTATACCTTCAACCCTCAAGGTTCATATACCCTCAAACCTAAACCTTATCACTCAATCTTATACTCTCAACCCTAAACCTTATACCCTATATTGCCAACCATAAACCCTACACCCTATGACCTAAAACCTGATAAATAAACCTTATGCCCTATATGTTAAACCCTAAAACCCAACATTAATAATTTAAAACTAAAACCTACATAATTAAATTTAATCCCTAAACCCATAAACCATAGGCCCTGCACCCTAAATAATGAATAATTTTAGAGATATTAAAGGGAGAGAGGAGAGAGATAGAGAGGTGAGATAGAGAGAAGAGAGGTAGAGAAAGAGAGATATATGAGATATAGAGAAGAGAGATCTACATAGGGAGGGATGGGAGGAGAGGTAGGAAGGGGAGATAGATAGAAAGTTGAGATAGAGAGATCTAGGTAGATAGTGGAGAGAGCTAGAGAGGTTAGATAGAGAGAGGTAGATCTAGGGGAGAGAGAGAAGTGAGATAGAGAACAATAGAGACAGGGAGGAGAGTAGAGAGGGGGAGATGTGATACTTAACCCTAAACTATATACCCATAACTCGAAACCCTATACCCTATATCGTCAATTCCCTAAACCTTATCCCTCAACCCTAGGAACTAAAGCCAATAGGTTAAACCCTTAACCATATACTCAAACCTCAACCCTATACCTCAACCCTAGGCCCTAAAGCCTATAGACTAAAACCTCAACCCTCAACCCCATACCATATACCCTCTTGACCTTAAACCCTATCCCTCAACCTTGGACCCTAAGGCCTATATAATAAACCCTCAACCATATATACTCAACCCTAAATCATATCCCTCAACCCTAGGCCCTAAAGCCTATAGGTGAACCCTTGACCCTATACACTCAATCCTAAATGATATACCCTCAACCCTATACACTATATCATATACCCTCAACTCTAAACCCTACACTCAAACCTAGGTCATAAAACTTATACACACTACCCTAAACCTTATACCTTCAACCCTCAAGGTTCCTATACCCTCAAACCTAAACCTTATAACTCAATCTTATACTCTCAATCCTAAAACCTATACCTTATATTGTCGACCGTAAACCCTACACCCTACAACCTAAACCTTAATACATGACCTTGCCACTGTATGTTGAAGCTAAAACTAACATTAGCTGGGTCTCGTCGTTAAATCAGCCAGCATCCGACAAAACCACTCCGTTATCGTCGTTCCGAGAGACAGAGATCCGAAGGTGGTCGTGAAAGATAGATAAAGGATCGAAAGATCGGGAGAAGGGAGGGTGAAGGAATCCGGTGGAAGTCGTCCGAAATTAAGTCGGTGGTCGTCGAAATCGTCGAGAGATAAGTGAAATAGAGAATAATAAAGATGGGGAGGAGAGTAGAGAGGGGGGAGATGTGATATGATATATAAAGAGGTAGGTAGAACCTCAACCCTCTATCATCCACCAAAAACCCTACACCCTAAACCCTAAACACTAGGAGATGCACCTTGAACCCTATACACTAAACCCTAAATATTCACATTAATAATTAACAATAAAACCTATGCCCTCAACCCTAAACAATATACTCTCAACCATCAAACCTAAACCCTAAACTCTAAATTCTTCATAGAAATGCAAGCACATTAGGGAGAGACAAATGGAGGAGTGAGAGAGAGAGGGAGAGAGAGACAAAGAAATGGAGGGATGGAAATATGGAGAGAGAAATAAAGAGGATTTTTTTCTTCATAGGGACATGAGCACATTATAACACACTTTCTCCTTTGAAGATGATTTTTTAGCATGGGGATAAAGCAAATCCTCGATCAAAATAAAGCGTCAAAAAATCCGAGATCAGGAAAAATCAGAGCAAATCCATCAGAGGATCGATAAAGATTTCAAAATCGAGCATCATCCGCAGAAAAGATCACTTTGCGTCAAAGGAAAAGTCGGAAAAGATGAAAAATCTCCGGAAAAGTCAGGCTATTAAAGCGTCGAAAATTCGAAACTCAAAAATCGAACAGAGAGGTGGAAGGGGAGAGAGCTAGAAATTAAGATGCAAGAACATGATGCTTTTAGTGCAACCCAAAACATGAGCATGTTTTGGATTGCATAAAACACGTACACATTTTGGCTTGCACAAAACACGTACATGTTTTGGTTTGTAAAAAAATGCACATGTTTTAGATTGTAAAAACATGTATGTATTTTGGCTTGCAAAAACACATATGTGTTTTGGCTTGTGCTTAGGCTTGGATGGTTCATTTGCCTCATTTTGATGTGATTTTTTTCCTCCATTCTCATTTCTCAACTTTCTTGTCATCATGTTTACACATTATAAATCAAATCTTAATAAAATTACCACCATAATTTCACAAGTCTTCTAAGCTTTCTAACCATATAATTTTTTTTAAGATTTGAACTACATTAACAAATTTATTTTTAATTTCTTTCACTAATGTTTCCATAGTTATCAGAGACATGTGTATTGACTTTTTTAATAACTTTTGACCTAATTTCCCAAATTTGAAAAAATATATATGTTGTTCTACATTTCATTCTTTGCATATTAGATTTTTTATTTGCATTTTTTATTATTTTGGTGCAAGTTATGTGACGTGAATACTCGGTGATGTGATTTTTTAGGATGCATCCACTTTGAAAAATCATAAAAAAAATACTAAATAAAAAATTACAAAAAAAATATACAACTTCTAGTACTCACTCTTAGCTATATTTCTACCAATGGGTTTTTGAAAATACTAAGTGCAACTAAAAAATTGAGGGGCACACACCAAACACTATGTTATGTTTTTATGAAAAAATAAGAACACTTTTGTTTATGTGAAGCATTTGATCCTCTTAATCTTATCTATTTTTGAAAAACTTTAGTAGTTTAGAAACTAGATTCAGAGTACTAGAATTATTGTTCTTTTGGTATCTTCAAATTTTGAGTGCATGAATCTCAAATTACTCCTCCAAGTTCAAGTTTAGCTGATTTCAAAAAAGAAAGTGGTCACTCTTGACCCCCTTTTTGTGTAGAATCTTGGTGCACTTACCCAAATATGTCATTCTCACAATTACCCATTTCATTTTGACAAGCTAAGCATTCCATACCATTACTCAAATACCTCATTTGCTCACACACCACCTCAACCTTTGTCTGGCATAGAGGACTCATTGTAGACCATTCCATTTGCATGTAAAAATATGCTCTAGCTACACATTTCATTTCATTTTTTCCTTGGAGCTCATTTGGTAAGCCAATACAAACCGTTTTCATATTTCTAAGTTGTACAAACAATTAAACACCAATGAGGAGTGTTGAGGGGTGTGAGAAGAGTTGTTAGGTAATTTTAAGTTGTTGTTGGGCATTTTCATCACTACTGGCAACAAAAAACCATACCAAACATTATAAAAACAACTCCCTTGACATTGAAATACTTGTGTTGATTTGTAGCTATTTAGGGGTGTTTTTTTGTGGTGATTGATGCTCAAAAATGTTTAAAACAACATCAGGATTGTTGCCAAAGCATGATAAATACTACATGAATGTTTTTGGATAGTATAACAAGGAAGTGAAGAGTAATGTATTAAAATTTACCCTCAAGTTCCATCCACGTGAGATATCTCCCTCTAAGCATTGAAAAAGGTGAAAAACAAGCTTAAATAGTAAAAAAATATTCTCCAAAGTGGCGCCATGAAGCTAGGAAGTAACAACACTTAAAACAATAATAGGCATATGAAATGAGAGGAGTAAATTAGGTACCAAACATTGCATCCTACTCAGCAATTGGAAAATAAATGAAATGCATATTACACCACTTTCCTTAGTCGCAACAATGTTTTGAGTTTTTCTTTCCACCATGTGATGAAGCAAAATCTCTCCACATGGAAAGTTAAAGGATGATGAAGAACAATGCTTAAAATTATTAATACAACATGTGAGGAATATAAAGACCTTCAATGTTCAACCTCCCTTATATTCTTTAGAGGTTTACCAAGAGGACTGCATTGTTGGCACACAATGCATCACAAGCTTTAACTTGACCCTTGTTTAAATAATTATAAAAAAATTAATAATTGGCCCATTTAGCATGCTTACTCCTTGAGAAACATATTATTTTTTTTGAAACCACCATCCCACCTTCTATGACACATTTAAAACATTAAAATGTTTTAAATTATTTTAAACTTCTAAACATTGCAAAATAGGCAATTTATTTAATTACTTCAGAGGCATGATGGAACTAACACCATGGGTATAAACAACATCCAGAGTCTGGTGAAACTTTATAAAGAGGTATACTATTTGGCTTAGATACTTGCCATGTCTTAGATTTTTCACAACAATATGATTTTACACTTCCTTTGTGAATTGGGCCTTCCGACAAGCTATTTAACCAAAAAAATTCTTAGGCTCTAAAACTTCTCTGATGATCACAAAAATAAAGATATATTCTATTTAAGACAAAATAATAACTGGGTTGTCACCAGAATTGAGCCATTTGAACATTTTTAAGGGACCCTTCGAACCCGCTCTAAAGTGGTAACACTAAAATTACCATCAAAACTCGTTTGAATTCCTCAAAACTAATTTTTTATACTCTTGACAAGCAATAAAAACTTTTTACAAGAGGAATTTTCATGAAGAATCACAAATTGGGAGATCTTAATGCCATAAGTTTTAACTAATCTTGTCATAATGGGCTCAAAAATGGGGTTCAATCACCAATCTGAGAACAACTAAGCACTATAAATTCATCAAATTTATAAGTTCCAACAACATACTCGCCACTTGCCTCCTTTCTTGGGTACTATTACTAATGGGAGACCCATTGATTGTCTAATATTGGGTATATAAATCCTACATCCAAAAGCTTTTGTAATTCAATCTTCACTATCTTTGACATTAGGGTTCATCCTTTGTTAGGGTTGCCTCACTAGTTTTTACCCTTCATTGATGTATATCTTGTGCATGTAGAGATTAGGGTTGATGCTTTCATGTCATGATAATCCCAAGAAAATGTTGTTTTATGAGTTTGTAGCATTTTGAGCAATTTAGACTATTGAGATGTTGTCAACTGATTATTGACATTAAGTGTTCTGCTAGGTGATATATCCATTGGTGTTGCAAAATTCATAATAGAGGTAACATATAATCATGATAAATTAAGGCTACAACTATGTGGAATTAATTTATAGAATATATAGGAAGTAGATTCAAAAGTTTTTGTATCTATTGTAGGTAAAAATATTATGCAATGGGTAGGTCAAACATGCTAAACATTGATTTTGTTGTGGGTTCATCCCATAAGAGTTTTGCATAATGCTATAAATAACTTCATCCTCATCCCAAATATTTATCAATGGGCTATGTTCAATGGTCATGAGTGTCTAGAGAGAATATTGGTTATCATCCTCTAGGTCTAGCCATATAGGTTGTTCCAAGTCGACAAACGGTTGTGTAGGTGGATAAAAGACTAATTTCTTTGTTACATTTCCATTGGAGATGATCATCTTGCCAGACCTACATCCTATGAAGGAATTTCTTGTTCCCAACCATGGTCATCCTAAGATTAGTGCATATCCACCTAGGTTAGCCATAGGTTGCAAGACCATGAAATATACATGGTATTCCCATGAGTCAAGTGTAATGAATAAATCTTCACTTATACCTTTTGGTTTGACTATTGACCTATCTGTCAGTTGTAAGATTGTTGGTATAGGTCTTAAGTCTATTAGTTGAATTTTTTTCATTATTTCTCTGGCCATCATATTTATTGCTATCTCTAGATCAATCTGAGTGTTCTTAATGAGGGTGCATTAATTTGTACATCTACCATAGGGCTGCCAAGGTTTGCATATTTTTGGACAATAGGTTTCCCAATTTAATATAAATAAACTATCCTATAACATGGAAAGTCTGAGGGTCTTTTCGTTTTCTTCCTAGCTTCTTAAGGCATAGTTCCCTTACAATCTTTGTGTAGATTGGCACATCCTTGATGGCTTGGATTAGGTGAATTTTGACACAAACATTCTTTAGGTGACTCAGGAAGTCGAATTCAGGTTCAAGGTGAGATTTTTGAGTGTTCAATCTTTTTGGGAATGACAGTTCTTTGCTTTTGATTTCTATGCGTGGCTTGTTTTGTTTAGTGTGCTTATTATGGTTATTCATATGGTTGTTAGTATCAATAGTTGGTTATTCATTAAGAAGTTATGTGATGTGCGGAGATGATGGTCACACAAGCATTTTTCTTGAACATAGATGAACATCACTAGCATCAATTGCATAGGTTGGGTATTGGATAGGTTCATTAGTATAGGCCTATTGGATATGCTTTGTTAGGGTTGGTGCAAGTTGAGAAGATAATTGAGGTTCTCTTGGTTGTGTAGGGGTAGGTGTAACTGGGTTCGACATAATGCATGGCTATTGTGGCAAGGCTTGTTGTGGCTACGTGTAGCTTACATTTGAGTTTTTCCATTGTTGGTTTCTATTACACCCCATCTTGTTATTACTGATTTACTTTTACCTTCACAGGTAAATAGGTTAGTAAATGCAATCATGAGTTTGATATACTTGCTAAGGAATGGAATACTGAAATAGGTATTATGTGAAAGTATTGATAAATGCTTAATATGGCTTTGAAAGAGTAAATATGTTTACATTGATTGCTATATGAATTATATGCTAAAGTTTATGATGCATATGGATTTATTATGAACGTCTAACTACCATTGCAAGTGTGTTGAGTTGGTTGCAGGGACATGTTAATTCCTCCAAGTGGAGGGGAAGTATCACTCAGGAGAAGATCCTAGTCGGACAACCAGTAACGTAACCTATCTAAGCTTACACACACTCACAATAGAATGGTTGAGTCTAGACATAGTGTTTGGAATTGGTAAGTCATCCTTAGTGTGATGTGTTTACATTAGTAAGGGTCTTGATTACTTTTGAATGCATGCTTGGATGATGTTTATCTTTTTGAGCTTGTGATTTTTCCTCTTGTACATGTGTGTATATACGCATGTGTTAATATTGTGAATATATCACTTAGTCGTAATCGTTCGATTATTGAATGGATTATGGATTTATTGCTTTATACAATATGAATATATATGTGATTGGATATATGTATATATATATATATACCTATACACACATAAGCATTAATGCTTATATAGAGGAGTGTGTGTGTATATATATATGTATGTATGTATGTATGTATGTATGTATGTATGTATATATGTATGTATGTATGTATGTATGTATGTATGTATATATGTAAATATATATATATATATATATGTATGTATGTATGTATGTATGTATGTATGTATATAATATATTATTATTATTGAGTGAATTCTTCCTTGTGAGTGTATGTACGTAGCTATGTCACTGAGAATATATACACTGGATTATTGGTATATATATAGGTGTATATGCATGTATTTGGTAATACACACATATAAACATATATATGTATTGGTATATGATATACCTTGAATGTATATATTAGAATACGTATATGTGTTGATATACATTCTACCCTAAGATATATGTAGATATAAATATACATACATAAATACATACATACATACACACACACATATATATATATGTATGTATGTATGTATAAGTATATGTGAATGTCAATGTGATCATGTTCTTTTGTATATCGAATGTATACAAATTTGTTGACATAGGATATATATACATATATATGTTAAATTATATATATACATATATATACATGTATATATTTAAATATAGCATTGATGCTATATGATGATATATATATATATATATATATATATCTATTTATGTAAGGTATTAAATAACTATTTATATATAGATATATGCTTGGAGATTGATTAATATATATAATGTGTAGAGGCCGATTTATTACATGGACATAGGCCGATTTGTATGCAACATATACAAGCATTGTAAAGGCTGAATATTATACATACTGGCAATGAATTAAGATCAAACTATGTACAATATATAGTGTAGCAATTAAGTCGATTTGGAAAGTAAGACTTAGTCGATGCTTTGAGTTGGAATATCTTTGACTTAGTAAACTGCAAATACTTGAAACGCATTATCATGGAATAAATACCAACAGCAAGTAAATGCAAGAGCATAAATGGAAGGATAAGTTATAGCAAGTCAATGAATTATTCAAAGATGGTTTACGAGACAAAGCGACTCATCATAGACTTAGTTGACTGTAATAAGTGTTGTATTTTGAGAATAGACCGATTCAAAGGGAAAGACTGTGCCCACTTATAGGGTGAATGGTTGCCTACTTAGCGCCATATTAAGAAGTTTTGATTGTTGTAGGAGTTCATTTTAAGAGCAATTTGAATGCCACCTTTTAATCATGTGTTGTTTGAAATAGTCATATATTGTTGTCAACTAACGAGGTCGAGGTGTGGCATTCTATGCTGAGTATGCTCTTTGCTTATGCGCCACCATTTAGCTGAGTTGAGTGAGTTGATTTGCATGGATGTTGTCAATTTACATGCCTTTTTTGTAGGCTAGGGAGTCTCCTTGCTATTTTATAAATAGAGAATCAATCTCTCTCCTTTGGGACATATTCCATATGGCTTTTGCTCTACATTATATACATATTCTATATGCATTTTATTCCACTCTATGTTGCATTTTCCAATCTGCAATATTTTGTCGTATTATGAGTGAGATTTGAGTATTTTGTGAGAGCCTTACATAATTTGAGAGAAGTATATTATCAACTTGTGAGAGAGATTTATTGAGGCATTGCTTGTGAGGTCAAAATAAAGCTAGTTGCTGATTTGGAAATTTGTGCAACAATCAGGAAATTGGACAAGCGTATTATAGGCATGAGGATAATCTTCCTTTATTTGACTTTGTTTATGAAAGATTAATTCTTGAGTGCTTTATTTGATCTGTTGAGATTACTTGTACTATGGAAATATAGCATTTGCTTTGAAAGGAAAATAGAAGCTATTTATGTTGTTTTATGAAGTGCTTGTAATTACTCCATAATAGGAGGGATTGTCTATCTTAATTATTATATACCAGGAATGATGAAATAGGATTAGCTTAAAGAAAGTGTCTTATTACTCCTATTTCCCCTATATGAGAAGTAGTTATTGTTGATCTATTCATAGATAGTTAGACTATCTGTATAGTGTGAGATATGTCAATGTCATGAAGCAACTTGGAACTGTTATCTAACTATGATAGGAAACCTTGGGAATGATAAGGTTTAGCTTGTGAGTTACTATATGTATAGAGACATAGGTGGGATTACCTATTAAGTAGGAGTTGCTACTTGGATAGTTGCTTTGTACTATTGTTATGTAGTCATAATGTTGACAAGAATCTACTCTAGAATCATTCCTTTTAATTAAGGAGAATACGCTCTTGAAGGGAATCATCTATTGATATGGTTATTCTTTGATTGAGGTCATTCATTGATAAGGTTGTACTCTTAATGGGTATCACTTATTATGTGCTATTTTACTGCATGGAGTTAGTTATTTAATCTATGATTATGATGAGGCTATGTAGCTATACCCTAGATTATAAGTTAAACTTGGGACTAGATTGTCTTTGAGGTGAATATCTTGTTTATGCAAAGATAATCTCATATGTTATACCTAGGATATGAATGTCCATTAAGGGGGTAACTAATGCTTAGGCTTGATTGGTAGAGATACCATAGTATTTGGGAAAAGGGAAGTAGGTTATTTCTACGGTTAAAGATTACCATTGGAGGAAATTACCTAGGCATAGTATAAGAATGGTCATAGTCCAAATTGAGCCGTAGTAGTGTATGTGAATGTGAGGATTGTCACTCAAATACTGAGTGAGAACACTTTGGCCAAAGTAGTGTAAGTTGCCATTGTTTACATTGTCATTTCACTGTGTTCCTTTTATGCATTCTAGTTCAGGAATTTTCATAGTCATACGGAATATGACTGTATGATTAGGTTTTGGTTTGTAGAACACAACACTAAGCTTAGATAGGCATTTTTTACAAGGTTTCCCAACCAATCTCTTCGTCGAAGGGTAGGGCCATCTATCATTGATAGATGTGCAGGGGACCACATTTGAGTCTATGGTTGGCGGAAAAGTGCTTGAGTGCTTCTCCTCATTAGTCGGTAGATGAGGTTTGTAGATGTTTGCGCCAATATCAGGGATAATTGGAGTGTTTACACCAATGAGCCTGGACATTCAAAATGTATGCGCCAATATGGTGACATCAGGACCAATTTGTATATCTATTGCCAGAAGAAGCTCAAAGGAGCTATGTACGTATCATGTACTCATTTTATATGGAAGGATATAATCATGTAAGATATACTTGAGTTCAATCAATATGACATCTATGCTTTGGGAAGATTTGCAAAATTACATTGAAATGCAATGGAAGTTTGGAATTAGTGTTATTTCAATTGTCATGTAATTTACATTATGGAAAGAAAAAAAATTATTCTTATGTCATGGCATCATAGAATATTCACTTAGCGTGATTTTTTTGGAATTTTACTGAGTAGAACACCAGGGTTGTTACAATTTCCTCGCCATTATTGTGGCCATGGGTTTTGAAATGATTGTCATTTTTTATTATAATTTGGAAATGTTTTTTGTTGCCACATCCCCTGTTGTGCGGTCCAATTGGATGATTGTATGCTTGAACATAGTTGATTTGGCATTTTATTTCGAGGTGTATTGTTCTAATTAGGAAATTTTGAACTGACTTCTAGAAATGAAGTATTATAAGTCAAATGGGTCTTGTTGTATACCTTGTCTCTTCTCCCAGGGTTTGCATTAGGCAATATAAAAAACTTGACCTTCCTCATCTTCTAAAGTATGAAACTCATGTCTTCCATGCTTCTTCTTGAAAATACTAGCAATATATTTACATTTGCAATTGACCTTATTCTATTAGAAATGCAAACAATAATGTTTCAAAGCAACATCTTCTTCTTCTTGTTTCTTCTTGGCATGTAAGGTGTCCAACTAGGTCACAAGATAGCTTATGATATCTTCTTTCATATTTGACATGAGATTACTAATCTCCACTGTAGAGACACTTGTAGATGTCTTGGTGGAAGTCAGAGCTTTGAAATCTTTGGTTTTCTTCATGATTGATCATGAGTAGATCCTACATATTTGAAATTTTCATCAAAGACTAGTTGAGAGATGTCTCTTGCTCCAATTAGGTTTGATGCATCTATACAATCCTCATTTACACCTCTTAAGTATACTAATTTCAGTGACTTTAGAGAGAGTTAGTTCTGGTGTGAATTTTTGAGACAATTGAAATATCTCAACATAATATTTGAGGGTTTCATCATCTTTTTGTGAAATTTAGAATGTCATATCCTTTCGTGTCCCTTCCATGACAATAGTATTGATATTTTTGCAAGAACTTCAACTTCATGGTTTCCTATTTTGCTACTACATTTTTTCCTAGCCCCATGAACCACCAAAAAGTGACATCCTTAAGTGTGGTCAAAAATAATTTTAGTTTATATACATCAGTAGTGTAGTCATAACTTTGACATAAAACATCAAATCCAAACAAAAATATATCAAGATCCTCCGTGATCAAACCATAAAAGTTGGGTAGAGTTGAAGGAGGTATATTCTGTAGGGAAACTACACATTCTTTGTTTGCTATTAGAAATTTAAATGTAACTTGTTTAGTAGGATTCTCTACTACTTCTTTTGCCATTATGTTGAGATGCTTAATGGTGATGTCTTCCAAATCTAGGATATATTTTGTTGTGAGAGATGCATCTATTTTGTTGTATTCTTCAATTAGCTCTTCTAATGGTATGAGAGGTACTTCTATTGCATCAATGTCTTTGATTAGCACCTCTTGATTTTGATTTGATGGAAGAAATCTCCCTAAATCATCTCTCCACCACTGCATGCAATGGTATTTGATTTAATAACTCTCTTCTTGCACACTACTAGTAGATAGTTCAAAAATAAATTGAAAATTTAATAGTCCTAATTGCTGGAAAGAAATGAAATTCTCTATACTAAGAAAGCAATGCATAAATAAACTAAAAACTCATAAATTCTAAACCTGAGCACCATCCTTGATGATGGCACCAAAAATGTCTAACTCCATTTATGTTTAGTAAATTGATGCAAAAGGGGCATGTATTCGACTCAACATACTGACAAATCCTTTATCAAATGACTTATTGAGTAAAGTGTGTTACATTTAATTATGTCAAATTAGGGAATTATATTCTTCTTGGATGGTACGCACACTATATGTGTAGTTCAAAATTTCTGAGTTGTCCTAGAGGTTGCACATATTAAACTTGACTGAAGTGAACTTGACTAAAAGCAAATCCTATCTTATAAACCTTAATTACTGGTAGTTGCTACAAGTGGGTAATCTCGTTGGGATAGTAACCAACCATTTTAAACTATGCAAAATAACTATTGATAATTAGATGATTACTTCTAACAATTTAAATCAAATCAATGAACACAACTACTAGAAATCTATTTTAATAATTTGTTAACAAAAAATCTAAACTATAAAGAGTACTATGGTTACCTCAAGTGGCCCTTTCTTGGGTGATTGCAATCTCATAGAATTTAATCAAATCTCAACTCAATAGTCCATCTATTTGACTAAATCTACATTTTTTATTGTATTCTAGAATTGTAACAAAGGTGATAACAAAAATACTGATAATGAGAGTACTATTAGAAAATTCTACTAGATCTCTGACTCATACATGATTCAAATAGTCTAATTATTCTAGACTCTAAACAACTTAACAACATATCTCAATTCATCCACAAACATAGGGAGAGGAGTTATTCCTATCCTAATTGAAATATAAGTAGGAAATTGATTATGCAAAGGTGTACGAGTATCATAGTCCTATTATAACTCTTCATCATAAAGAAGACATGCAAACATAGAATAATCCATAATTATGAACCACAATCTGTTGTTAGCATAAATTACTTCTTATCTTCACATATATCTTCATTGTTGTTGATAAAATCAATGATAAAGAGACCAATTTATAACTAAACCACTCCCACAATACTCAACTACTTCTTCCTTTAGTTGTGGGTTGATAGGTCCTTTGCTATATATGAACACTCCCTTGATTGCGGATTGACATGTAATCTTTGTTGTAGGTGATTATCATTTGTTGCACAAGGAACTAGTTTCTCTCAATAGTATCTCCACATCATAAGTTGTCATATTAACTAACATAAAATACTATTATATTTTATAAACACGCATTAATGCACACAATAATTCAACAATATACCATATATACCATTCTCAATGCTTCAATACTCAGAATAAATAGGAAAGTATGGATAATGTCTTGGAAATGTTTAGAAATTTCATGAGAAATATCAATCTTAAATTAGGAAAGTGAAGATAGTTTCTAATCTCATCAGTTATGTAAGGAGGGATATATCTAAGAGTTGGTCCATAAGGAAGAGGGTAATTGGAAAAGGGATAGGTGGTGAATTATTGGAGACAAGTAGTAATGGTACTATGGGGATGAGCAATGGTGGTGGATTAGGTCAAGAGTTGAAATAGTGTTGGAGATAAATGCACTAGCTGATGAGCTCAATTAATGGCTCAATTTTGATAGGATCCATTACATATTTGTTGTTTCTATCATAGAATTTGACACTTGGTTGTTGATATTTTCCTTAAAACCATAGACTTTGGACATAAACTTTATCTTTGCAACTTCAATGAATTATCATGCTATGAGAATTATCTATGTTGAATTTACTAGTGGTTGAATGAATGTTACTGAGGTAATTATAGATATACATTTGTTTGTGTGTGCTAATGCTATTTTGCAGGTTTCCACTAAAATGCTAATGTCAACAAAGCCTGCTATGTGGGAGAAATTATTGCTAGTTGGTCGGTTATTGAGAAGTCATGAAGTTGATAATTAAGAATTCAAAGCAGGAAAACTCTCATGGAGGGAAATTCTTAATTTGAATAAAAGAATGTAACCACCTTTTTAATGGTCATACTTGTTGAGAAAATATAGGGAGTGCGTTGTACTAGATTCTCGTTGAAGCAAGTCTACTTTGACCAATTTAGTGCATGCGCAAATTCCTCCATCTTTTTCTATGCTTTTAATAAGCGGCATCCTCCTATTTTGATGGAGTCGACTACCTAGGTAGTTAGGGATAGTCAATAGTTTTCTCCCTATAAGTAATGGTTAGATGCTCCTTTTGAGGAGGTTGGACATTCTAAGTTTGTACTCACATTTTTTAGTTTTATAGTTCTATTGTTGAGATGTTGTACTTATGCTTTCAAGAAATAATATGATATGATATTTTGAGTTGTTGCATTTGAGTTAGTGTAAGGGAGACTCACTCAAGGGGGGCCACTTGGTGAGAATTCCATCTATTAGTCTAGAAGTCATTTTTTGTTCAGTAGTTAGTTCCAATTTCAGCAACTGTCTGTTCTTGCAGCCATTGAAATTTTGTTTTGTGACTGTTCTTGTAGCCAAGGCAGACAGAGTAGTTTCCTATCTGTTTGTTGGAATTTCCATTTTTGTCATTTAGTTTCAGTCCAGTTGATTAATTCTTAGTGTAGATGTTTATTTATGCTTAGTATTTGAGTTGATTTCTTTCCAGCATTGTTTTCTTTCCTAGTTTATGGATGATTTCAATGAAGTCCTAGTGCACATACAGTACTGACCCATTTCAAATTTGTGTCCTTGGGTTGACAAGTGAAATGCACCTTCATGATGAGTAAGATAGCTACTTAGTGCAAATGTCCAATCTCTAAGTCACAACCCTAAAGGCTTAGTTATTAAGCCACTGTAGGAGGCCAACATTTTTGGCTTCATTGCCAGGGATGGTGTCAAACTAGGAAGCTCTTTGGAGTCATTGGTAGTTTCTTTCTTGTTGTAGTATTTCTGAAATTTTGCTCTTAGTATACCCATCACTTAGGAAAGTAATGACCCCTTATTCTTCCACCAATTCTTTTTGTGAGTTGGCTGATACTAAGTTGATACCGCATGCATAGAGGAAGGAGGTGAGATGCTCATGGGAGATTCCTTCATAATGACCCTGATCTATTCCAGCTAGTTGAACATCCAAATCTTCCAAGGGAAGAAGAAGAAGAAGCACACCCTTTTGTTGATGCATTTCCCAATCTAACCAGTTTTGACACTTCCTCTGAAGACCAAAATCTAATTGAGAATCACCTTGCTTTGGAACTTCATCAAGCATGCATGGGTGATGAGAATAATGAGAATAGACACAGAAACATACCTAACCAGCCAAATTTTCCATTCCCCATTGTTCATCAGAATGAAGTTGACAACCTCAAAAAAATCCCCACTTCAGTCCTTCCCAAGTTCTATGGACTTGTCATAGAAGATCCTCACACCTTCCTATTTGATTTTGATATCCTCTGCAGAAGCTATGACTACACCACTGATGCTCATAGGCTTAAGTTGTTTCCTACCACCTTGAAAGAAGTTGCATTGAGATGGTTTATGAGCTTAGGCATGAATACTGTGGAGACTTGGGATGACATGAAGACAAAGTTCCTTGAGAAGTATAAGGAATATTGTAGGGGCAATGACATGAGAGGAGATGACATCTTTAGGATGCAGCAGAAGGAAGATGAGAGTTTGGAGGATTACATTTCAAGGTTTCTATTTTGCCTACAGAAATCTGCACATCATACACTCAATGAAGAATATCAAAAGTTGATCTTCCTGAGAGGAATCAATGACAGTTGCACTGATGCTTTGGACTTGATGGGAGGAGGAGATATCACCCAAGTTCCTTGGGATGATATTAAGAAGATTTGCCAAAACTATTGTAGGGTAGCTTCAAAGAAAGGAAGAAGTTACCAATCCTCTATGGGTAAATCATCCACCAATGGAGTTTCAAGGATGGAGATTACTCACTTGTTAGAAAATTTCAAGCAAGACATCATAAACGATCTAGCTACCCAACTGGATACACTACAAGCAAAGAAGAAGCATGAGGAGGTAGAGGCAATGTTGGCAGAATATTGCCCTCATTGTAGGCAAAAGAAGGACTGCAGATGCAAAATGGTGGCTAACATTGATAGCAAGCAAATCCCACTTGAGTTCAAGCCAATCTAGGGCAATGATGATCAAGTCTACTACATTGCACAAAGGAGACCATGGGCTCCAAGACAAGGTATGCCACCAGATCCATTATCTTTTGTTGGGCCTTATTTTAATTCTTATGTGTCTGGTAACCAATGACAACCCCCATATCCATCCAACTATGGAGGATATCCACCACAACCTTGGAATAACCCTCCAAATACTTGGACCAATCACCAAAACTCTCCACCCTAGTGGAAACAACCTCGGGGGAATTGGTAGCAGTTTTAGGGAAATTAGCAACCACCTCCAAGAAACTAGCAGCAAACATCTCAATGGAGGGGAGGACAACAATGGCCAAACCAGACAACTAGTTACATGCAACCACCTTCGCATCCCCAACGACCTACTATAATGCCTCCACCTACTAGCTCAAGTTCAAGCACACCTAAACCTACTCAGTTACCAGCTCAACCCACACCTAACCCAAATAACAAACCACAGCAGCAACAGCCAATATACTCTGCAAATCCTAATCAATTTCTTGCATATGTTGTGAGTGTAAGTGACATCCATCTGCGTTCAGGAACTACTTTACCAGCTCCCTCCACTCCTATCATCATTGAGCTTCCTATGGAAGAAGAGGAGCCTCCGAATGTCCCCATTCAACCAAGTGTGCCTAAAAATATTGAACCAGTTCTAGTTCAGCAGACTACCCAAGATCCACCATTTCCTCAAAGGTTCGAGGTTGCTAAATAGAAAGAAGAAAAGGAGGAAACAACCTTTGACATTTCGGATCAGTTGAAACACATATGTGTCAAGATACCTTTGTTTCAATCCATAAAAGATGTCCCTATATATGGCAAAGCAATCAAAGAAGCATGCCTCAAAAATCCAGGAAGGAAAAAGAGAGACCCCACCACGGTTCATGTAGTAGGACAGTTAGCAGACATCATGCTTGGAAAAGTTATAGTCCCTAAATACATTGACCCAGGTAGCCTTGTGGTGGGATTTGTCATAAATGGAGTCCAAATAAGGAATGCTCTGATTGACTTGGGAGTAGCAATAAACGTGATGACTAAGGATATCCTGCAGCAACTAAATGTTGCAAACATGAGACCTACTCCTACTGTCCTACAGCTTGCTGACAGTTCCACTGTTAAACTTGATGGTATAGTAGAGGACCTTGTGGTAACTCTAGATTCTTGGGAGTATCCAGCAGATTTTATGATTCTTTCTCCTAAAGCTACACTAGGCGAGTACCCCATTATCCTAGGGAGGCTATGGTTGGCCACAACAGATGCTTACATTGGATTCTGGTTATGAGACATGACCGTTTCTGATGGGAAGAGTACCAAAAAGCTTGTTCTCTACCCTCCTGCTCAACCATCCCATGAAATGGAGAACACCATATGGCCACATGTTGGAGAAGAAGCTGAGGAAGTCAATTTTGTGGCACAACTCATGATGTTAGGCATAAACTCTTTCATGCAACTACAGGAGGAAGATGAAGTACTATCCCACATAATTCAAAACCATTGTGAGGTGCATGAGGAGTCATCTACTCATGAATCTAGTTCTGCCAGTTCAGTGAAGACACTTCTGCCTACCCTTCCTACAACAGAACTTCCTGCAACAACCGACATACTCCATACATTGCTACCACATGAACTAAAAATGCCAAGTATTAGTGAAGCTGCTATGGTAGAGTTAACCACATAAGTACAAGTGTTAGAAGGAAAACATCTAAATATTAACAACAAGTTGAGTCAAGAGCAACAGTTGTCTTTGACAAATCTTGTTGAAGACCCACCAGCATGCATTTGCATGGGACTACCATGACATGAAGGGATTGGATCCTAAGCTCTACACTCATAGGATATATATTAGAGATGATTGCACACTAGTAAGGCAGCCACAAAGAATAATCAACCTTGTATTAAGAGAAATAGTAAAAGGGGAACTTCAGAAATTATTGGATGTAGGATTTATCTACCCCATCTCAGACAATCAGTGGGTGTCCCCATTAGTGATTGTGCCCAAAAAGGGAGGGAAGTGGAGATTTTGTGTTGACTACAGGGAGCTCAACTCTACCACTAAAAAGGATCATTTTCCCCTTCCTTTCATAGACCAAGTACTGGATTCCCTTGTAAGCAAGCATTATTTCTCTTTTCTAGATGGATTCAGTGGCTATAACAAAATACAAATTGCACCCGAGGATCAGGAGAAGACCACCTTTACCTATCCATGGGGGACTTATGCCTACTCTATGTGTCCATTTGGTTTGTGTAATGCACCTGCAACTTTTCAAAGGGTAGTAATTAGCATATTTTTTAGACATCTCACATGATTGCATGGAGATTTATATGATTATTTCACTACCTATGGTGTTGATTTTGCAGAAGCCCTAGAAAATCTAAGGAAGGTCTTACAGAGATGTGAAGATCATAACCTGTCATTGAATAGTGAGAAGTGTTTCATGATGATGCAGAAAGGAGTAGTCCTTGGGCACTACACCTCTAAAAAGGGAATTCAAGTAGACCCAGTCAAAATTGAAGTGATTTCCAATCTGCCTATTCCTACAAAGCAAAAAGATGTTAGAAGTTTCTTGGATCATGCAAGGTGCTATAGGAATTTTAGCAAAATGGAAGCACCATTGTACAAATTTCTCACTAAAGATGTTGAATTCCAGTGGATAGAGGACTGTGACAAGGCATTCTCTGATCTAAAAGCAGCTTTAACCCATGCTCTTATACTCAAAGGTCCTAATTGGGAGCTTCCTTTTCACATTCATACAGATGCATCAAACTATGCTATAGGAGCAGTATTGGGACAAAAAGAAGGAACCATAGAGAATGCCATCTATTTTGTTAGCAAAAATCTACAAGGGGCTAAATTCAATTACACAGTGACAGAAAAAGAAATGTTGGAAGTCATCTATGCCCTTAACAGATTTAGGCATTACATAACAGGGTATCATATTTTTATTCATACAAATCATGCAGCAATAAGATACCTCATGAATAAGCCCCTCATTTCAGGTAGGCTGGCAAGATGGTTGTTGCTAATGCAGGACTTTGACATCACCATTGTTGATAAACCAGGAAAAGCAAATGTTGTGGCAGATTTTCTTTCTAGAGTGACTACATCAGAAGATAATCAAGTCATTGATGATTCTTTCCCTGATGAACATTTGTTTTCTATTAGTGTGCATACACCTCGGTATGCTAACATAGCCAATTACCTGGTTACAGGGAGAGTTCCTCCTCACTTCTCTCTAAAAGAGAGATGGGAACTCATTGAGAAAACCTTTCCTTTTTCATGGATTGTAGGTTGTTTGTTTTACAGTAGACCAGACCATGTCATGAGGAGATGTGTAAGGGAAGATGATACATATGATATATTGCATGCATGTCACAATGAACCCTGTGGAGGGCATTTTGCAGCTAAGAGGACAACAATGAAGATCCTTAATACAGGATATTATTGGCCCACACTTCATAAGGATGCAAACAAATATACAAGGAAGTGTGATAGATGCCAAAGGATGGGCCACCCAACAAAGTCTGATGAGATGCCTCTTTATCCATAGGTAGTAATCACTCCATTTGATAAATGGGGCCTGGATTTTGTAGGACCCATTGATCCTCCATCAAATGGTAAGTCCTACATCCTAGTTTGCACTGACTATGTGACCAAGTGGGTTGAATTTAAAGCAATGAAGCATGCAAGAGATAATAAGGATGCATAATTTATTTATGAGGAAATTTTCACTCGTTATGGGGTTCCAAGGGAGATAGTGACTAATCAAGGGGTTCAATTTACATCAACCCTTGTCACAACACTAGTTAATGAATATAATGTGAGGCATAAGAAGTCTACTCCTTGTCACCCTCAGGTCAATGGCCAATTTGAGGTGACCAACAAGGAAATTGAGGCAATTCTAACAAAAATAGTGGCTATTTATAGGAGAGACTGGGAAAATAGGCTACCAGAAGCTATTTGGGCCTATAGGACCAGCTGGAAAACAACCACAAGTTTTACTCCTTTTGAATTACTATATGGGAAGACATCTATGATGCCCATTGGATTTGAGCATAAGACTCTTAGGACTGCACTAGACTTAGGAATGGATATCTCTGAAGCACAAAAGGATAGACTCATGCAGCTAAATAACTTGAACGAGATGAGAAAGACAACCCTACATCATACCGAGGTAGTGCAAAATCAAAGGATCAAATGGCATGATAAGTACATAAAGGACAAGAAGTTTCAGCCTGGTGACTGGGCACTCGTTTATGACTCCCAGTATCAAGACCATGTAGGTAAATTGCAGACTAGATGGTTGGGACCGTATGAGGTTGCATAAGTCTTTCCCAATGGAGTTGTACAACTCACCACCATTGACCCTATCAGATTCAAACTTCTGGTCAACGATCATTGTCTAAGATTGTATCACAAGCCAACATCCAAGGAAGAATTCATGCAACAATTTAACCAACACCCAACCCCCGAACTTCCTACAGATGAAGGAAGTGGACCTAGTGTCCCTCCTTCTGACTGATCCAAGTACACATGCAACCACTTCATAATGAAGAATTCCACTTTTTGTGGGAGTCCACTTCTTCATTAATCCACCCATCTTCCCATCCATCTCCATCTTCTCTCTCTTCCATAACTCCGCCATCACTTCTTTCCACTTCATCATCAATGCATTGATTGCTCAACCGTACTTCTTAAAGGTAATCAGTACTTTCTCTAAATTCTTTGCAAAGATACCCCAAGATTTCAGGTACGTGCAAAACAATTTGTTATATCTTTATTATCTTTAGTGCATTTCTTTAATTGTTATAATTAAATGTAGATATTTCACATAGCATGAATTATACCTTGTCTTGTCCAATCATAATTATCCACCAGCTTGTGCAGACACATGTTGTAAATTAGGTTGGGGGGGAAGTGCCAACTCAAGTCCACATCTCATCCATATTAACAAATTTAAATTGAGCCAATTTGAATAATGAATTGATGTGACGGATTGTATGTGTGAGATATTACTAAACCGCCGCCATTTCTTTCGGTAATACCCCTCATTAATGAATCTTTATTGCCTAGTCATAATTTCAAATGTTCCCAACGAAAGTAATTTAGTAAGCTACATGACATTGCCGTTAGTACGACATAGAGAAGAACTGCAGGAAGAAGAAGTTGGGGTTTTCAAAAAGCAATTGCAGGAAAAGGAAATTTAGCAGAGTGCTTGTTGATTATGAGCAGCTGAATAATGAGAGGTCAACTAATTAGGAGTGAACCCACGGTTCATAACGTGGTAATGCAGGATGCACCTTCTTTGGCAGAGTTTAGAAATTGTGGATGGTTGGACTATTTCTTGAAGCTCGATAGCTACAATGAAGACATTGCGCAGGAATTTGCACAAACATTCTCTGAGGGGAAGGCAACAATATAAGGATTCGAGGTGATTGTTACTGAGGAAATAATTACGAAGGTAATGGGATTACCAACTAATGGAGAGCCATACCCTACTACAAAAGATGCAAGGTCAGCCAGGGCTGAATTTACTGAACCTAATGATCCCCCATTGGTTGTGGATAAATAGGGTACAAAAAGAACTTCTCTTCTAGAGCCATGGAGACAATTAGTTTTCCACATTGTTAAGTACATCACTTGTGAGGTCCACCATTCATGCCTCCATTCTGTACACTTCAAGCTCCTGAACCATATGAGACATGGATGAAGAATGAATGTGCCCAATGTGCTATATCATCTCCATGCCATCATGGCGGCTGAAACCTAGAAAGGTAGGGATAATTTTGTCTCTCACCATTGTTTAATCAAATTACTAGTGGAAAAATCTCTGCATGAAGTATCTGATATGACATGGGAGGAGTTTTTAAACATTGATCAATTTAGACCAGAGCATGTTAGAGGTTAGCCTCAACCCCGTAGGGTTAGTAGGGGAGTGAGGGCTACTGAAGTTACTCCTAGAGCATTAACCTATGGTGAAAACCCTAGTTCAAACCCTCCTGCAGTTGAGCAAGCCATTGAAATTGATTCTTCTGAGTCAGAATATTTAGGAGAGGAAAGTTCATCCTCAGATTCTGATGATAATGCCCCTCCCAAAACCCCAATTCAAACTAAGGCTTCCCTTAGGAGAGAAGAGGCACAAATGAGAGAAGCAAAAATGAGAAAAGGAAAAGATGAGAAGCAAGTGGCAGAAAAATCAACACCAGGCCCTAGAAAATGAAAGGTTGATAACACTGTTCCTCCTGTAGCCAAAGGAAAAGACAAAAATCCTCCTAAGAAATCAAAACCAGTTGGGCCAGCCACTGGTGCACCTCCAAAGAGAAGCCTTAGGCGGGGCAGGTGAATGTTGAGGAGAAAGATATTTTTGAGGAACATACAAATATCAGATTGGATGAGCTCGCTACCATTGTAGAACAAGTTGGGAATTAGGAACAAAACATAAGTCTAGAACCCCTGCAGCAAGAACAAGATGAGATTCCAAAGTTCCTGCAGCTAGAGCAGGATGAACAACTTGAATCTCTACAACTGGTGTTATATGAACAACAAAAATCGTGCTAGGGAAGATTTTGGTAGGAATACATAAACCCCCTGCCTTTTCATGGAATGACATAGCTCTAAAGTTGTGGAGTGAGATGCAAAGAAAGGAAGAAGAATGGAAAAAGGAAAGGCGTGAGCTGCAAAATGTGATTAAAAAGAAAGATGTAGAGATTGAAGAGAAGAATGCAAAAATTGTTGCCTTGAAGGAAAGGGTAGATAATGTGGTAGAATTAATACCAAAAATGCTAGCATGTAGAACTCCTCCTAGAGTGTATGCTCTGCACTTGAAGGAGCGAAATCTTTCCTTCAAGCTATCAAGGATCATTTCAGGTTTGAGTCCTACTTTTGACACTCCACATGAATTTTTCCAAGCTTATCAGCTTGCTCCTCCTGATGTTAAAAATTTGTTATATGAATTATACCTGCACAATTATGTTTTATCTGATGATCATGATTGGAATCCCTTGCTTTATATTGGGGACCTTCATTTAAGGGCATTTATGTCTTGGATTCAAAATGACATTAGTTGGGGACAATAGTATAGAACTTACAGGGAAAGGGAACTTCATACTCCCTTGCTTATCAGGGCCGAATCTAGTAACCCTGGAGATATTTTCATGACATGGCACAAAATTCTTTACCGCCCTAGCTACAAAGCTAAGATTATGCCCGTCAGAGAAGAAACCTACAAAGAATATGAGAAGGTAGCTGAAACCATAGGAAAATCAATAATGGGATATTTAGCACAAAGGTGGAACAATTTTCCATAAGAGTTGAAATAGGCTAAACCCCACTCTTTATAGAACTATGTTGCAAAATGCAAAAGGGTTGATAGGTATATATAGATTGGTAGAAGAAAGCAACAATGTTGGCTTCCCTTAACATTTCAGCCACCTACATTACTGTGGCCTATGGCAGATTACAAGTTCTACCATTATGGCATAGTTGTAGAAAGAACAAGATGGAACATATTGGAGAACAAATAAGGATTCTATTGGGATACTGATTCAGCCACCGTAGATACTGATGTGGGACAGCTAGTAGAAGCTGACTTCAGGGCATTAACTAGGCAAAAGTTTAGTGCTCCTTCTGCTGGAGGACCAACAAAACGTTAGGTTGGGGGGAAATGATGAGCTCAATTAATGGCTCAATTTTGATAGGATCCATTACATATTTGTTGTTGCTATCATAGACTTTAACACTCGGTTGTTGATATTTTTCTTAAAACCATAGACTTTGGACATAAACTTTAGCTCTGTGACTTCAATGAAATTATCATGCTATGAGAATTATCTATGTTGAATTTACTAGTGGTTGAATGGATGTTACTAAGGTAATTATAGATATACATTTGTTTGTGCTTGCTAATTCTATTTTGCAGGTTTCCACTAAAATGTTGATGTCAACAAAGCCTGCTACGTGGGAGAAATTATTGTCAGTTGGTCATTTACCGAGAAGTCATGAAGCTGATCATTAAGAAGTCAAAGCGGGAAAACTCTTATGGAGGGACATTCTTAATTCAAATAAAAGAATGTAGCCACGTTTTTAATGGTCATACTTGTTGTTGAGAAAATCTAGGGAGTGCATTGTGTTAGATTCATGTTCAAGCAAGTCCGCTTTGACCAATTTAGCACATGCATAACTTCCTCCATTTTTTTCTATGCTTTCAATAAGTGTCATCCTCCTATTTTGATGGAGTCGACTGCCTAGGTAGTTAGGGATAGTCAGTATTTTTCTCCCTATAAGTATGGTCAGATGCTCCTTTTGAGGAGGTTGGATATTCTAAGCTTGTACTCGCATTTTCTAGTTTTATAGTTCTATAGCTAAGATGTTGTACTTATGCTTTCAAGAAATAATATATGATATTTTGAGTTGTTGCATTTGTGTTAATGTAAGGGAGACTCACTCAAGGGGGTCCACTTGGTGAGAATTCCATCTATTAGTCTAGAAGTCATTTTATGTTTAGTAGTTAGTTCCAGTTTCAACAACTGTCAGTTCTTGCAGCCACTGAAATTTTGTTCTGACTGTTCTTGCAGCCAAGGCAAATAGAGTAGTTTCCTGTTTGTTTGTTGGAATTTCCATTTATTTCATTTAGTTTCAGTCCAGTTGATTAATGCTTAGTGTAGATGTTGATTTATGCTCATTATTTCAGTTGATTTCTTTCCAGCACTTCATTTCCAACATTGTTTTCTTTCCTAGTTTATGGATGATTGCAATGAAGTCCTAGTGCACATACAGTGCTGACCCATTTCAAGTTTACATCCCTGGGTTGACAAGTGAAATGCACCTTCATGATGAGTAAGATAGCTACTTAGTGTAGATGTTCAATCTCTAAGTCACAACCCTAAAGGCTTGGTTATTAAACCATTGTAGGAGGCCAACACTAGCCAAAATAGATTAAGTTGTAGCATCGTAAATTGTCACCTATGACAATTTCATACTATTTGTTTCTCCCTCTTAAGTGAATGTACCTAATTGAACACCTAATTTCCTAAATTATACATTTTGTGGCCTATTTTATCATTTATTGACAAATTGCAAGTGAGCAACCTAAGAATTTATTCAATATTTTTGCCTCTAGCTTTTTAGATCTAAAGAAAGTGGGTCTAGACAAGGGTGCCCTTGGTTCCCTTGTCCTCTTAATCTAGCCCCAAATTTACAAAGGTCAGAGGTGGCATTTCATTTATTTTTTTTCTCCTAAAATTGTGTATCTTGTAAAATAGGGTTGGGACAGTGGTACCCTAGGCACATATATCCCCCTATTTTGGCGCCAAATTCAAATATGTCAGAGGTGGCATTTTATTATTTGAATTTCAAATGTCTAAAGTTGGCCATCAAGATTTATTTTTTGGGAAATTAGATTAAATGCCTATAAATACCTAGTTATTGCATCATTTGAAAACTAATTAAAAATTATTGGAGAAATTATTATCAAGAGCATTATCAAGCAAGTCAAGAGCAACCATTAGAGGAGTAATTACATCAATTCAAGATCCAAACATCATGTCAAAATGTATGTGAGTGTATTCATGTTTATGTTTTCATATTGTTTGTGAGATCTAACCCTTGTAGGTCTTCAAGAAATTCAAGCAAGAAAGATCCAAGCCTTGAGGAGATGTGTATGACTTCAGTCCTTCAAGGAAGCCATTAAAGGGTGGTGAGTTGTAGCACTTTGTGAATTCATCATTCCCTATCATTCATCCATTTATCATTGACATTGTCATTGTGGAAATGGAAACACTAACATGGGGTTTGACCAAGGCAAGCCCCTAAATGGCACAACCTTTCTTCTCTCTTTCAATGTGTAGGTTTCAGGTTTGAAGATGATTGAAGGAAGTTTGAAGGTTAATTATTCATTGTCGCAATTGAAATTCTACACCTTGACAACTCACATAAACTCAGTCATAGAATTATTCGACTGTGATATGACAGTGCGACAAGTGGGAAACAAAAGCTCAGATCTAACACTAGAGAACTATGAAAACATATATAAATTACACCTATAAGGATAGTGGCACCCTAGGCACCTATGCCCTCCATTTTTAGGCTTAAACTTACAAGATATGTGCACAAAACTCTGCCTTTCTTAGATCTAGTGTTGAAATTTTTTGTTACAGTCTTTATGTTGTCAAAATCTTGCATTTTCAATCTAGGACACATAGTTTAATTAGGTCAATCAAGGAAAATCATTCCTAATTAATTTCCAAGGATCTAAAGGATCAAATCTAGGTTTGATTGACTCACCTTCATGGTTGAAAGCCAATCTAATCACCTTGTTGATTTGCATCCTAATGTTCTCTTGAAAAAGGATTGATTTTAGTGTTCTATTTATTAGACCTAGGATCCCTTTTTCATCAAAACAAAAGTAAGTTTAGCCTAAATTGGTTACAAACATTTTAATCCATATGGATCATTAATGAACATTTTCACTAGTTGTTTAGGGTTTTGTTTATTCACTAAATTAGTAAGTTCATTTACAAAGTCTTGGTTGTTCATATTATAAAATAAAAAATTGCATACACTTAACATTACATTTTGGATCCACTTTAATTTCCATCTACCCTAGATTTTTTTATGTTTATTTTAGCCCTTGCCTTAGTATTTTTCCACCCCTAGTACCAAGGCCTTGTCTCCCATAGTACCTTTTTTTTTTGTATTCATTATCGTAAACAAAACATTACATTGTAGCTAGATTCAAAAATGAGTCTTGGGACCCCTATTCATGGGTGGCATCATAGGGCCGAATACTTTTAACTATTGGTGTATCTGCCTTGTTACAAAATTGATTTACATAAGGGGTTAACTATTAGCATAGTGTTTCTTGCTTCTATTAGATTGTTGTTTCTATATGCTTGCTGTTAGTATGTCAAAACTGATTCTTGTATCACCATCTTTCAATCTTTTTCTTTGGTTCCAACCTTATCCTTAATGTTGTTGTTTTTGGGCTCTTTCCCTATGAGCTTCTTCAAATTTGGGTTCACTATAGCCATTGATTTGCACTTACTGCCTCCTCTTTGGTGATTTATGCTTTCCCTTTCTCCATCAACCTCTAGTATTTGGCTTTGGTGACCTCCAGTGTCATAGAGACTTGTAGGAAGACATTAAACACAATGAGTCTTCTATTAGACTCAGTAAGTGCCCTCCTAATGCCCTAGTACCTTACATAATTCCTAGCATTCCAAAGAAACCACAAGATTTTAGTTGTTAGTAATAACCAACACATATTATTTCCTTTATCTAACCCTGCAATTTTTCCAAGAATAATTTCCTTTTTCATTTTTTCCTTTGCATCACCATATCCTGCAACATCAATTAGAAATAGGCTCCAGACCTCCTTAGCAAAAAAACAATCGAAAAATAAATGAGAGAAGCTTTCAGTTTGCTTATAGATTTTACGTATGTTGGTATTTCCTTTAGGGTCAAAGTTAGGCAGCTTTTGAAGGATGAAAATCCATTTAAAACCTGATTTCTTGGGTTCCAATACATTGTACCATATCTCTAAGAATACCTTGTTCCAATCATTTTGGTTCAAATTAAAATTCCAACAACAATTTAGTTGTTTCGCAAGATTAGGAGGGGGTATCACAAGTTTATAGATTTATTTGGCTTTGATTTTTACTAGATTCTCATTACTTATCCAATCAAAATCTTGTTTATTGCTTTGGTTTTCTTTTTTATTATTCAACATTTTACCTCTTATCTGTTTTAGTCTTTCAAAGGTTCTTTTTTGAGTTAAGGGCATATCAAACTTTAAAGAGATCTCTTCCCAGCTCAATAGTTGGCCATTACACTTTATATCCTTAAAGATGGAGATACCCTTCCTATTCCACTCCTCAGCAGAACACCCTTGAAGGAGAGCAAGGGGCTTGTTATTGTGAAAGGTATTCCACCATATCGATCTCAAGGGGAGGATATTGTCTAGATCTTTATCCTCTGGGAGTTGATTCAGAATGGCTTTTTTGCTCATTTCCCACGCTTTCCACAGGCTCTTGAATACATAGGAACTTGCAGGAGATAAGGGAAATAGTTGAATAAAAGGTCATACATGGGTAGGTTCTTCCAGGCTTTGGCTCTTTTGGGGACTGCATTTTTTATATTGTTCCTGACCAAAAATTTTCAAGGCTTGCTTCCTTTCAGACTCCTACAGATCCATTTCATTGCAAGGGCTATACCTTGTTTCTTCAGATCTTTGAGACCTAGGTCTCCCATCTGTCTCTCAATGCAACAGGTTTCCCATTTGACTACATGTCTCTTCTTATTTCCTTTGCCATCTGACCAGAGAAACTGCCTTATCCTCTTTTGGATTTCCTCAATTTGGTAGCTATGAAACAACCAAACTGAGGCATAGTATATATTGTACAAGGCCAACACTTTTTGGCAGATCTAAGCTCTCCCAGCTATGGACAAATATTGTTTGTTCTAGGCTTCTAGCTTCTTAATTATTTTTCCTTTCATCCATTCCCATATCTCTTTTAGGTTGGGCTCAATTACAAACGGGATGCCTAGGTATTTCACCATTTTATTAGGCCATCCCCATTGGAATTCATGTTCATTTAGCAACTCAGGCGGCTTGTCTTTCCATGACAACATGACCGATTTTCCCTTTGATATTTTTTCTCCGAAAGCTTGATTGAAAAGCTCCATTTTTTCCATTAAGTTCAAATTTTTTTCTTGTTCTAGTTTTACAAACAATGTTGTATCATCAACAAATTGTATGTTCACAAGCTCTTCTTTGTTTGGGAGAATGAGCCCTTGGACCTTTGGGCTTATTGATTGGTCCCTTAAAATATAGTGGAGGGCATCGACTGCAATCACAAACAGAGAGGGATCCAGTGGGCAGCCTTGCCTTATAGATCTTTGTAGCTAAAACTCCTCAGTTAATTCCCCATTCACCTCAACCTATGTTGTGGCTTCATTCATGAGTGTTTTAATCATTTGACAGAAGAGATTAGGGAAACCAAAGGCTTCAAGCACCATCATTATGAAGGGAAATTCAATCCTACCGTATGCTTTTTCAAAGTCTAGAAGCAACATACCCACATCCTAATTGGTGTTCCTACTACATTTCATGGCTTCCTAGCTAGTAATCATATTTTCCAATATATACCTACCTTTGATAAACCTAGTTTGGGTGTTGTTTATTAGCCTTGGGAGGATGTCAGTTAATCTCCTAGCAATTGTCTTCACTAGAACTTTATAGGATACACTGAACAGGGTTATGGGCCTCCACTTTTTTAGGAGAGATTTGTCCCCCTCTTTAGGGATCAGTTTTATTATCCCATGGTTTATATCTTTTCCAAGTGAGCCTTTCTCAATGGCTTACATGTAGACTTGGAGGAGGTCATCACTTATCCAATCTATATTTTCCTTGTAGAACTCTACATTCAAACCATCTTCCCTAGGTGACTTTCCATTACTCATTGACAGGATTGCATTTTTTATTTCTTCTTTTGTTATCTGTTGGTTTAGCTTGGAGTGTTCTTCCCTAGAGATCTTCTTTGGGATTAGTTTTTTACACACCTCCCTTACTTCCTTTCCTTGTTGTCCCAAGCATTCTATAGTGAAAGGATTTTTATAAAACTGATGAAACTTTTCCTTAATGGCATCCAAGTCTTTGGACATAACCCCTTCATCCCAGATACACCCAATGGTCTCTTTGGCCTGCTTTTATTTGAGGCACCTAAAGAAGAATTTTGAGCCTCTATCACCCTGGGATATCTAGCTCAATTTTGCTCTCTTTTTTAGGCCTTGGTCTTTATAGGCCTGGATCTTCCTTAGCTATCCCTTAATGTATATTAGTTCTTTATTAGCTTCTACATCTTCCGGGGCATTTTGCAACTTGCCCTCAATTTTTAGCAGGGTGTTCTGGAGTTGACTCTCAGCTCTCCTATTTTCCTTGGCCCTTTGTTCACTTATTGTTTGGAAAATTCTTTGCTAGCTTTTAACATTTAAATTTCATTTGTTTATGGGGCTTATGTTTGCATAGAGGACTCTATTGATCTCTCTTAAAGTGAAGATAGCACTGATACTATCATCGAGTTTTAACAGACTTGAATTGAGGATGAATTTTTCTCCCTTTTTTTGAGGTCTTTCACCCTCTTTGTTTATGCAAATTTGCAACATGATGGGGTGATGGTTAGAAAGTGTCCAGGGCTTCACCTTGACCCTACTATTAGCCCCATCGACTTGATCAAAGAGAAAGCTATCTTTGCTGGCATAGAATCTATCAAGCCTATAGTAGATTCTCCTGTTGCCCTGTTGTGCATTGCACTAGGTATACTAGATGGCTTTATTTTCCTTTTTTGTACCTTCTAGGGGATCAAATATTCTGAGGAAATTTTGCATCTTATACCAAAAGTATCTTTCATTCCCATTCCACCCCATATCTGCTCCCCTAGTTTTATCATCAATACTTTCTATCATGTTAAAATCTCCCCCTATTATCCACAGTATCCTAGGAAGCTTGCTAAGCCAATCCCATAGTTCACACCTTGCTCTGTATTCATTTAGAGCGTAGATGACACATACCCCAAAATTTAGATCCTCCTTTTATGTGTATCCAGACATCTCTATTACACGGGGAAGACCCATGTTCCTTCACCCATTTACTCCACTTATTAGTAACTAACAGGGAAATTCCTCCCTTCCCTTTCTCATGATTGGAAGTGAAGCTACTTGAGTCCTTCCAAATAAATCTGAGGTTGGTTTGCAAAGTGAACCCCACAACTTTTACTTCTTGTAACATCATAAAATCTTTATGCTTTTCTTGCATTAGAAGCCTTGTAATGCCATATTTCCTATCAAGGGATTCTAGCCCCCTGATATTCAATGAAATGCAGTTAAGAGTAATTAGCATCCATATCTTGGGTTTCCTCCTCTATACTCCTAAATCCTTCAAATCCTTTAGGTATTTCTATCTTTTTAGCATCGCCCTGAAGATAAGGGATGAACACTTTTATCTTTTGCCTTCTTCCCCTTCTTTTTTGCCCCAACATTTCCTTGGCACAAGATTCTTTTCCAGTGTCATAATTAAGAGTCGCCTTCCCTTGGGAATCTACCCCTATGTCAGCCTCCTATTCGCCTACTCTCCCCTTATCCTCTACAGGGTTCCCATCTTTATTAAGAATATGCTTAAGTTGTTCTAAATCATCTTCCTTGGGGGTAAAGTCTAGATTAATAGCCTCTCCTTGAGATCCCTAGAATGATGTTAAGAGACTAACCTTATTTTTAGGTTCAACATTTGTAGTGTAGGTTACTTCGGGAGGAACAAGTTCCTTAGAGTTAGCATTTTTATTTGGGAGGTTATTCTTGTCGTCTTCATTGAAATTAGTTTTATTATTACTAGCCTGGATCAGTCTGGAGAGGGTGATTCTTTTTATAGGAGGATTTTCAATGTATGTCTCATTCTCTACCCCACCTCCATCCTTCATTGGGGCCCCAATTCTATCTTTAATATTTTTATTATTTTCAATACTCTTTTTAATTCTATCCATGACAAGTTCTTGAGCATTCTTTTTTCAACTAGGATTAATGGGGTGGTTTCCTTGGGCACCTCCAACCCAATCTCTTGGGCTATGTTTTCAGACACATCCTTATTAGCCACAATCATAGGGGACAGTTCTGGCACGGGTTCCATGGGTACTTCCTTAATGAAAATATCATCTAAGAGATTATCTTTTCCCAGTTTAGGGATTCTTCCTCGGGGGAAAGGTCAAGGTTAGAATTGTCGAATCCTTTTTCACCTGTGGGTATGGAAGTCTCCCCTTTATCACTAATGCTTGCTTCGGCCTCATCGAGTATCATGTCAACCATTGCATTTGAAATGGGGGCATCATTTCCCTTTTGAATACCGTTGTTGATAGCTGATGCGGGGGGTGTGAAGAATTAGGGTTAGCAACATAACCCTTCCTGCAATTATTATTTTTTCCTTGACCACGACTTCGCAGGATTGGACAGTTCTTCCTCAAGTCTCCCTCTTTTTTTTGCAGAGGAAACAAGCATTGATTCCCCCAAGGAGCTCTATTTTATAGGCCATAATGGAAGTTTCGGTTTTGACTTCTACTTCCTCTGGAATATCCACTCCCGACGAAATGGAAACAAGAACCCTTGCATCCATGTGCAGGAGAAGGGCTCTGGTTTCTTCAATTTTTAGGACCCTTCCAAACTGGCCGACAAGGTGAGGGATGAACGACCATAAAAGGAGAGGGAGGTTTTTTAGGGTAATCTATGGCGGGTAGGTCAGGGCTACCACCTCATCATAGAGAAAATTCATGGACCATGGGATAGCCCTAAATATTGCGCTACCCACAAACTGAAACTTCTTCTTAACAACATTATTTTGCATTTCCTTTGTTTGAAACAACATTAAAAATAGACCCTTTTTGTATCATTCTACAAAAAGTTTGTTGAATCCCTAATTTTCTATTCCACACATTGCTTAGCCATTGATCAAAAAACTTTCTTGACAGGGTTTTATTTACATCAAGACCAGAGAAAAAATGGCAATATTTCTATACTTACGCTCTTCTCTATTCATTGACATAGCCATGTCATCATTAGGAATTAGAAGAGCTTTTTTAAGGCACTTGGAGGGATGCTTACCTTCTCCTCTGGGTTGTAGGTCTTTGTAAATGGCTCCATCCTCCACGTTAACGAAATTTGCTTCTCTCGGAATCACCGTCCCGCTTTCTCTTGCAACAATGTCTTTGAAGGAACGTGGATTGCCACTCATGTCCTCCACCACGAGATTCTTAAGACTTGCATCCACGACACAAGGGGGTTCTTCCCCATGATTGCCTGGATCACCCGTTGCATTTGACGTACATCCACTGCACTGCACAAACACAATGGTGGATCCGCGGGAAGACATAGAGGTTAGAAAAATTATGCCCTAGCCCTCTACCCACATGGGAGAGCCAAGGAAAAACAACTAAGGAAACAATGCACAATTTTTATCATACAGAGTAATGATGTTCTCTAAACTATTAACGTTGAAAAGACCAGGGAAGGAGGAGGGCGAAATGGGGAAGACATCAAACCCAACGATGGCATACGGCCATCACAAGGTCCCTCGAGATGCGCGTCGTCCCTCCCACTTGCAGATCACCAGTTTTCCAAAGTATGCAATGTTCAATCTGAAAGAATTTTCCCATAGTACCTTTTGTGAAAATTCATGTTACAAATACATTAACCTTGTATTTTTTGGTGTTTATCCTTTTTAGAGTTAAAATTATTTGGATGCTAGTACAATGGATAAATTTCTAGAAATAGTTCGTCATTTAGAAGTTATTTTGGATAATTTTACCACCAATAACTTTCCCAAGTTGGTGGTAACCACTCTAGAGTAGATCCAAATAACTAGCAACTCCCTTATCCCCCTCTTTCCTATTTTTGATCTTATATCTCATTCTATTAGATTCTATCACTCAATCTCTTAATTTTTAACACTCTTACCTATATTTCTATCTCTAGACAAACATTATCTAAATTTTTTGTTTTCATGTAAGCACTATATAACTCTCTACAACACTCCTTGGAAGTTTAGTAACATTCTCTAATAACATTCTTACCTCCCTTGGATTCACCAAGCTTGTGAGTTGATATTGTCTTGTTTGTTAAATTATCTCGCTTTAAATATATTTATTATTGTTATTGTAGAATCCTTTTGTAGTACCCTTGGCACCTTGGGATCTCCATTTCTACTTATTCTCTCTCATTTATATATTTATTTGCACTCCTTGGGTTCTATTTCATTCCATTGTCACTGTTCTTCATTTCCTAGACTCACTTAGGATAGAAGCACACACTCTTTTATTCATTTATAAATATTTTCTACCCATGGAGGTTGAAAATCCAAAGCAGAGGCTTGACCATTCATGCCAATCTCCTTAGAAACCCTAAAAAAATTCCATTTTAGCCTATTGGTCTTCACTTTGAGATTCTCATGAAATGGAGGTTTACATTCCTTCTTCTACTTTGAGCCATAATTCATTTTCATTTAAATATTTACAATAAATTGTTTTAAATTAGTTTTTATCATGTACTAGGAAGTGTTATAGTGTTCTTTCATGTTTTATGTGTAGCTAGATACAAAATACAAGAAAATAAGTGAGTTTTCTAGCGAGAAAAATCATGGAAGTTGTACAAACTATAACATGTCATGTATACATCCATGTGTCACATAGGTATCCCAACCAAAGATCTCATATATCTAGCTCTAGGTTTTAATTGTTTATCATTTCCTATTCTCACATTGATTTTCTAAATTTTTATTTTTATTCTACAATAAATCATATTTTTTCTATTTCAGCTCTATTGCTTAAGCTTAATGAATTTCATTTTTCTAGTTTAAAGAAAATTCCAAGGATAATTTGAACACTTGCTCTTAAAAACAATAGAAAATCATTTCAAAACATTTTATTTTTAAACATTAGATAAATCCTACGGTAATATTTGGAGAATAATGTAATTCAGAGAGCATACACACTTTCTAAGTTAGGTTGAATTTTTCATATTTTTCATTCTGGTGAACCTACCGCCACTTCTATGCTTTCTAAAAAACTTAAAAAATATTAAAAACTTTAAAACAATAAAATAACTCACATTCTCGATTGTTTGTTATGAGGCCTTAGATTTTATGAGTTGCATGGCCCAATCACTTTACTTTGATAATATCATTTATAGGAGTTTAAGAAATATAAACATGTCTCATTCAAGACCTCAAGCAACTCCCACCAAAACAACTCTAAAATTTTATTTTGAATAACATGACTCTATCACAATTACCTAAATCACCTCCTAACACTTTTATGATATAGAGGAGGATTCAATTATGAATCCACCCTTCATATTGAATTATGTTACTTGGATAGACATCTCATTGAATTTCAAAGAGCATTCAATGTTAATGATATTGTATGCAAAAATTATGGACCTATTCTAGAGTTCATAAGGACATAGTTATGTAGTAATCAATAATCCCTTAATTTATTATGTAGTAAAGTTTTTATAATTAATAGTAATATTAATACATTAGAGGCTACATGTGAGTAGACCCAACACTCACATTATAACATAATGCATAACCAAATTAACATGTTTATTCAAATTCTAAGTGTACACACAACTACTTGTACCCATGTTGCTACATCTATGATTTCATGTTCAAATCTAATTCATTCATATGTAAATATTTCATGAGACACAACCTTTTTCATTCAAATATCCTAATGGTCACCTCATCACTTCATAAGCTCTTTCATCTCATGAATTTCTTCACAACCTTTTTCCACTACTCTCACTATTGCTACTACCCCTCCACACTATAGATCTTGTAATAAATCAACTAATGCATAACTGTGGGTAGTCTATAACAAAAATTCAGTACACTCTCCATCACTTCACAACCTCTCACATTTACATATTATCATCATATCCCACTCTCACTTGATATTATCACTACACCCCTTATTATGAGGTTTGAGGTGCACATGTTCAAAAAGTATAATGACAAAGATGACTCATAATCTCTTTTTGATTTCATTTTTCAAGATAGGATGTTGAAAAAATATTTTCTCACTCCCTCAAGGATGCAACATTAGACTAATTTCTATCTCTTCTAGATCATTTCATCTCTACTTTTGATAACTTGAATCAACAATTTCATACTACCATTGGCCCCCATATAACCTTCATGTTGGCATGGCCAATTTTAGACAAGGTTCTGATGAAAGGGTGATTGATTTCATCTTTTCTTTATCAATACTTTTTATCATAGATTCTTTATCCTCTCCCTGATTTTGGTGTATAAAGGCTCTTTATAAGAAGCCTTCAGACTTTTATTAGGAATAATATTATATTGATGGTTTATCCTTCATTTGTATACATTTATACATACTTGCATGACTGTCAATAGATTATTAACTACTTTGAGGCTTTCTCACTAGCTCATGTTATTTCATCAAGTCCTAGATTATATAATAAAAACTTTAAAAGTAATAACTACTTTAATAATATGGCATATGTTGTTGTAAACATTGCTACAACATTGTCCTCTTATGTGATGATAGAATTAATAATACAAATATAGAAAAAATGTCACTTTAGTCCTCTTAATGAGCCAATGCATTTCACCTTACAACAACTCATAAATAATATGACCTGGATTTGTCCTATTTGTCCTCTTAATATGAAAAAGTGCTTCCACCTTCATCTAACCTGAAGGCCTTCTATATATTTTATAGATTACCTAGACATGATAAAAAAAAAATCATGTCTCAAGCATATCATTCAAGATATGATAGATTCCAAAATCAAATCCAAGTAGCTAGTGTGAATGATAAGGGAAATAAGTTTGTTTTTATGCTTAATCAGAATCTCTAGATTTATACTAACCCATTCCTAAAACATTCCACCAAAACATCAATTGTTATACCAATCCTACTTCATCCACTTCCTTTTCTTACCCACCCATAGTGTTGGGTTTCCACTCTTCTTCCCCATTCACTTGTATGAAAAGTATGGTGGACCTTTCATCCCAATCAATTTGGGATGGATAGATTTTGGAGCTTTCCATCTTGTTCACTTCCATCAACATTCCTACTAACATATATCAAAACCTTGGGTTGTGTCATCTTACCACTTAAGTTTAGGAAAAAAGAGGCCATGTCCTATGCCATATCATCCATACTAAGGATAGGTTCTATATAAACTAGGACACCCATGGACAAAAAATCTAAATAAATTCCTTTAGTGTTACATTAATGCCTCAAATTTATTCATGCAAATAAAAATTATAAATATATAAAGATAAAGAGATAACCAATCACAAATTTGAGTCACTTTAATTTATACAAATATATTCCAACTCTAAGGAAAACTCCATACAAGGATTAAGAATTCATGCATAAGGAATTTCAAGATATGTTTCAAGAAAAAATATAACAATAAAAGAAGAAATAATGAACAAAACATAGAGTATAAGATGAGACTAATGTATTTAAAAAACAGTATGACACAAATAAAGAGCACATCAAACAAGAGAAAAATCAAGAAACAAAAGTTGCAAAGGTTGAAAAAATGCTTGAGTTTCATGTAAATAATATTATGAAATCTGTGATAGGGCGAATTTAGGTGCTAGAAAATGAACAACAAACAAAAGAGTGCAAAATAGTACTAAAAACAACCTACACCTCAAGATTAGCCTAGTTGGATTCAACACAAAATAAAGACAACAAATGGAACCTTATACCTTGCATCGAATCGATCCTTTGGTTGGCCCTTCGATCTTTGATGTGTATGCTCCTTGGATGGCAAGAGATGCAAGTTAGATGATGATATGATAATGGATGAAAGTGAATGCAAATGCAAAAATGGCTAAGTGTGGATTCTAGAAAAAAATTGCAAGAGTTTGGCTACAATGCATGATCTCTCCTTAAAATGAGAGAAAAGAGGGGGTATTTATAGATATTTTGGAACTCTCTAGGGAAATGGACGGTCAAGATTGAGCCACCAAGATCAAGATGTAAGGCTAAGGTGAGTTGAGAATTTAGAAGCCCTCACATCTTGACATGTGGCATGTGATATGGCTTAAAAAGGATGATGTGTGCATGAGGTGGAATGATAGTACATGACATGGAGGGGGTACATAGTACCTTGGGATTGCGACAAGATCTCTCATAAAGGAGGTACTTGTCCCCATGTGGGTGAGAGGACAAGTGGGGAATTAAAAATTCTTCAAATATTCTCATGGGGATGAGAGAAGGAATTTAAAATTCCTTTAAATGCATTGGGGGATTAAATGTGAATTAAAAATTCACATGGGGAATGGAGATGCCTTGTTCAAAAAGAGAAAGTTTTTAATGAAGTTGACTAAGGACACATTCCATAAATGATATGGGGATTAGAGATGACCTAATTAGGTGATTAAGGTTGTGCAAGTACTTGATTAGACTAGTTGATGAATATTAGAAGAAAGGTAGATTTCACATGTGACTTGATGCGACAAGTCAAAGATCACATGGGGAAGAGAAAAAGGAATTTAATATTCCTTGGAAGGATAAAAAGGAATTAAAAATTCCTTGAGAGGTTGATTAGGCTAGTTAATGAAGGATTAGAGGAGGGTTAGCTGGCTAAGAGAGATTAGAGGCCAACTTGCAAAAGTTGGAGGATGTGACACATCCTAATCAAGGATTAGGCATGTGCACATCCCTAATGATGAGATTAGAAGATGGATTAGGATTAGATAAAAATGATGGAAGATGGGACATATGAGGAATTAAATAAATGTGATATTTATTTAATTCATTTGATGAAAAGGAGGATTAAAGAGATAAGGTATTTATTTATTAATTAAATACTTTAGGATTTGACATAATTAATGATATTAATTAAATAATAGGGATATTACCTAATTAATGCGGATAAGGGGATGCTTAGAAAAAAGGGGATAAATTTGGATAAATTAAGTGTCCAAATTTAGGTGTCTACAAAATAAAAGAAAAAAATTATTCAATAAATGCTTATCTTTTTATCACAAACACAAGTTAAGAAACAAGAAAACACAAGAAAATGAGAGAAACAAGAAAACACAAGAAAATGAGTGCCTTATGTTATACTTTTTGATCATGTGTTCATGCATAGAATGAAATATATATTTGATTTCACATTTACCTTTTGATTTTCCTCCTTTGGTTTTCCATGTTGACATTTTTTTACTAAAATTTACTTGTTGTGCCCTTACATTTTCTTTATTCTTATGATTCACTTGAATTTTCCATTACCTTTATTTCCTAGTCAAGTTGCCTACTTACCTTGGTTTTATTTATCTCTTGTTGTTGGGATTAAGGTGATAAATTAATCTTACAAATCCTATGAACTTCATGTGACTCCAACACCTTAGGAATGGGTACATGGATTCTTAGGGATTGACTAGGTGAAATGTATATTAAGTATTTTCTCTTGGTTGGATTGTATATTAGTTGTAATGACATTAAGAGGGGAGGTTTCATTTGACAGTGGTAAATACAAATTGATTTGACTTTATTTAAACCACTTTCTAGATTCTAGGTTTTAGGAGAGAGAGTTGAGAGTCTTTGAATGTTAGGTGGGGTCCATATTAGTTGATAGTCCATTTTAGAGCACCATACTAGGTAATGTTTTCTCACTATTCACATGAGTCAAATATGTTGATTTTTATGGTTGCTTTTCATGGAAGCATTTGTTGGAAATCAAGGTAAAACTTGTAGCAATATGAAATTAATTATGTGTTTGCAAATATGAAATATTATTTTCAAGATTACCAATATTATGATATGTGATTAGCAATTGCAAACATGCAAAAAAATCAACAAACCACAAGTGACACAAGATATATGTGGAGAAACCCTTTCGGGAAAAAACTCCACACCCAAAGAGATCTGATATTTGTATTAATCTTCAAGGAAGTACATCAAGACTACAATCCTCTTTGAATTTTGGCAGCACTTTGTTACTCAAAAAACATGCAAACAAACTCTACAAATCACCATCTCAATGCTCCAATATATAAAAGTTTTTGGGAGAGAATACCGCAAATAGTATCTCGAAACAACAAGTAAAACCACTTGGAAAACCCATGGACCCCTTAGTGGACAACTCAGAAGCATGGTAAAAATATTAAATGCTCACATGGCCTTCACATGGGTGCCTAACCCATAGCCAATGAAAAATGGTCAATATCGAGTGCTCCATAACTCTCTAATGGATCAAACCAAAAACATGCAAGCTTGGTTGCCCAACCTAGGATAACATGCAAATAACATGAACTTCTAGTGGTCCCCACCTAGAAGTTGGACACCCAAAAGGATATATGCTCCCGAGATGCTCTATAACCATCACCGTAGTGGGTCCACCTCTTTGAATGCAATTAAAATTTGTCATAGGAAAATAAATAATAAATATTTTACCCCTCATGTCCTCTAGAACACTTTCCAAAGAATGTGTAGACACACAATTATCAACTTAGGATAACAATTATAATGCCACCTATCCTAACATTCTCCCACTTGACATTATGCATTGGAATTACATCCATGAGATACAAATAAAACATATAATCAAGTACAGTGATCAAGGCCCATGGCCTTCTTGCACCAAGAGAACTTATATGTGGTCACTAGCTTCGTGAGAGAATCTACAAAATTATCCAAAGTGTCAACCTTCTCAAACAACACCTTACCATTCTCAACCATCTCTCACACAAAGTTATACCAAACATAAACATGCTTAGTATGAGCATGATACATAGGATTTTTGGCTAAATATATGGCACTCTAACTGTCACATCCAATCTCGATTGTCCTGCAATCAAAACCAATGCTATTACCAAGTCTCTATAACCAAACAACTTCCTTAGAGGCATGTGTAGTAGTCATATACACTACTTTAGTGGTGGAAAATGCAACTATAGGCTTCCTCTTACTCATCCAACTCACTGCACCTCCAAACAAGGTAAAAACATAGCCACTAGTGGACCTTCGATTATCTAAGTCACCTATCCAATCTGCATCAACAAAACCCTGTATGTCCAATGACTTAACCACATCATCAGTACCATGATAAACCAAATAGTAATTTGAAGTACCACACAAATATCTAAAAACCCTCTTAACAAAAGTCCAATGCTCTCTACCAGGGTTAGACATAAACCTGCTCAAAACTCCCACTGCTTGGGCTATATCTGGTCTAGTGCAAATCATTGCATACATCAAACTACCAATGGCACTAGCATAAGGAACATTAGACATCTCTTCAAAATCATCATCAAAATTAGGACACAGATAAACTCAACTTAGTACCAACCAAAAATGGAATATTAACTGGTTTACAGTCATGCATACTAAACCTCTACAAAATGGTATCAATATACTTACTCTGACTTAACCAAAGCTTTTCATGAGCCTGATCCCTATTGATCTCCATCCCAAGGATATATTTTGTAGCCCCTAAATCCTTCATATCAAATGTGCCAGAAATTTGAGTCTTAAGCTCCCTAATCATCACTTTTTTGTTATGCATAAACAACATGTCATCAACATACAAGACAATTATTAGTATCTGATCATCAATAACCTTAATGTAAACACAATGATCCTCCTCACTCCTAACTAAACCCAAATTCAATGCAAAGGCATCAAAATTCTGGTACCATATCCTGGGTGACTATTTCAAACCATATAAAAATCTCTTTAACCTGCAAACCAAGTGCTCTTTTCCTCTCACAACAAAACTGTTAAGTTGTTGCATATAAATTTCTTGCTCAAGATCCCCATGCAAGAATGTAATTTTAACATCCATTTTCTCTATTTCAAAACCATAAGCAACAACAATAGATAATATGAATCTAATAGAAGTTAACTTAGCAACAGGAGAGAAAATTTCACAGAAATCAACTTCCTCTTTCTAGGAGTAGCCCTTGGCCACCAATCTAGCCTCGTACTACTTTAATAGATCATCTGCTCCAAATTTCTTCTTAAATACCCACTTGTAACCAATGGAATTCCTTCCTTTGGGAAAACTAACAAGATCCTAGGTATCACAACTATCCAAAGCCATCATCTCCTCCTACAAGGCTTATATCCCAGACTCACTTTCCTCCAAAGAGAGAGCCTCTCTGAAAGATCTATGTTCATCATCAGTACTCAACAAAGCAAATACACAATGGTAATCTGATGGGCTATACTTATGAACTAGATTTTGTTGCCTTGTGGACATCCTCAAGGTAGGAATAATGGGCTTTGCCTATTCTTCCTCTATTGTGTGCTCATCCCACACATCCTGTAAACTCTCTAAACCATTTTCTTCTTCTCCATCCTCAAATCCATCTAATTGTTCTTCCACACATGCATCTTCTTGCTTTTCTATCTTTGTCTCAAAGTGCATTGTTTTTGTTTTATCTTTCTCCTTTGGTTGTTCTTCATCTAAGTAAGCTCTAAACTCCTTGAAAATCACATCTCTAGAGAAAACCATTTTATGGGTCAGAGGATTCCAAAGCTTGTAACCTTTTACATTCTCACCATAACCAACAAAGATGCATTTTTGTACTTTTGGATCTAATTTAGAACACTTCTCTTGAGGTGCATGAACATAAGCCTCACAACCAAATACCCTTAAATGTGAAACAAAAGGATTTCTACCTATCCACACTTCATAAGGAGTTTTATCAACAAGAGCTGAATAAGGAGATCTATTAATCAAAAAACATGTAGTACTTACAACTTCTACCCAAAAGCATCTATCAAGCTTAGCACCACTCAACATGATCCTAGTGTTGCAAGTATGCGTAGTTGGTGTTGTCATTGATGTCAAAAAGCTTTGGTGTTTTCATTGGTGTCAACTCTAGATGAGAAGGAGTTTGTTGCAAGGATGTGTAGTTGGTATTAAGTTGATGTTGTCTTTGATGATCTTTTGATTAGTTTCATTATGTTGTCATTAGTAAGTTACTGGTGTCAACTTTTAGTGTTGCTTTGTTAAGCTTCTATCTATGGGTGTACATGGTTGAGTTTCTAGGTTGAAGTTGGCTTGGTGGTGATGAGGAAGTGTTGAAGATGTTGATGACATGTTTTTGGTGCTTGGTTTCCAAGTGCTTTTGATAAAATTTGAATAAAAAGAGGAAACAATGTGTTGAAGTGGTGCTTTATGTTGAAAAGTAGCACTATGGTTTGGATATGTATTTCTTCTATGTTGAAGATCTACTTGTGTGGTTTGGATATGTTGATCAAAGAAATTCAGAGGTGTTGCATTCATAATTTGGTGTGTTGGATCATTGTGCAGAGGAAGGTGTGTGAACTGTGTGTTGTAGAGGTGTATGGGAGAAATGTTTTGCTCCACATTTCTTTGCAAAATGGTTTTAGGTCTTGCAGGTCTGGAAGGGTGCTGATAGTGTTTGTATCTTTCGTTATTTGAATTTTTTTGAGGTTTGGTGCTTCAGAAGTCAATTTCTTGAGTTACAGTGTATGACAAAATTATTTGAGTGTACTGGGTGTGTACATTCTTGAGGTGAAATTTGTTGTGAAGGAATTTGTTGGATTTTAGGGTGTTCATGGAATATTTTAGATTATGTTCAAGTGTTATGTGGTGTCTGCGAGTTGTCTTTTAAATTTGAGGAAGCGTGTACTTAAATGTTAATGGTGTTAACATAGTTTCGGTCAACCTTGCATGTTTACACTAATTGTGGAGTTGCTTTAGTATTTATGGAAGCATGGCGTGGCATGTATGAGTGGATTTAGGTATTAGCTAAGGCGTGTTATGGTCTTCCTTCATTCTTTTCCATTGTGGGAGTGTTTTTGTGTCGACCTAATTTGAATTTGCACAGTTGAGGTGCATAGCCAACCTTGGAGAATGTTTTCAAGGTTGAAGATGGTATAAATATGAGTTGAGTTGTTGAGGGATGCAAAGATAGAAGTGTGTGATGTGAATGATGCAAATTGTAGAGTTGTGAAGTGCAAATTTGTGTAGTGTAGTGTGAGCTTTCATGTGTTAAATTACTAGATGTAGTGAGTAGAAGGTGTCTACAATTATTCAGTAAGATTGCAAAGGTGTTGGTGAAATTATGGTGGACTTTTTTGTTGTATTGAGATGGATTTCTCATTGTAACACTCTTCTCTATCTTCTTTTCTATTTTGGCAGTGAGCCTTTCTTTCTTTTGGGCAGTGAGCCCTCTGATAGTGAGCCCCTTGTAATTGGTATTGATATTACTTTTTATTGTGAGCTAATCCTCATCGTGGTTTTTTCCATCTTGAATTTTCCACATAAATCTGGTGTTTCCTTGTGTATGGTGTTGATTTGTGTTTTATTTTTTGTTATTTGCTTTCATAATTAATCATTCTAACAGATTAAGGATAAATTGAATTAATGTGGATTTGAATGTTTGTGAGGGTTTTGAAGTTTTAAGGAACAACTTATTCACCCCCCTCTTAGTTGTCTTGTGCATTCAACAAGTAGTATTAGAGCAAGGTTCCTTGGAAGAAAGCTTAACCATTCGAGTCAAATCTAGGATGGTGCACAAAAAGGATGTTCTTTTGTTTGATGGATTAGACTATGCATTTTGGAAGACAAGGACAAAAGGTTTTCTGGTTTCTCTTGGATTTGAAATCTATAAGTTTGTTGAGATTGGATATACTATCCTTGCAAGTGGTCCAAAGACTAGTAATGAGATCAAGGCCTATGAAAACAATGGTAAAGCAAAGTATGCTATCTTAAGTGGTATTGCTAATTCTGAATTGGTGAAAGTTACGAGTCTGAAAACTGTTAGAGAAATATGGTTAAAGTTAGAAAGCATTTATGAAAGAGATGATAAGGTCAAGAAAGCTAAGATGTAGAATCTAAAGATCATGTTTGAGACCTTGCAAAATTTCTAAAGATGAAAATATCACAAGCTACTTGTAGAAGGTGGATGAATTTGTCAACGACATCAAAGGTCTTGGTGGAGAATTGAAAGAAGAAGTGGTAAAGTGTTGAAAATTGAGGTATTTATGTAGCTTAATACTTTGTAAAACTTTATTATTGTTGATCTAAATATGTATTCTTTGTTACAGATTCTTTGTGGGTGATTAATCTGATTAATCCATTTTATCATTTGTAGAATGAAGACAAAAGGTTGTAGAAGAATTAGACAAGATATTAGAAGATACACAACATATACCATGGAGAAACCCTTTCGGGAAAAAACTCCACCAAGAATCAATGTATTATTTAATCTTTGAATAAGATTACAATAATTCCAATCCTTGCTTGAGATGCTTCTTTTTCCTTCAACAAATCTTCTTCACAACCTACAATAAAAACTAATAATCACTCTCTTCAACTTGCTTGAGATATATAGGCAATAATCAACTTTGTAAACTCCAAAGAGTTACAATTACAAAGCTCAATCCCTATCTCACAAAACAAAAGGTACGCCTATCTCTTGCAAGTAGAGTTATACCATGAAGAACAATGCTAAAACATGAGCTTCATCAATTTGGGCATCCCAAATTGAAGTCATAACTCAACCTTTATTTCGAAGATATCTTCAAAGCTTATCCTCAAAGTAGGCACCCAAGAATGGGCCCACTTAACTCAGCCTTCTAAAATATCTTAGCATGTAAAAGTGTTAACTCTAAGAAGCCAGATTGGGCATCCAAAGTGGGTCCAAGTCATTCTCTGTTAATTGAAACATATCTCTCCACCATTCATGCAAGAATGATCATCCCCTATTAACTGAAAGTAGTCACTTGTTATTTGTCATGCAACTCAAGTCATTAGTCATGCATTCAAAGTTAACTGAAGTCAACTAGCATTCAACTAAAACTAACTAAAGATAATTGAACCATAATTGAACTAAACTAAACTAAACTAAACTAAACTGAATTGAACTGAACTGAACTCATACTGAACTAAATTGAACTAAACTGGTTTGAACTAAACTAAACTAAACTGAACTAATACTGAACTAAATTGAACTAAACTGATCTAAACTGAACTAATCTAAACTAAAATTCATGCATGTAAACATCAATCCCTAACTTCTAGGATCTTTACATGCATTACATAAGTGTTATCTTTTACTCCAAACAATTAACTTAACTCAAGGTGGATTCCACCTTCCATGTGGGTACCCCATGTGCTCCTATTATTTAGGAACTCATCTTGGCCACCCTCACATGCTCATATCATTTAGAATTAATTACAAATGTCAATTAACATGATTATTTCATTCAAAATTAATCTCTTTCTAATTCTAGTGTTTGAGAACACTTTCCAAGGACTTAGGAGATACATGAAATAAATAATGTTTAGGATTGCAATTAAGTGAAATCCTATTTCCAACATTCTCCCACTTGACATTATACATTGCAATTATTCTAAACAAGGAATCATTAGTATAAATCAAGTACATGACTCAAGGACAATGGCCTTCCTGCACCAACTAATCAATCCATGTCAACTTCAAATGCAATGAAGCTCCAAGCAAATGATTAAAACCAAGATAATTTATCTGTAGGAACTGGTTTCATAAGACAATCTTGCAACATTAATTAAAGTGTCAACTTTCTCAATTAATACCTTCCCACTCTCAACCATTTCTCACACAAAGTGATACTTAACATCAACATGCTTAGTATGAGCATGATACATAGGATTTTTGGCTAAACACATAGCACTCTAACTATCACATTCGAGTTTAACTTACTTGCAATTAAAACCAATAGGTCTTTCCCAAGTCTCTGTAACAAAACTGTCTCTTTGGAGGCATGCTAAACTATCGAGTGTGTTGAACTCACGTTCAACCAAGGTGTAGGCTTCTCGGTCTTTATTGTTGAAAATAGCTTTTCTTACAAGTAACCATTCCAACATATATCTCTTACCATAAGAGAACTTAAGCCTCACCTATTTCTCCAAGTATCCATGCCAAACTCCAAATGCAACACAACACTTTCATGAAGTAATCAAGAAAATGATTAATGTACCCAATACATAAGAGAACTACACAAGATCAATGTCAAAGCTCCAATCAGGAACATAAACACAACAACATGATCTAACCATCTCCTACTAGGAGATCACATGCACCATAACATATATACATCCTGGTCTCAAGAGAACATGTAATATGCTAAACTCTAAACTAGTATCAAGAGTATAACATGACATCATAACAAATACACTCCAAACCAAGAAACCATATCTCCAATCACATGGAGATAACCTTACAATGATGCATCCACGTCACTGCCAACAACTCCCACTGAACCATGGTACCGAGTCACACATGGTATCATGACTACCATCCTCTCTATGAAGATCACTCTGAAACATGAAGCAAAGAGTTATCACAAACAATATTAGCTTAAATAACCAATGCATCATTATTGTCATCCAAGGATTCCTCTGTAGAAGAATTAGAACTTTTTTTCTTGTTCTTACAATCCTTCTTCACATGTCCTGGTTTCCCACAATTCCAACACTTTACCTTACTCTGTCCTTCTGACTTACCCTTCCCTTCCTTGTCTCCCTTAGGTTCCTTTTTCTCAGGCCTACCTTTTACAAATAAGGCATCTTAGATTTCCATTTTAGACTTCCTCCTCATCTCCTCTTATAGGAGAGTAGGAATTATATTGTCCATCTTCGAATCTGCACCACTACCACTGATAGCAATAATTAGATTTTCCCAAGATGTTGGTAAAGAACAAAGTAACAAAATGCATTTATCTTCTTCTTCTAGCTTTACATATATAGATGCTAACTGAATTAGAATCAAATTTAAAAAATTCAAGTGGTTTGCAACAGAATCACCTTCTTTCATCTTTAAAGAATACAACTATCTTTTCAAATACAACTTATTAGTAAGACTTTTAGTTTGATAAATATCACCTATTCTCTTCCACAACTTATATGCAGTAGTTTCTTTTGAAACATTCAAGAGAACAACATAAGAAAGACACAATCTTATGGTCCCTCTTGCCTTCTTATCAAGCTTAGCCCAATCCTCATCTGTCATCGTTGTAGGTGACTTTGTCTCATTACCAATAGCTAACCACTAATCTATCTCTTCAAGGAGATCCTCCATTTTTAATTTCCACATTTCATAATTAGATCCATTGAACCTTTCAATATCTAAACGAGAATTCATTCTAACAAAATTATTTTCCAAAATCAACAATAACAAAAAATAGTAAAAGCTCCCACTACAGCCAAAAAACCTCCAATCTTTTCAGAGAAAGGTGTCCTAATACTCTACCCAACCTTAGCTTTGATACAAAATGTTGAAAATTGAGGTGTTTATGTAGCTTAATACTTTGTAAAACTTTATGATTATTGATCTAAATATGTATTCTTTGTTAGAGATTCTTTGTGGGTGATTAATTTGATTAATTCATTTTATCATTTGTAGAATGAAGACAGAAGGTTATAGAAGAATTAGACAAGATATTAGAATATGCATAACATATACAGTGGAGAAACCCTTTCGGGAAAAAAATCCACCAATAGTCAATGCATTATTTAATCTATGAATAAGATTACAATAATTCCAATCCTTGCTTGAGATGCTTCTTTTGCCTTCAACAAATCTTCTTCACAACTTGCAATAAAAATTAATAATCACTCTCTTCAACTTGCTTGAGATATATAGGCAATAATAAACTTTGTAAAATCCAAAGAGTTACAATTACAAAGCTCAATCCCTATAGGTACACCTATCTCTTGCAAGTAGAGTTCTACCGTGAAGAACAATGCTAAAACATGAGCTTCATCCATTTGGGCATCCCAAACTGAAGTCATAACTCAACCTTTATTCTGAAGATATCTTCAAAGCTTATCCTCAAAGTAGGCACCTAAGAATGGGCCCACTTAACTCAGCCTTCTGAAATATCTTAGCATGCAAAAGTGTTAACTCCAAGAAGCTAACTTGGGCGCCCAAGGTGGGTCCAAGTCATTCTCTATTAATTGAAACATATCTCTCCACCATTCATGCAAGAATGATCATCCCTTGTTAACTGAAATTAGTGACCTCTTATCTGTCATGCAACTCAAGTCATTAGTCATGCATTCCAAGTTAACTGAAGTCAACTAGCATTCAACTAAAACTAACTGAAGATAACTAAACTGAACTGAACTGAACTAAATTGAACTAAACTGAACTGAGCTGAACTGAATTGAATTGAACTAAACTGAACTAAAATTCATGCATGTAAACATCAATCCCTAATTTCTAGGATCTTTACATGCATTACAGAAGTGTTATCTTTTACTCCAGACAGTTAACTTAACTCAAGGTGGGTTCCACCTTCCATGTGGGTGCCCCATGTGCTCCTATTATTTAGGAACTCATCTTGGACGTCCTCACATGCTCCTATCATTTAGAATTAATTACAAATGTCAATTAACATGATTATTTCACTCAAAATTAATCTCTTTCTAATCCTAGTGTTTGAGAACACTTTCCAAGGATTTAGGAGATACATGAAATAAATAATGTTTAGGATTGCAATTAAATGACATCCTATTTCCAACATTTTCCCACTTGACATTATTAATTGCAATTATTCTAAACAAGGAATCATTATTATAAATCAAGTACAGGACTCAAGGCCAATGGCCTTCATACACCAACTAATCAATCCATGCCAACTTCAAATGAAACCTACATAATCATGAAGCTCCAAGCAAATGATTAAAACCAAGAGAACTTATCTGTAGGAACTGGTTTCATAAGATAATCTTGCAAAATTAATTAAAGTGTCAACTTTCTCAATTAATACCTTCCCACTCTCAACCATTTCTCGCACAAAGTGATACTTAACATCAACATGCTTAGTATGAACATGATACATAGGATTTTTGGCTAAACGCATAGCACTCTAACTATCACATTCAAGTTTAACTTACTTGCAATTAAAACCAATAGGTCTTTCCCAAGTCTCTATAACCAAACTGCCTCTTTGGAGGCATGTTAAACTGTCGAGTGTGTTGAACTCACGTTCAACCAAGGTGTAGGCTTCTCGGTCTTTACTATTGAAAATATCTTTTCTTACAAGTAACCATTCCAACATATATCTCTTACCATAAGAGAACTTAAGCCTCACCTATTTCTCCAAGTATCCATGAGGACTTGTAACCAACCAATCCATGCCAAACTCCAAATGCAACACAACACTTTCATGAAGTAATCAAGAAAATGATTAATGTACCCAATACATAAGAGAACTACACAAGATCAATGTCAAAGCTCCAATCAGGAACATAAGCATGACAACCCGATATAACCATCTCCACTAGGAGGTTACATGCAGCATAACATATATACATCTTGGTCTCAAGAGAACATGTAAAATGCCAAACTCTAAACTAGTATCAAGAGTATAACATGACATCATAACAAATACACTCTAAACCAAGAAACCATATCTCCAATCACATGGAGATAACCTTACCAATGATGCATCCACGTCATTGCCAACAACTCCCACTGAACCATGGTACTAAGTCACACATGGCATCGTGACTACCATCCTCTCTATGAAGATCACTTTGAAACATGAAGCAAAGAGTTATCGCAAAAAATATTAGCTGAAATAACCAATGCATCATTATTATCATCCAAGGATTCCTCTGTAGAAGAATTAGAAATCTCTTTCTTGTTCTTACAATCCTTCTTCACATGTCCTGGTTTCCCACAATTCCAACACTTTACCTTACTCTGTCCTTTTGACTTACCCTTCCCTTCCTTGTCTCCCTTAGGTTCCTTTTTCTCAGGCCTACCTTTTACAAATAAGGCATCTTAGATTTCCATTTTAGACTTCCTCCTCATCTCCTCTTATAGGAGAGTAGTAATTATATTGTCCATCTTCAAATCTGCACCACTACCACTGATAGCAATAATTAGATTTTCCCAAGATGTTGGTAAAGAACAAAGTAACAAAATGCATTTATCTTCTTCTTCTAGCTTTACATATATAGATGCTAACTGACTTAGAATCAAATTTAAAAAATTCAAGTAGTTTGCAACAGAATCACCTTCTTTCATCTTTAAAGAATACAACTGTCTTTTCAGATACAACTTATTAGTAAGACTTTTAGTTTGATAAATATCACCTATTCTCTTCCACAACTTATATGCAGTAGTTTCTTTTGAAACATTCAAGAGAACAACATAAGAAAGACACAATCTTATGGTCCCTCTTTCCTTCTTATCAAGCTTAGCCCAATCCTCATCTGTCATCGTTGTAGGTGACTTTGTCTCATTACCAATAGCTAACCACTAATCTCTCTCTTCAAGGAGATCCTCCATTTTTAATTTCCACATTTCATAATTAGATCCATTGAACCTTTCAATATCTAAACGAGAATTCATTGTAACAAACTTATTTTCCAAAATCAACAATAACAAAAAATAGTAAAAGCTCCCACTGCCAAAAACCTCCAATCTTTTCAGAGAAAGGTGTCCTAATACTCTACCCAACCTTAGCTCCGATACAAAATGTTTGAAAATTGAGGTGTTTATGTAGCTTAATAATTTTTAAAACTTTATGATTTCTTATCTAAATATGTATTCTTTGTTATAGATTCTTTGTATGATTAATTTGATTAATTCATTTATCATTTGTAGAATGAACACAAAAGGTCGTAGAATTAGACAAAAGTTGCAAGATACAACATACCATGGAGAAACCTTTGAAAAAAAACTCCACCAAGAATCAATGTATTATTTAATCTCTGAATAAGATTACAATAATTCCAATCCTTGCTTGAGATGCTTCTTTTTCCTTCAACAAATCTTCTTCAGAAATTGCAATAAAAACTGATAATCACTCTCTTCAACTTGCTTGAGATATATAGGCAATAATTAACTTTCCAAAGAGTTACAATTACAAAGCTCAATCCCTATCTCACAAAATGTATGCCTATCTCTTGCAAGTAGAGTTCTACCCTGAAGAACAATGCTAAAACATGAGCTTCATCCATTTGTGCGTCCCAAATTGAAGTCATAACTCAACCTTTATTCTAAAAATATCTTCAAAGCTTATCCTCAAAGTATGCACCCAAGAATGGGCCCACTTAACTCAGCCTTCTGAAATATCTTAGCATGTAAAAGTGTTAACTCCAAGAAGCCAACTTCCGTGCCCAAGGTGGGTCCAAGTCATTCTATGTTAACTAAAACATATCTCTCCACCATTCATGCAAGAATGATCATCCCCTATTAACTGAAAGTAGTCACCTGTTATTTGTCATGCAACTCAAGTCATTAGTCATGCATTCCAAGTTAAATGAAGTCAACTAGCATTCAACTAAAACTAGCTGAAGATAATTGAACCATAACTAAATTGAACTAAACTAAACTGAACTAAACTAAAATTCATGCATGTAAACATTAATCCCTATCTTCTAGGATCTTTACATGCATTATAGAAGTGTTATATTTTACTCCAAATAGTTAACTTAACTCAAGGTGGGTTCCACTTTCCATGTGGGTGCCCCATGTGCTTCTATTATTTAGGAGCTCATCTTGGATGCCCTTGCATGCTCCTATCATTTAGAATTAATTGCAAATGTCAATTAACATGATTATTTCATTCAAAATTAATATCTTTCTAATCCTAGTGTTTGAGAACACTTTCCAAGGACTTAGGAGATACATGAAATAAATAATGTTTAGGATTGCAATTAAATGGCATCCTATTTCCAACATAAAGAAGGTACTCAGAACTCTTCCTAAATATTATAGTCATAAAGTTTCTGCTATTGAGGAATTGAAAATTTTGAATCAATATACCAAAGATCAGTTGTATGGTTCTTTAATTGCTTTTGAAATGAGAGAATTTGGTACAAGTAATGCAAAATTTGAGATTGCTTTTAAGGCTAGCAAATCAAAGAAGATTGTGGAATTAGATCAAGAGGATCTTGATGGTGTGTAAGCTAACTTTTTGAGAAGAATGAAAAATGGTACTGGAAAGTTCAAAATAAGTTACCTTTCAAATGTTTCAGTTGTGGAAAGATAGGTCATTATGCTTCAAGATGTCCAAATAGAGCTTTGAATGACAAAAATAGGGAGAACAAAGGTAAGATGATTAAGAAAATTTATTATGTTAGAGAAGATGCAAGTATATCTAATGATGAATCTGATTATGGAGATGATGAGGATGGTGAATGCTTGTTCATGGATTTAAAAGATGAAACTAATTCTGCTAACTCTGAGAGATGTGTAAAGGAAAGTGCTCCAAAAACAAGTGCTAATATTGAAGACACCTTGGTGTCTATTTTTCATGCTAGACAATAGAAGAACTATTGGATAATTGATAATGGATTCTCTAATCATATGACTGGTGAGAAGAGTAAGTTTGTTAAACTTGAAAAATATGGAGGACTAGTTAGGTTTGGTGATGATACATTTGCTAAGATATGTGGAAAAGGTTCAATTAGTTTTGATGGCAAGCATAACACTGGTGATGTTCTTTATGTTAAGGGATTGAAACATAACCTCTTGAGTGTTGGGAAAATGTTTAGCAAAGGATACAATATTATATTTCAAGATAATGGATGTGAGATCAGAAAAGGCTCCAAAACTGTGATTGTTGCTGGAAGCAAGATATATGGAAATGTCTTTCAGCTCAAAGGTATTGATGGTTATTATTTCATGACTCAAATCAATGACAGTTGGCTATGAAATAGAAGAATGTGTCACATCAATTTTGATAGCCTAGTGAGAATAAGTTCAGTTCAAGCTGTGAGAGATCTGCCAAAGATTACAAAGCCTATTAATGTTGTCTATAAGGAATGTCAAGTTGGAAAGCAAGCAAGAAGAGGTTACAAATTCAAAGAACAATCTTCTACCAGACTGTTGGAATTGATGCATATAGATCTTTGTGGTCCTACCAGAGTAAGAAGTCTTCAAGGTGGCAGGTATTTCATGCCATTTATTGATGATTATTCTAGAATGACATGGGTTACTTTTCTTAAAGAAAAATTAGAAGCCCTAGATAAGTTTAAAGCATTCAAAGTTATGGTTGAAAATGAAATGGATATGAAAATCAAATGCTTGAGAGCTGACAAAGGTGGAGAGTTCACCTCCAATGAGTTCAATATCTTTTCTGAGAATCATCAAATAAAGAGGCATTTATCTGCCCTTAGAACTCCTCAGCATAATGGAGTGGTTGAAATAAAGAATAGGACAATTCAAGAAGCTACAAGGACAATGACGGAAGAAGAAAATATACTATAAGTCTACTAGAGAGAAGAAATTCATACTACTATTTACATACTTAACATAGTGAAAGCAAGAGAAAACAACATAAAGACTCCCTATGAACTATGGTATGGAAGGATTTATACTATCAAATACTTCAGAGTGTTTGGAAGCAAATGCTATATCAGAAGAAATGAAAAAAAACTTAGGAAATTTTGATGCAAGGTCTGATGAAGGTATCTTCCTTAGATATTCTACTAAAAGTAAAGCTTACCGATGCTACAACAAAATGCTAAGAAATATTGTTGAGAGTGCAAGTGTCAAGGTTGATGAAGACCTACAAAATAATTCAGTGGTGATAGATGGATATGAATCAGATGAGTCTTCTTACAGGGAAGAAGAAAAAGCTAAGGAAAAAGAAGTGTAGATTGAAGAGGAAGAAACCCTAGAAAAGAATCCTAAAACTCCTAAGTATGTGTAGAAGAATCATTCTAAAGAAAAAATCATTGGTGATAAGAGAAAAGGTGTATTGACAAGAAGGAAAGTTGTTGAAGAACATGTAAATTTATGTTTACTTTATGAAGTTGAATCTAAAACAATGATTGAAGAATGCAAAGATGAGTATTGGATCAAGGCTATGGAAGAAGAACTAATGCGAATTGAGAAGAATTAGACTTGAGAACTTGTCTCAAGACCAACAAACAATAATGCGATTGGAACTAAGTGGGTATTCTGAAACAAACTGAATGAGAGTGGAGAAGTAGTAAGAAACAAGCTAAGGCTTGTGTGTAAAGACTACTCACAAGTAGAAGGAATAGACTTTGAGGAAATATTTGCTCTGATGGAAAGAATGGAAGCTATTAGGATGTTTATGGCTTTTGCAACACATAAGAATTTTGAAGTATATCAAATGGATGCGAAGTATTCTTTCTTGAATGGTGAATTGGAAGAAGTATATATAGAACAACCAGAAGGATTTCAGTTATCAAATAAATCAGATATGGTTTGCAAATTGAAGAAGGCATTATATGGGTTGAAGCAAGCTCCCAAAGCTTGGTATGTAAGGTTAGACAAGTACTTGTTACAACAAGGATTCAATAAAGGTACGACAGATAGCAATCTCTACTTCAAAGTTAAAGAAAAATGAAATTGTGATTGTGGTTATGTATGTTGATGATATAATTTTTGGAGGAAATGAAGTTATGTGTAAGGAATTTGTAGAAGAGATGCAAAAAGGATCTGAAATGTCAATGTTTGGGGAGATGAATTTCTTTCTTGGGCTACAAATCAATCAGACAAATAAAGGTATTTTCATTTCACAATCAAAGTATGTCAAGGAAATGTTGACGAAGTTTGGAATGGAAGATTCTAAACTGGTATGTACCCCAATGGTTACTAATTGCAAGTTGAGCAAGAATGATGAATCTCCTAAGGTTGATTAGAGCAAGTATATATCAATGATTGGAGGACTCCTATATCTAACTGCTACTAGACCAGATATCATGCATGTAGTTTGTCTTGTGGCTAGATTTCAAGAAGATCCTAGAGAGTCACATGTTGCAATGGTGAAGAGGATATTTAGATACTTGAAGGGCACTTTGAATCATGGCTTCTAGTATCCAAAGGATATCGACTTTACTCTAAGTGCTTACATAGATGCGAATTGGGTTGGTTGTGTAGATGAGAGGAAAAGTACAAGTGGTGGTGCATTCTTTCTTGTATGTAGATTGGTGTCATGGCTAAGCAAGAAACAAGATTCAATGCCTTTCTCTACTGCAGAAGCAAAATATATTGCAACAACATCTTGATGCACACAAGTTTTGTGGATGAGGCAAAAATTAAAGATATCATAGTGGTATATGATGAACCAATTTCTATCTTCTATGATAATACTAGTGCTATCAATATATCAAAGAATCCAGTAATGCATTCAAGGACAAAGCATATCTCATTCTGATATCACTTTTTGAGAGAGAAGGTTGTAGAGAATGAAGTGAAGCTTGAATATGTGCCTACAAAGGATCAGGTTATTGACATATTCACTAAGGATCTTCCTAAGGATATTTTTGAGTATCTCTGGGAGAAGTTGGGGGTTATTGCCCCTCCTTTGAACTAGATGCATAAGGAGATGCATTAATTTAGTGGATCTCAAGATTCATTCTTTGGTCTAGACTGATGTTGGTGGCTACCTCTCAAGGGGAGTAGGTAGTGGTATTATTGGTTGTTGTAGTAAGGATGAGTGAGAGTTGTCATTATGAAGTAGTTGCTGATTGATGCAGTATGGTGTGTGCTCCTAAGGGGGAGTATGCAAAGTAGTAAAGAGAGAAAGCATGTATGCTTAATGTCAAAGGGGGAGAATGAGTAATGAAAATACTTTTCCCTTTGCCATTGATGTCAAAGGGGGAGAGAGTCATGTGAAAAGACAAGCCATAAAGGGGGAGAAAGTAAAAGAAAGAGAAATAGTTGGTATGGAGTAGTATGTTGGTGATCAGAGCTATTTGTTTTGTTGTTGATGGTTTTTCACATCATGTGTTGCCATCAATGACAAAGAGGGAGATTGTTGCAAGTATGTGTAGTTGGTGTTGTCATTGGTGTCAATTGTACAAGGAGTTTGTTGCAAGGATGTGTAGTTAGTGTTGATACGATGTTATCTTTGATGATGCTTTGATTAGTTTCATTTTGTTGTCATTAGTAAGCTACTAGTGTCAACCTCTAGTGTTGTTTTGATAAGCTTCTATCTATGGATCTATATGGTTGAGTTGTTAGGTTACAGTTGACTTGGTGGTAATGAGGAAGTGTTGAAGATGTTGATGATATGTTTATGGTGCTTGGTTTCCATGAGTGCTTTTGAGAAAATTTGAATAAAAAGAGGAAACAGTGTGTTGCAGTGGTGTTCAGTGTTGTAGAGTAGCATCTTGGTTTGGTTCTGCATTTCTTCTATGTTGAAGATCTGCTTGTGTGGTTTAGATATGTTGATTAAAGGTGTTGCATTCAAAATTTGGTGTGTTATATTATTGTGTAGAGGAAGGTGTGTTCACCAGTGTGTGAACTGTGTATTGCATAGGTGCCTAGGAAAAATGTTTTTGCTCTGCATTTCTCCATAGAATGGTTTCAGGTCTTGTAGATCTGGAAGGGTGCTGGTAGTGTTTGTATCTTTCTTTAGTTGAAGTTGTTTGAGGTTTGGTGCTTTAAAAGTAGATTTCTTAAGTTGCAGTGTATGGAAAAATTATTTGAGTGTATTGGGTGTGAGCATTCTTCAAGTGAAAGTTATTGCGAAGGATTTTGTTGGATTTCAGTGAGTTCGTGGAATATTATAGATTGTGTTCAAGTGTTATGTGGTGTCTGCAAGTCATCTTTTGGATTTGAGGAATCATGTACTTAAATGTTAATGGTGTTTGTTGACCATAAAAGCTTGCACCTCTCCGAACAGCCTTATGGGAAATTTAGTGAGTGGGGGACCAAATTGTGCCTCATTGAATGACCTCCAAGATTATTATAGAAGTCGACTCTTCTTAGAGTTTTGGGAAAAGGGGAAAAGAGAAATGTAGAGAAAACAAAAGATGGTGATGCGCCAAAACTTTTACAACATTTCAAAGTTTAACAATTCCTTATTCCTGATGAAATGGACACAAAATACCACAAAACATTCATTGTTAAGAAGAGAATGAAATACTAAGGCTAAAGAAATCATAGAGCAGTCATTCAAATCTCCCCGTGGGAAGCATCCATTAAGGTACAACAAAAATAAGAAACCCTAAAATTAATAGGAACTTTTGGATCTTTACATAACCCTTTTGCTCTTATAGCATAATATGGAATACATCATAACCTTCACAGAAAATGAAAGATTATAATGAACATGATCCAATTTTTGAAAGATAACATCAAGCATAAAAGCTAACAACATATAAAACAATCACCAAGACTATCTCCATAAGACTTGACACATAACATTCAACATAAACAATATAGGGAAAAGAAAGTCGTGATAAAGGCCATAAAATACACAATCTCAGATTTCTTCTTAACAATATTTGTTCTTGCATTAAATCAATTGAAAGAAAAGGTTGAATGCCAATCCAATTAATAGTCTTGACAAATAAAACATGCCATAGAGCATCAACAGTGCTCTACAAAAAAATCCTCCTATTATTGAAAAATATATCTCCTTATTCTAAACCTATGATTCCTAATTTTTAATTTTTCTCCCTCTTGAACTCTGTTGCAAACCCCCTTAAATAGCTAGAAGGAGGAGCCATCACCACACCTAATAGAGATGAACAACTGCTAGGTGTTTGCTCTTGATAGACCACAATATGATCTAGGGTATGATTAGATCGCAACAATCTTCACTAATAAGGATTGAGCTACTTCATTGATGCCTCTAGATATTTGTAGAAGTTCTACAAAGATATGCTATTAGAGGATGATCAAATCCTAACATAGCCTGTAAAAACATGACCCGATCAGCTACGGGGAATGATGACACCACCCCAAAAGTCCAACCCTGAAAGTAAGAACTCCACCATGCCGGCTGACAAACTTTTCCAAAAGAGATACATCTGTGAAAGACATAACCCGCTTGATGAAATGGCTGTCATGGCACACTGGCAGGCAATCTATGAATTTGTGAGAATAACTTTGGGGAAAATCCCTGCCAAGCAAACACGTGTCCTAGTTTGGGCCCAAAAGGAAGACGATATCAAGAAAAGCCATTCAACCACCACGTGGCACATTGCGCGTTTTTATGCAAGAGTAACCCTTAGCCTTCAAAGTGTAGCGCCGTCATAATGCGAAAAAGAAGTAGGGGCCAAAAAGAAGATTTTCAAAGGTCAAAAACATTGAAGACAAAATTTTGCTCCACAGTGTTAACACAGGTTCGATTGACCTTTGGTGTTTACACTAATTACGAAGTTATTTTGGTATTTGTGGAAGTATGGTATGGCATGTATGAGTGGATTTAGGTCCTAGCTAAGGTGTGTGATGGTCCGCCTTCATTCCTTTCCACTGCGAGAGTGTTTTGGTGCCGACCTAATTTGAATTTGCACGGTTGAGGTGCATAGCCAACCTTGGAGAATGTTTTCAAGGTTGAAGATGGTATAAATATGAGTTGAGTTGTTGAGGGATGCGAAGATAGAAGTGTGTGATGTGAATGATACAAATTGCAGAGTTGTGAAGTGCAAATTTGTGTAGTGTAGTGCAAGCTTTCATGTGTTAGATTACTGGATGTAGTGAGCAGAAGGTGTCTACAATTCTTCAATAAGATTGTAAAGGTGTTGGTGATGTTGTGGTGGACTTTTTTGTTGCATTGAGATGGATTTATCATTATAACACTCTTCTCTATCTTCTTTTCTATTATAGCAGTGAGCCTTTCTTTCCTTTGGACAGTGAGCCCTTTGAAAATGAGCCCCTTATAATTGGTATTGATATTACTTTATATTATGAGCTAATCCTCACCATGGTTTTTCCCATCTCAGGTTTTCCACATAAATCTAGTGTTTCCTTGTGTATGGTGTTGATTTGTGTTTTAGTTTTTGTTATTTTCTTTCATGATTAATCATTCTAACACATTAAGGGTAAATTGAATTAATGTGGAATTGAATATTTGTAAGGGTTTTAAATTTTTAAGGTACAATTGATTCATCCCCCCTCTCAGTTGTCTTGTGCATTCAATACCTAGCTCTTTCCATCAAGGTGTGGTTCATTCTTTCTACTAACCCATTTTGTTGGGGTGTATATGGTGTAGTCTTTTGCCAAACAATACCTACTTGCTTATAGAACTCATCAAATTCCCTAGAATAATATTCACCCCCTTTGTTAGATCTCAACACCCTTATCTTATAATCCTTTTGCTTCTCAACTAAGGCTTTAAATTCCTTAAGCTCAGTGAAAGACTCAAATTTTGCATGCATAAAATAAATCCAGGTGTATCTTGACACATCATCAATGAAAGTAACATAATAACGATATTTTCCAAAAGAGTCAACATCCGCTAGTCCAAACACATCCAAATGAATGATCTCTAATAATATCTTAGCTTTATTAGTTCCATTAGGAAATGATGATCTATTTTGTTTACCAAACACACAATACTCACAAAAATTATTTTTTCCAACAAAATAATTAGAAATATTGGATCAACTAAGTTTTTATTCAAAATGGTCTTAAAAACCTTTTCACTTATGTGACCCAACCTATGATGCCGCAACATACATGCATTTTCAATACCAGTTACATTGGTAGAGTTACAAAAAGTAGAGGCATTAAGCCTAAACAAAGCCCCAATTCGAGATCCTTTAGCAATCACCAAACTCCCTCTTACCAACCTGTAACGAGACTTGTCAAATGTCACATGCATTCCAAAATCATTCAACTTGGATACTAAAAGTAAATTTCTCACAAGTCCTAGAATATGTAAAACATCATAAAGGGTTTTAACCCTTCCATCACTAAAACACAACTTTACCTTTCCCTTACCAACAATCTTCTTTGTGTTGTTATCACCAAGGAAAACTTCTCCCCCATCATAAGTTGAATATGAAGTAAACCACTCCTTGTGAGGAGTCATATGGTAGGAGCAACCTGAATCAATAAGCCAAGCATCATCACTAATAGTGTTAGCAAAAATAAATAAAGCATTAGAATCACCATCTTCTGAGGACTTTTCCATGGAAATATCTAAACTCTTTTTCTTGTTTCTACACTCCTTCACATGTTCTCTCTTACCGCAATTCCAACACTTTACTTTGTTCTTCTCGGGGGTTTTAGAATGTCCTTTAGACTTGTCTCTCTTTTTGTCCCCTTTAGTCCCTCCTTTTTCTTTGGACCTTTGTCACACATGCAAGGCATCTTGGGAGCCCGCATTCATGGAATTTATTCTCATCTCTTTTGAAAGAAGTATAGCAATGAGACTATCCATCTTTGGTTCTGTACCACCACCACTTATGACAACAATTAGATTTTCCCAAGATTCGGGTAAAGAATAAATCAACAAAATAGATTTATCTTCTTCTTCTATCTTAACGTCTATAGATGCATCATATTAAAAACATTTAAATGTTATGCAACAGAATCACCATCCTTCATTTTCAAAGAATACAAACATCTTTTGAGATACAATTTATTTGTTAGACTTTTGGTTTGGTAAATATCACCTATCCTCCTCCACAACTTATATGCGGTAAATTCTTTTGAAACATTTAGGATGACGAAATCTGCGAGACATAATTGAATGGTTCCTCATGCCTTCTTGTCTATTTTCTTCCAATCTTCATTAGACGTTGAATTTGGTTTCTTTTTGTTTGAAACTGCCAATCACTAATCTCTCTCTTCAAGGAGATCCTCCATCTTCAACTTGCACATCTCGTAACCAATGCCATTAAATTTCTCAATGTTTGTACAAGAGGTAGAAGCCATGGTTTTCAATCTTCTTCACAAATCTGCAAAACCATAATGCACAAGCTCCCACTACAACAAAAAAGCCTTCAACACTTAAGAGAAATGTGCCCCTCTCTCAACAAATCCATTAACTCTGATACCAAATGTTGGAAATCAAGGTAAAACTTGCAGCAATATGAACTTAAGTGCGTGTTTGCAAATTTGAAATTATGTATTCAAGGTTACCAATATTATGATATGTGATTAGCAATTGCAAACATGAAAAAAAAATAGCAATACCACAAATTGAGAATCACAAGTGACACAAGATATATGTGGAGAAACCCTTTCGGAAAAAAACTCCACACCCAGATCCAATGTTTGTATTAATCTTCAAAGAAGTACATCAATACAACAATCCTCTTTGAATTTTGGTAGCACTTCATTACTTTAACACCCTGTAAAAAAACTCTACAAACCACCATCTCAATGCTCCAATATATAGAAGTTTGTAGGAGAGAATACCACAAATGGTATCTTGAAACAACAAGTAAAACCACATGGAAAAACCCACACCCCCTTAGTGGACAACCCATAAACATGGTGAAAAATATTAAATGCTCACATGGCCTTCACATGGGCGCCTAACCCATAGCCAATGAAAAATGGTCAATATTGAGTGCTCCGTAACTCTCCAATGGTATGTCTCACTTTTTTGCCAAAGATGAACATTTACATCAATATTTTTAATTGAATCTTCATCTTCTAAGACATATAGTGGCTAAACCATTAAGAATTTGAAGATGATGTGAACTAGTGATTTTTGACAATTTGTGTATAGATTCTAAATATATTTTTTAAATTATTTTTTGAAATAAATCATGAATCTTTCAACATCTCCTTTAATAACTAGTTTTAAATAGAAAACAACATTTTCAGAAAGTAGTGTCGTACAACATATATTTTTTTCTATAAAGGATTAAATTCTATTTTTTGGCATATAGATTCTCAACATCAATATAAAGGGAAAGGATATTTTTCATATTTTTTTGTTTCATATATTTTTTTTAATTAATTTTTGAAGTCACTATAACTATAATTTTGACATGCATGTGTGTCGTACAACATAACTTTTTGTGTATATATCGAAATCCAATTTTTATTTTTTTAGTGAAACAAGGACATCAATACCTAGGGAAAGGGTATTTTTAAAAATTTGTTTACAATGGTTTACTATTTTTCCACCTTTGTAGAACAAAAAACTTGATGTTCGGAGAAAAACCTATGTTTAGTAAAAATTGAAAATTAAATACAAGATTAAATGAAAACATATCAAAACTATATTTGTTGGAAAGCTCGTTTCAAGGGCTACAATCATGCAAAAGATCATTTCTAAATGATGCTATTTAATCCCTCAAAAGGTAAAGTAAACATGCTTTTTTGCCAACATTTTGATAGGTACGAAGGAGACTCCATTGTGGGTATGATTTAATACTAGAGGGGTTATATCCAAGGGAATTTGATCTAAAGGGGTATTATCTATCCATCTTCAATTAAGACCCTATAGATGGAACCTCTCAAGGCTAAAATCATTATTTTTTCTAAAAAAAATGATTTCAGGAAAAAATCAGCATGTCCCAAAAGTGAGACACACCATTGTGGCAACACCCTTTGACGACTCAAACCTAGAACATGCAAGCTTGGGCACCCAACCTAGGATAACATGCAAATAACATGTAAGCACATGCACTTCTGGGTGGTCCCCACCTAGAAGTTGGACATCCAAAAGGAATATGCTCCTGAGATGCTTTGTAACCGTCACCGTAGTGGGTCCACCTCTTTGAATGTAATTATAATTTGTCATAGGAAATAAATAATAAATATTTTTCCCCTCAAGCCCTCTAGAAATTTTTTCAAAGAACATGGAGAAACACAATTATCAACCTAGGATAGCAATTATAATGTCACCTATACTAATAGCATTGAATATTTGTCATATGTGATATAGATTTTTACCATACCATGAGTTTTGGGAATACATTTATGGTTAAATAACCCCTTTGGTTTTCTATAAATTGGATGCATGGATAGTTGTTTGATGGGTCTTTTGTAGATTGAACACCCTTTTGTTGCTAGAATGCTATCATATTAAAATGATATAGTTGATGTAACTATAGAAAAATAACTTGCACACCAAGAAAATGCAACAAGAAAGAATTGGAACATAATATAAATAATTACAAATGATCTATAATAATAAACCACTTTGAGGGGGAAAGCCTCCAAAAGTCCTCAACAAGAAACATTATTCCCCATATAATGATCAACTACTACTACTACCTCCTATATAGACTATACTTATGCCTTATATATCACCTAGGTTGACCAAACTACCTATATAAGACTATATAACTGAATTAAGGGTTATGTTAGCCACAAGTTAGCTACACATAGCCTCATATAATCAATGAGTTAAGGGTGTAGCATGCCCCCCTCTTTAGAGAAACATTATCCTCAATACAAATCAACTATGAATGTTTTTGCACAAAATCTTCATTTTTCCATGAAGCATCTTCAATTGGAGAATGCTTGCACTTTACCAAATTCTCTATGCTCACGCTTATTCATAACTACTTAGTGCATGTTTTGAGGATTCCCTTGGACTCAAAAAATATTTTTTCATCCCCATCAAGTTCTAGTAACTCTATTTGGACTAAAACTCTTTGTTCGATAAACTTCTTCAATAGGAAGTGTGAAAGGAAGTGTGAAAGACTAAATGCATTTTTGTTGACTTATGTAACTTGAATTTCTCAAAACACAACCTACACTTGAAGGCACAAGATTCTTGTGTGATGCCCCATGAAAATTTAGTTTGACAAAATTTGAATAAAGAGGAAACCATTTGACATCCTTCTATTTTTTATTATAAAGCTGTGCATGTTGCTCTTGCTTATATATGATAAAATTGCCTAAAGTTGCTAAAATATCTCTTATATGAGATGGTGAACATTCACTACAAGCTATCAAGAATGAATCTACATCTTCCACTATTTAATTTGTTATAATTTACAAACTCCCTTTTTTATTCTTATACCTAATTTATAACATAACCAACTAATGTTCGATGAAAAGAATTATGAATGGAAAGATAAGAAAAAATTAAAATAATTTATAATTTAAATTAATATAATTAACATAAATATTGAAATTATATTTTCACATTAAAAACACAATCTGAAACTATAGATGTTTAACCATTCAATATTTGAAAAAAAAAAAACTAATTTATGGGTGAGTTAATTTTTTTTTTTTATCAACCATTGCACCTCCTAAAAATACGGGTTAATTTATATAAATTTATAGGATCTAATTATTAGTTAAAAACGATTCAGTGGGAAAACATGCAAGGTCTCGTTCATGGTTGCTGTCTAGCTTGGCTGAGAAATAAAAGTTTCTTAACCTTTTAAAGTTTATAAAATCCTTGTCCGTTAGAATTAAATGTCTATCCAGGTATGACATTCTTCTGTTCTTTAGACCCGAAATTTGAAAACGAGGATTATTGCGTTACGCCAAATTTGGGGAGTTTCGAACTTAAATCCGAGCAGGGGAGATGCTTTTGCCGACGCTTCTCACTTTCTGCCGCAACGTTTTGCAGGATTCAACCTCGCGACTTCTGCACTTTTATTGCCAAAACTCTGCTGCTTCGTATTGCCACAGGTTCGATCGGCGCACGGTTTACCGCCAATCACCATCTGCCGATCAGAAAAAGTAAAGTACAATGCAAAGCTAGGCTACACGAATAAGAATGCATGAAGGATTCAAGCAAGGTATGCTCCAGAACCCTATAAATGAAAACCCTAGATGTATCAAATATTTACGGAAGTCTATGCTTGTTACTGCTTGTGAAAAATATCTTTGTATTTGAACCTTAAATTGCTGTTAATCGGATGTGCAGTGAATGAGAATATAGAAGAGATGATAGAGCATGTGGCAAATGAACCTTCAGTAGGGCTTTATTATGTTCAACATCATATTCATACCGCTGTTCCACTTTTACACAGGATTAAGGTTAGCTTTATTTTTATCTTGAAATTTTCCGATCAGTTCGTTCTTCGCACGATGCTATCATAATTATAGAGTAAAAATTCAAAAGAAAACCTGCAAATTGTAGCACCTTAGAATTTTTTTATGAACACTGTTTAGTCCTATAAACAAGTTAAGAAAACTGTAGCTTTAAATATATGAGGCTTCCACCTAAATTAAGCAATATTTAAAGTCTAAGATGCACAATTTGTATGGGCCTATTTGGTGACTCAATACACCCTGTGCGCCTCGCCAAGAGGAGCGGAAATGTGCTACCATCAAACTACGTCATATATGGTGTACGCACCCTATTCCCCTCCAGATTTGAATGTGTGTCTCCTTCACAGAGTACACAGCTTTCATCATCAGGCCCACTCAATGTGAGCTTCTATAAAACCCAGAAGCACACAATCAAAAACCTTTAAACGATTTCATCTTCTTTGTCTAATCTATTAAAAAAATGAGAGCATGCTTTCCATATTGGTGCTGCAAGCAAAAACTTAGTAGAATCCTATAATATAATATTCAAACTACCAGTATTTTCTCTTCACCCAGGCTCGTTAACTATGTCATAAAACCTTCCATCAAACCATTCACAGACAAGCTTAACACTTTACACCTTCAATCAGTATTTGAGATATTGTTTTCATGTGTAGCCCTGTATACAGGATATTCTTATGGGCCAGTCCAAGTCAGGATCAAAAAGCGTTTTCCAGACATAAGCCATGGTATAATTAATAGACCAGCCTTAGCCAAACATTTTCAGCAGAGAAAAACCATATTTATTACAATGAAGTTGAGTTTCTTTTTTAAAACGCAGCACGTCAGTACTCAATGCATTTGTCAGAGAAGCCTTAAAATTGAACTAAAATGTAATAACATTAGTATAGATGAAGGGCTCATTTGTAAGCCCATTTTGTTTGTCAATATTTTTTCCAGTTGACATTTCTTCTTATTTTCATGATTTAATTAACATACTGATTCCTCATAAGTATTTTTTAAAGTAACTTTTACAAAATTTCAACCAAAAACCTTTCATGCAGTTGAATCTAGAAAAGTCAAAAGCAAATAATTATCAGGCCACAGGTTTCTTCCCAATGACAGTTAGCACAATTGTTTGAAAACTGCCCAGTTCTTCTGAGGGTAACGTACTTCATCATCTGGACCGCACTCTATGGCCAACTTTAAACTTGTCATTCATAGTTTTACACCACACCCTAGGGACAGATTTAAACTTATAATTAATCCAAAACTAAAAGATGTGGGTATATACATGGGAATTGAACATCTGAGGGCATTTGTAATATATTTTGTTTTATTTTCCAGAAAATACGAACTTTTTTTCATTTTGGAAGATGGCTCGTGAACTTACATTTTTCTACCATTGCTGGGACTTCCACCCAGTCTGGAAAGTGTTATATGTAGGAGCTCCCCTGTTAGGATTCAAACTTTGTTGTTTGTATGTTAAGTTCTCCATCTTGCCCCTGAGTGTCAGCCCCATGAACGTTTTTCATTTATCATGAGCTGATACATGCATATTGTAAACCTGTTAGATTGCAATGATGTTGTTTGGATGATGATCTCTATCAATTGAATTTTACCCACCATAATTGACTGAAAGAATCTAAAGATACTGAATTTTTAAAATGGTTATCAGTCCAAACGTATTGTATAAGTTCAAATGTCAGACAGAGTGTCCTTTCTTTCTCTTTTTTCTTTAAGCTGGTTGGGGTGCGTGATATAAAAATCTCAGAAAGTTTTGTATGGACAGCCTATTAGAAAGTTCCTTGGTATGTGTTATGAAAAATTGTTTTGTGGCATGATTGTTTAGTTGGAGCTGAGGAAAAGACAAAAACTGGCATGGAAACACCGACACAAGGTCATGAGGCCATGCTCGGCAAATTTGCGTTCAAATAACTAGGGAAAGAAAGGCAAGGTGTGGCAATAGATGTGGAATGGAGGATAAGAAAGGAGAGACACTGTATGTTGATTTAATGCCCAATATGAAATCATTCAGGGAAACATCACTTAATGGTGAGATGATATTTAGATAGTATGATCCCCTTGGCAGCAAATAGGCTCTTGCACATGTGAAGGAATAACAATCCAACTGCTTGGGAAGAGATGAATGTATTTTGTCTTTTGTCCTCACAAGGAGGTAAAGTGAATTTATTTTAGTGTTTCAAATGGTTTAGATGACACTTTTAGAGTTAGGGCTCCCATTTTTGTCTTTCCCAGTCAAAGTCAAAGCCAAAAAATGAGAACAAAAATAAATAAAAATAAAGATGTTTTTTTGCACGGATTTGTTTGGATTCTTCTTGGGTTTGTCCATGATGAACCTGTCAGTGTTTTCCCATGGCTTGATGTAATGACACCCCAAAATGGGACTGCAAAATTTTTCAAGCATTAGAGTTTACATGATAATGTAAGGTTAAAACTATGTTGTATTTGACTGAGAAGACAACTCCAACCTGCCAAACATTCAATATTTCACCTTAAAATAATCATACCATTTGCCCACTAAACAAATATGTGTACCTAAATGTTAGGTGACTTAGGTAGGATTAATTCCCTAACCATCAGTTATACATTTCAGAGTAATGTGCACATATAACAATTGAGTCCCGCATGTGATGTATTGAATGTTTGATTTGTTACAGTTGTTACCTTAAATCCATTCGACATACCATTAGCCTCACACTATCACTTAGTTGAATTGTAGATGTGGTTAGTTTGTATAGAATTATTAAGCTTGAGGTATAGCATTTACTGTTTATTTGTCCTTTGTATAACTTTAAAATGGAATTGACCATTTAATTTACATTAAGTTTGTAACCAACATAAATATTTTTTAAATGAAGTTTTAGAGTATTAATAAGTTTTATATTTATAACAAAATAATTTCTATTGAAATTTCATTTATTACTTACATCAATAACAGTCTAAATAACTTAGAGTAACTTAGTTTAGATTCAGAAGTACTGACTTTATGATGCTTAGAATTTGTTGTTTGTTACTATTATAATTTAATAACATCCAATCTTAATATAAGGGTTGTCTTTGAAAGACATAACTATATTTTATTTGTGGAATGCAATAACTAACTATCTCCATTAGGTTTGTAGAAAATAAAACCAATGATATCATATTTGAACAACTCTGCAAATAAAGACAATTGTCATAGAGAGTTACATGACATTAAAACAAATTGATAATAATTATATCATGTCAATGCGTTTGACTAGAATCTAATCAATCTATAAATTTACAAGCAGTATGAGAATTTAATACATCTTTCTGAACATAATAGTTTATACATATTTTTTTATAACATGGAACTACAGTGTAGAAAGATGCAGATTAATTTTTCTCAAAATGCCACCAACCCAATAATAGTGTTAATATAGTGATTAAACAACTTTCATTCTTCAAAGAATAAAATCATCTTCTGCAGAAACCAAGAATAGCCATGCATCTTCTCTGCCAGCTAACTTTTTCGTAAACTGCATAAACATTTTGTATCAAAGGATCCCTACCAATGGGTCCTTGACCTAGCCCGAACCCCACTCCCAGGCAAAGGGTAAGGTGTGAGTGATTGACCTGATAAACCACAACCAACAATAATCAAAAAGATTCAAAACAACTCTCTCACAGTGGAGTGCCAAGAGTAACAACACAACATGTAAATATTGACATGACTTCACAACATTTCTGACCATACACTCTACGCAAAATAATGCCACAATCCTTTTACAATTTGTTTAGAACTTTCGAGACCGACATCATTAGGATAAGACCAATTGTCGTATTATTTCAGAGAGTGACAGGTCACACAAGTAAAAGAAATCACAGAATGACATTATTCGCATTTGACTATAACTATTAACAAAACTCCCAATCAACTCTTAGCTGTTTCTTCATAGAACAATGTCTTTTAAGACATTTGAAATAACCCACACTAATAACTCAACATATAGCTGAAACTAATGCAAAAGTTATTCAACATTCAAACAAACCCACACCAAAATCTCAAATTCAACTCTTGCAAACATTACCAGACAGACTATTGACTGACATTTTGTCCCCCATAATACACGGTCAAGACCCATGTAAAGGATAACCATACAATATTCTGTCGACCCTTACAATATACTTAGCATTCAGTTGAAAGTGAAACTGAGATTCAAACAATACAACAAAATATGTTCTTGGTCAAGCCTGTTCACAACTAAGTCACAAAATTAACTAGCTCATGACCAAATTACAAGAATTACAAACTCACTACCGAACCATAATGTCCCTTGCTCCCAATGGTGTTGGTTTCCCTTGTGGTTGTTCAGCCAGGTCGAAGCATCAATAACAAGGAGAAAGCATTCCAAGATTGAGCTCAATTCACAACAGAATAATTTAAGTTTGACAATTAAACATGCAAAAATATAACGTTTTAACTCAACATTGTAGAGACTGTTGATCCACATGCAAACTCACTTATCACAGTCACCAAAACTGTAACCCAAAACAATATTATGCAGTCATAACCATAACCATAACCCAAAACCATAACTCATTTAAGGAATATCTTGCCATACACATATTTTAACTCAAGATCAACAATTCTACAGTTTGTACAACAGAGAGAGTACTTAAACTGAATATCTACGGTCACATATTCCAAGCATTCATATAGTATTAGTTTACAAAGAATGCAATGGATTTTACTAGGCACCAGTCAAGACAACGAGCAGACAACACTGGTATAGTCCCAGATGACTCTTTTGTCCACTGTTATATTCCAAGTTCTCGATAAAAATCCATTTTCTTCATATCTTTTCTAATATGTCTAATGTATAAATCAAGAGCAACTGAAATTACTAGAAGATTCCCAGGAGGTTCCAACATACAGTTGCAGAAAAATCGGCATGACCAACTTAAAGAGCTCTCCAAATGCCAAAAGACATAATGAACAATAATACCACTGACATTTCTTCCCAAAACCAAAACTAAGCATTGAATGCCATGCAGATGCCAGCACAGTAAGACTGGTGGTTAACTCCACTAACCAAAGGTAAAAACTAATGACTATTGACAGTTCCAGTCCTTAAAGGCTGTTGCATTAAAATCTTCCCTGTCGCCAAAATCCCTAGGGGATTTATCTGTAGTTTTGAATTCAATCAGTGGCCAAAATAAAATAAAGGCCCCATGGCCACCTAAACCCCTAGGGGTTTATGGTCATTCATATATAATATATATTTGTATAGTGGTCTACCTACATATATATGTATACATGTTCATACATAAATTGTATCATTAAGTAATCTAGTTGCCAATACAGTATTTTGTACATCTATTTTTAATAGGAGTATTAGTGTTGACCACTCAAACAAATGTCTATATGTATACATGTGTGAGGATTGAATTGATATGTGTTAAGTTAGTTACATATATAACTAACTTAACACATCAATTTGATCCCCACACATGCACACACACGCGAACACACACACACACATATAGATATATGTTCGAGTGCTCAAACAATAATACTATTATTAATAATATATGTATAAAATACTGTACTTGCAAGTAGATTACTTAACAGTACACTTTTAAATATGCGCGCTTGTGTGTGTAGGACAACAATATTTTTCTAACCAAAGAAGAGAATCAATTGAAGCAACCAATATGGTGCATCACACCTAGACTGCACCAAACTGACAACAAACAATTTAAGCCAACTATCACAACAAGCAACACACACCGGAGAAATTTACAGCTACAATGATGAGAGAAAGATGAACATAAAACAAAACACAAAGATGAATTACTCCATGAACCCCAATTGTTTGAACTTTACTAAGTGCCCTTCCTCTGAGCAGGATGTTTATGTTTTTGATTAATTTCTTGCAATAGAAACCAAATCAAGTTCAGTTCCTAATTAAGTATAAATTGGTCTGATATATATCAGACCAATCAAACAGTCAAACCTGTCATAGAATCCAAAATGTTCTGCTGCACACCACACATTGACAACAGTGGTCAACCATACAATGATACATCATATAATCCATAGCCATAAACAATATCAAAATCCATTTCAACGAGATGCAGTGAGGAGGCATATGACATTTGAGCAGATCCACAGATTTACCGCACTTGAGTCCTAATCAGGTATGAACCGGACCCACATTTGGGCATGGTAGGGGATGAATCAGCTACTTAGATCTAGAGAAAGATGGAGGCAAAGGAAGAGAGAGGAATCTAATTAACAAGGTAAGGCAGTTAAAGACAAAGAAAAGGGAAAAGGACAAGGCAAAATTAAATGATGCTTTAATAGGTATGTGTTAAAGAGTATTCAAATGATAAGGTAAAAGTCAAGCAAGCATTCACACAAGGACTAGGGTGAAAAATAAACTTAGGGATAGGCAAAAGACATTCCAAATTATGCAAAGAAGGATCAGAAATAGGCATAGATTTGAATAAACATAGTCATAAAAGTAATACCAAGAAACTAGGAAATAAGATTAAGGTTAAAGTTACAGTTGACTTTGGGATTAATATCAAGTTAGAAGTTAGTTTGTAGTAGACTTTAGTCTGATATTCCTGCTCGGATTCAGCAGCCCAAAAATTTGACTTGGACTTGGGACTTGGTATGTACTTGACAAAAAACTTGCATGGACTCAGCAAAAAAAAACCTCATAATTACACAAAAAAAGAAATAAATGCATTTAGAGAACATAAAAGTCTAATTTGACTATCAATTTGTCATAATTCAAACATTACACATGTCATATGATCCTCAAAACCTTTAAATTTAAAATTTCAGCCATTATGTTATGTTTAGGTGCTTGAAGAGTCTAAGCTCAAGACTCGGGAGTCTTGGAGTGGGATTCGGTCGAGTACTCTCCAAGACTCGGCTCGGGAGTCTGGTTGACTTGGCTCGGCCAGCTCAGAGACTCGAGAATTTGGAGAGTCTTGTAGAGTACTTGGAGAGTCTTCAAACTATGATGCTTATTAGACACCGCCCCTTTTTTCTTTATTAGGATCTCTCACAGGCACATTCTTATGCTGAGCCATTTAAATGAAAAATAGGAATAAGAACAGCAACCCAATTTCCCACACCACTTCCAGCTGTCTGTTTGCAATTTGCCACTGCCACCACTTTATCATTAGAAAGGGCCACAACAACATAAATAAAAATGCTCTTCATATAGAACAATTAAGAACATTGAAATCCTCATGTGAGAAGTATATGAGCAATCTCATCACTCTTCATTCCACATAAATCACTTGACCAATATGTGATCTCTTCGCACTTATCAACCAAACACCATGTGAAAAATAAAATGCACCAACCTTCCCCTTAAATTTCCACATATATGATAATCATAATAGAACCAAAAAGAATAAGCTTCTAAAACTAGGGAGCTTTCACAAAATTACTATTATAAACATATTAAGTAGGCCTGAAATTTAAATGCTGCTTCAATCCTTCTCAGGAGTTTGGGAGATGGGTGTAAATAGCTGTTATAGGAGCTTGATCCATTCCATCGTTCACCAAGAAATCCACAGCAGGGTTCAAAGTTTGTCTGCAATGCTGATAGCACACCTTTAAATTTGTTACTATCCCTGATGCCTTTTCCACATAACGATTTAGTTTCCAATTTTGATTCATTCCCTTTTGGAGGGCATTGATCACTGCCATGGAATCTCCTTCCACTATCAGGTTTTTCATATAATGAGATGCCATTGCTGCCAACCCTGCAACTATGGTTTCCCACTTAGCTTCATTGTTAGTACTGATCCCTGAATATAGGGAATCTCCATACACAAAGCTCCCTTTTGAATCTTTGAGAGAAAATCCTCTTTGCATTTCCTGCATTACCCCTTGAGGCACCAGCAAAATTCAGTTTGACAAAATTATCAAGTGGGAGAACCCACTTTTTACTAATCTCTTGTTATTAGGCTCGTTGGGCTTCCCATATTTTCTTCCAATCTTGTTATCTCTTAAGTTCTTAACCCTTGAATGGAGTTCTATTTTTAAATTGTTATAAATTCATACTATCATAATAAGTATATAATTTTGCATGTGCTAATTTGCTAAAGTTAACAATGCATTTTCAAGCTATATGTATATATATATTTGCAAACACCACATTGGCCCAGATCACTTGTCTCATATTGATACAAGAGAATCTAGCGTCACACCAATAGAAGCTGACCTACTAGACGCACTAAACTTTGCATCACCCATTGATAAATGAGTTGTCCCTGATGGCATTGAGGAGATTGCAGCCTTCCTCACATCTGGAAAAGCGCCAGAGAACTATACCATTGCACAGAAGAAGCAGTGGGCTGTGTGTGTAGCGCCATTTCAGTTGATAAATGGGCAGCTCCATAAACTGGGAGGGGATGAAGTTTTGCGCTGATATGTGCCACAAGCTAAGTGCAAAGCTGTAATTGAAGAATGCCATGATGGCTTAGCTGGAGGCCTTATCAAGGGTACACCACTGCGTAAAAGATCTTACAAGTAGGACTTTGGTGGCCTACCCTACATGAGGATGCACAAGATTATGCCAAAAGCTATGATATTTGCCAGTGTATTGGGAAGCCAAACTGCAAAGATGAATTACCATTAAACCCAGTTTTGGCTCAAGAACCATTTGAATTATCTCTGGGTGGGAGGAAGACTTTAGCCCCCACCCAACGGCCCCTGCCGAATAGTAGGGGCCTGTAACCCACTTGGGAATCTGCTGTCCGTTGTGGGAGGGATAGTTAATTGACTTTGTGGGGCCTATTCAGCCTGTAGCATGTCACTTTGGTGCGTGATACATCATTACTGCAATTGACTCTCACCCTACAATAGGTCCGAGGCCATACCAACACGTGACTGCACGACTGAAACTGCTGCAGAATTCATTCTTGAGAACATAATCACAAGGAAAACAATACACAGGGCACTCCCCTTAGATTAGTCGCCCCCCTCCGCCCCCCACTTCCCCCTTCTCCCCCCTCACCTACCCCACCCAGAGAAATTGAGCGAAGTGATGATGAGTGTGGGGGGCAGATTGGTTGCTGAGACAGGAGAGGTGGGATAGTGAGTTGTCGAAGTCAATGAATGGGGAAGGTGGAACTAGAGCCCCTACCTAGAGGCAGCTCCACTATATAGGTAGGAGGGTAGGTGGTCTATTACAGCTAGTTCTTTTCTTGAGCATGGGTAAGATTGCCACCCCAAACTATAGCTCGGGTTGGGGGGTTATTATTGTGAGGCTACTCAGTTTTGGGCCAATCTTGTCTTTGGTATGCCAATCGACCTGGTACTTCTCCATCCCACCCTTCCTAGTCTAGTTACTATTTCCAGCTCGTCATCACCAGTCTTTACTTCTTCCCACCCACCCATATATATATATATATTAACTATGGCTTGCGTACATTTATATCATCTTTATTGTTTATTTTGTCCATATGTTCATAATTTATATTTTTCTTTGTACAAACGTACCTAAACCATAGTTACAAATCCATATGCCTGTAGAAAAGCTTAAAAATCATCAAATATTCTCTAACTTTTAGTATTTCTGAAACAATGTTCTGTCCCCAGAATTCTGATCCATTTGTGGAGCATTTATTTTTAAGCTTCTATATGTTATTTGAAACGACATCACCAATATGCTAGTGCACCCCTTGCAAAATGAAGAAAATTCCATACCGGGATCTATTTTTCAGTGTCGAAATGGATGTTAAATGGGGGGAAAGATTTAGAAATCTAACTTTTTTTGTGGATTTCCCGTTGCTACTTGGCAATGTATTACTTGTTGAATGAAAAAGACAATTGAGGGGCGGAGGGAGGGGAGGTGAATCAGTTGTAGCAAATTAAAACATCAAAACCCTCAACAGTAATCAAATCCACAAACATTCATTAAACCCTTATTTTGTTAAAGTGATTAATCATGAAATGTAGATAACAAAAACTGAAATATCAACACCATACACGAGAACACCAGATTTACGTGGAAAACCCAATGAGGGAAAACCACGGTGAGGATTAGCTCACAATCTAAGTAATTGCAAAATCGGTACAAGGGCTCACTGCCAAAATAGGACACATTGTCCAAAAGGCTCATAGCCAGGGCTCACTGCCATAGAAAGAAACAAAAAAGATAGAAGAGAAATGTTACACAAAGAACAACTTCTCATTGCAACAAGGAATCCACCAAAAATGCTCCAACACTTTCGCAGCTTTGTATGAAAGATTGCGGAAACCTTTAGCTCACTGCATTCAGGAATCCAACACTTACGCAGCTTTGCATGAAAGATTGCGGACACCTTCAGCTCATTGCATTAAGGAATCGAACACTTTGAAGTTCGCACTGCTCTGCTCAAATTCGCATAAATACTTTTGTAATTCGCATTACAATCATCACTTGCATCTATCTCGCATCTATCTTGCCTCTCTCTTGCATCTTACAACAACACCACTCTTATTTATATCATCCTCAACCTTGAAAACCTTCTCCAAGGTTGGCAACTATCCGTTACATTTAAAATTTCTAGTTAGGTTGGGACCTAAACAATCCTTAGTTAGGACCCAAATTAATCTTAACACGCTTTCATAAACTTTGCATGTAGTGTTAACACCAGGTCGGCCAATATCTGTGCTAAAACACCATAAAACTTTAAGTACATGCTTCCTTAAATCAATCCAAAATTTTCGGACAACAAAATTCAGTTGAACATGATTTGGAATAATCCACGAACCACCTGAGATCCAACAAAGACTTCATCCAAACTTGCATCATAGAAATACTTCAACCTAGAACATTTGGTTAACCTCATACACACACTGATGCATGGAACACACACTGTACTGCACTAAATCAAGTGAAACTTTGAATTTTGAAAGATACAAACATTATAAGCAACTTCCCAAATCTGCACAACTTGAAACAAAAATGCGGAGAAATGCGGAGCAAATACATTTCTCCCAAACCATAGAAAATAACATTGAAAAACTAGTTCACACACTGGTAAAAATATCTCACTTTGCACAATGATCCAGAAACCCAAATTCTAGATATAGCAACTAACAACTTTGAACAACATATCAGATCCGCACAAGCAAGCATCAACACAGAAGAAACGCAAAGCACATTCTGAACACTTGCACAACACTGTTTTCTTTGTTTATCAAATTTTCTCAAAAGCATTTGGAACCCAAGTCCTAGAGACATCATCTCAGCACATTACTTCATTCCAACACATCTCCAGACACTGCAACACAAAGATAGCTCCATGCACTCACAACACTTCCTCAATATCTCAACTATACATGCACAACTTCCAACAACCTGTTTTCCTCTTTTTCACAATTTTCTCAATATCCTTGACATCTTCATCATGCAATAAACTTCCTCAACACATAGTTGACATCAATGACAACACCAGCCTGTTGACATCCTGTTGACATCAATGACAACACCTTCATACTTGCAACATTACTTCTTGAGGGAATTTAGAATTCCAAAGAAAGAATATTTGTATAATTTCTTCAAGATTACTTTCTTTCCTCACAAAGACTTTGAGTAAGGATTATTAAATATCTTGTATGACAGGTGATTAAACAAGGAAAGTAGATGCTAAATTATTTCAGGGAGATGAAAAAATATCTATGGATTGAGAGCATTGGAGTTTCTTATTTGTAATAGATTAGATTAGAGGGAATTGTTTTTTGATGAAGACTTAGAATAAGGATTAACTTTTAGATATCTTATATGATTTGTGGTTAAACAAGGAAAATGGATGCATAAATTGGTTAAGGGATGATGAAGAAAGCTCTATGGATTGAGACTATTGGAGTTTCTTATTTTGGAAATAGTAAACGGAATTGTTTTCTGATAAAGACTAGAGCAAGGATTAGCTTGTAGATGTCTTATATGATAGGTGATTAAATAAAGAAAATAGAAACCTGTTCAGGGAGGATGTAAAAATATATATGGATTGAGACCTATGTTACTGAATCGTTGAAAAACTTGGCTGATTCTGGGTATGAAATGTCCTGGAATCAGATTTGGCATGGAATTGTGTCTTGACCTCAAAAATAACTTTAAACCATTTTTTAATTCTTGAATCCTAAAAATTAAAAGCCCTAAACGAATGGAAAACATCTTTGACTGCACTCGTTTTTAATATTTGTCAAAAATGTTATTGTTATTTTAATGTTTCTTATTTTTAATGGAGTCTGTAACAGGAGGGGTGGGAGATTGTTATTAAATTATATATTAATAATTTTATTAAGCAGTGAACTAGGTAAAGTCAGTGGCAGGTCTATTACTATATAGCCGTGAGTGCCAAATCCAATGGTTTGCTTCTGGCCGGCAGCATGGCTTCTGTTCTGAGTAGTTGTCTTCTCACTGACATCTAAGAAAATTATAAATTAATAATAATTAATGTAAACTAGTATATATTATATTAGTATATTGTTTATTAAATTATATATTAATAATTATATAATTGGATTATATAATTATATATTGAATGTTATATTAATAATTAGTATATTGAGGTGTTCCGTGTTAGTATTTTGTTTATTAAATTATATATTAATAATTGTATAATAAAATTGTAAATTAATAAGAATATAAAATTTAAAAATTATAAATTAAAAACTTGTGTAAGTTATACATCATTATTAAATATTAATATATATATTTTTAATTAATATATTTAATTTTTAATGTATATATTTATGTTATTTATATGTTTTTTGTATGGACGTACCCAAACATACCCAGCCCCCACAATTTTTTTTGCCGTACCGGCATAGTGTACCCGATTCTGGTTCGGCAACTTAGATTGAGACTGTTAGAGTTTGTTATTTTAGAAATAGGTGAATTATAAGGGAATACTGAAGTTTTCATAGAATCTTTATGACACTGGGAACAAAAAGTGGATCATTGCTTAGAAATATTGGAGAACTTAAAAAGACCTCCATTAGAGTGTTAGCCCTATAAATCTTTCAAGGACTTCTCCAGGCTTATGTACAGATTTGGATCAATATCTCCAAGGCATTGGAAGTTTGATTTGATATGCTTGTTTGAATGAAAAAACTAAAGCTTAGCTGTATTTTTAGCTGATACACTATTTAAATTTTATACTGTTTAGATATGAACTGCCATTCTCTTTTCAATGGTTTAAACTTACTGCCATTCTCTTTTCAATGGTTTAAACTTAACACGATATATAATTTCCATCACCTAAGAAAATGTACATGCTGTTTATTTCAATTCTAGTTTAAGAGCAAGTCTTTAAGAGAGTTGTATCTGTAAAGATTTTGGAATTTTTGATTCTTCTTTTTTTCACTTCAGCATACCTGATTATCATATTTGCATGTGGGCCTGATTTCTTCTTCTTATCCTTGCCATCCAACTCTTTCTCTGTTTGAATTTTGTATGCACCTTGTTACCCTTTGGCCCACAACTTAGGTTCTATTGGTACCCCACAACTTAGGTTCTATTGGTACCTAGATAGGGTTGTGCTGGAGATACTTTTCATCTGCAGGTATTCTATGTTGAACTTGTGCTATGGATATGAACACTGTATGCATGCATCATGAAGTGAAATGTATGTCTTGACAACTCAAATGCTCCTTGCTTGTTTTTCATGGATATATTTAGTCTCATTAATGCTAGTTTTTTTGCTAGGCTCAAGTTATTGATGCCACTCGAGAAGTATATATCTGCACAGAGGATATGGAAGATGCTATCAGTTCATTCAAATCAATGCAAGAGTGTGGTCCTCCTATTGTTGAACGGATGATCAGAAAACTCAATTCTTCAATTTCTTTGATGTCATTAACGCATCAGCCTAGAGGGTAAGATAATTAGATCAAAATTGTTCTGTTTGATTTGGAAGTGATTGATGCAAACATATTAGTGATCTAATGTAAGTTAAATTGGAAATAAGAGAAGACTATGGGAAGATTATGTGTCTGGATTCCATAAGGATGCTAAGGTGATAACCTTTTCTATATTTCCTACATTTCCTCAGATCGTGCTATACATAGAGTCTAAGAAGAATTATTATCTTTTCTTTTTTGGAGATTTTAAATAGTATCCCATAACTTATATTTGGAATTATGTTCATTCTTTCTTCAGAAGATGCTAAATCAAAGATATTTGATTTGAGAAATTTCACAGAAGGTTTTTAAATAATTTTTTGAGGAAAGATTAGGAATCCTTGAAGCCCACAATTTTAGTTTTGTTGTGTCAGGGATAAATTGTTTTATTTCATCAGGTAACAAAATGAAGATGCCAGATATGAGGAATTCTGCAAGGCAGATGTTATAAGCAAAAGTTCTTGAGAAAGGTCAGGACTCAGGACTCTTTGTAGTCCACGATTGTAGTTTCCTTGTCCTTATGTGTTTAAACACTCGCTTCTATCAGCAATCAAAATCTTAAAGGCATAGATGCAGCCATGCATCAAGATTGGTTTTTTGCTTGTGCTTCAGGGTCATAGCCAGACTGGTACCTCTTGAAATGGATCAGAAATAGTTTAGCTGATTCCACTCCAGTAGAGAATGCTGTGATGGAGTGTGTTGGAATTCAGAGATAAAGCTCCATGCAAGTTATATAAAGCATGGGGATTTTTTTTGTCATGTTGATGTCAGTGATCAGTGTGCATAGTTGCCAAGAATTTGTGCAACTCCACAAAGGGTTATGAAAGCTTCACTTGAAAACATGGAGAAGTAGCAGAAGATTGGCATTGCAGAAAGATAAATGATTGGGTCAGCTGTCCCATAGGCTGTCTTTGGCCTTGTGGACATTAAAAACATTCTATTCCATTCTTTACTAGAATAGTGAGGAGATTGGCCATACACGTATTTCAAAAAATGGAGATAAAATACAATTTTCCAATGTAATTGTTTTTGTTGATTTGGTCCACTCAACAGTCCTTTGGCATGACTGAGTGTGGTTGGCACTTAAATTCTAATTATTTTTCCCTAGATGCTGCTGAATTGGCAATTTCTTTAATGGTTTGTCTGCAGTCGATCTCTGCTATTTCTGCAGGTAGTGTGAAATTTTTTTCAGGTCCTCGATAAGGCTTGCAAATTTGTCCCTAAGGATTGACATGAGGTAATGTTCTTGCCAACTATGAACAACATTTATTTTTGAATTTTGATGCTCATAAGGAAGATTTTGATTGGTATCACGCTTATGCTAGTGTTGAGTGCTTTCTAGGGTGTATCCCTTGTAAGCATGTGTATGTAGCTGGACCTGGATTATCCAAGAATGTCGTATCTCAAAAGTGCCTAGAATTAGAAACTCCACTGTAGGCGTACTTTTTAGAAGTAGTTTCTTTCAGTTCAATGTACTTGCCAACTTTGAACTGCATGTGATTTTTTATTTTGATGCTTACAAGCAAGTTTGTGATGGTATTGTGCTCATGCTGTAATTGGGTGTATTGGATATGCCCTATAACCTCATGTTCACAGCCAGACCTAGAATCACTGGAATGCTACAGTTTTGAAGTATCTAGAAGTGGAAATCTCAGTAAAGGTTTTCTTACCTAAAATTTTATCTTCATTTAATTGATGCTGCTTACTATACTTGATACATAGTGGGAGTATTTGTGTTTGTAAGCATAGTTTGGCAGTTTTCTTACCATAGCATTGTGTTCGCAGCTTCTAGTTTTTGATTATATGGGTACAACAGGTATTGAAGGGGCCCTGAAACCCTTTAAAACACAAGACATCCAGCCTAAAGCCAGAAAACAGCAAAAGTAGCCAAACAGACAGGTTTTCACGAAACAACAGCCTAGCTGTCGCAATCCAATAATAACATTTGCAGCCAAGCTGCCAACACAACAAACAAGGATGGCCAAGTACACTCCTGGTCCCTTCCTAATGCTCTGAGCAGCCTTGACCTGGGTGTGGGAGGCACAAGCATGTTTAGGAAGACTTCTCTTCTTTCTTTGAACAATCTTCCACAAAATATCATCCTCTAAAGGCTCAGAACAAGGGGAGGGGAGAGGGCTAGCCTCAGATCTAGAGATCCACTCACCTGAGGAATTCATTGCCTCATACATTGTAAACGCTGTAAGATTTATATCAGTTCGGATTCCATAATATTCCAATAAATTGGATAAGTAGTACTCTGAGAATAATCTCTGTATGGTTTCATCAATTTATGAATAAATTTTCTGCTGTGTTTTGTCTTACCTCTGAGCAGCTTGACATAATTCTGTGTTGAGTTGAGATATGGTGAATGTTCAGAAATTATGATCTAAACTGAGTGTCTATCAATTTCTGGGATATTGAAGTGTCAGCATATTTAATAATAATAGCAGATTGTATTTCCGGAAGCTTTTTGTGTTTTCATTATAACTGCAGAATTAACCAGAAACCCTAGGTCCCAGGGAAGGGACATTGCAGATGGAAATTTATGTCCCAAAACTATTCTCCTAACTAATGTGGCTTGTGAATGAAATATCCTTGAAACTGTCCTCGAAAACAAGTGTTGGGTTAAAAAAATCAGCATGTACACTGTATAAAATGGTGAGGCAAAATAGTCTAAGTTCCTCACATGAATCCACTCTATTTGTCCAAGGAAAAGCTTTTCCAAGCCATATGAGAGTGAATTAATTAACAGCATCACAAAGCTGCATCTTGTACACTATGTCACCAGAGTGGAGCTGAAAGCACTGCCCTCTCAGATATCCAGAGGAAGGCATATCGTTTTCTAACCGAGCTTGCAGCATTGGTCTTAGGCTAAGGGAAGGTCTGTTCAACTGAAACTCTAGTTGTAGAAGATGTTGATCTCCACCATCTGTGTACTAAAATAAAAGCCACCTCAAAAATTCGTAAATTGGTCTGAGATAAATTTCTTGGATGATCATTCAGATATTTAAATGTTTGGTGGCTTCATTGAAAATACTGAAAATGTGTTCATTAATGTTGGTGGCCATTTTAATTGTGAGTATGCATTGCTCCTGGTTTTGACACTGAGTTTTTGAGGAAAAAAACTCGGAGTCAACCAGAAGCAATGCATACTAACATCATGGACTGTGGAAATTATATGTCTGCAGTTTAATTGTGTTATTTGGAAATGGATGTCAGTGATTTTCATGCTCATTTGCTCAACTATGATTTTAGACCAATTGATTTAAGCTTGTATGTCACATTGGTAACCTCTGTTTTGATAGGATGCTGACATATTTTTATGTCCCATAATTCACTAGATAAATTATGCAACTTTTGCAGCAGTAGAAAGGATCCATGTAGCTAGCCTTTGTTGTTAATTGCATATGGGGGATGACACTACATTTCTTTAATGGAGGTGTTATTGTGTATTTCAAGATTGCCAATGTGATTGATCTTTTCTGACACGACTAACAGATTGTAAATATAAGTTTCTTGTGTTCTCTTCAAAGCCTGATTTGCACATCCTTGAAAAGGAAATTAGAATTGCTTCATGGCTCCACCTATGTCCATATGATTAAGTTTGAATTGGACTTTCCAGTAGGCATTCTGAAATTTGATTTATTCTTATAGTTGCAAAGTGCAAAAACTGGTTGACTATATGTAGCATGGAGTTAAAACATCAAAATTAGTAGTAGTGTGGACTATCAGTTGATAAAGGATATTTGAGGTAATCCTATAAAGGGGTGCATGCTTTAGGTTTTTTCTAACTGTTTTTAATTCCTTAAATAACGACATGAATTTTTCTTTCATAAGAAGAAGCAAGGACAACTTCTGGAGCTGAAGAGTATTGTTAAAAGCTGATGTGTTATGTATACAGGCATCACCGCCCGGTAAATGTGCAGAGCCGTTCTATGTTTATGAGCAAAGATAATGCTGTCCTTACAACGCTGGGTTCTGCGTTCCAGACAGCAAGTAGAGCAGCGTGGAGATCAAATGCTCCAGATGTGCAATACAGTGGGGGTCACGTTAGTGAAGTCAATTCTTTCAACAATCAGAATGATAATGAAGGAAAAGAGCTACCATTGAGTACAGATGCAGGAACTTCAAGCCTTGTACAGTCAGTTTTCAAGTCAGCTTTGCAACGGGCTGGGACGCTTGGATGGTCTGGCAGTAGTGTCTCTGAGAAAACAATCCAGAACAATGATGGGATGTTAGCTAGGAGTCATGATGCTGAGCCTCTACAAGCTGGTGTTGCTTATGGTCCCACGGCATTTAATACATGCACTGCACCAGAATCTGCTCTATCAACACCAGAGACAGTTCAGATTCTGCATACAGATGCTATGAGAGCATCGATGCAAAATGATAAAGCAGGAGATGATCTGCTCCCTGCATTTAGCCCATCTTTTTTGAAGAGCGATCAGACTTTGGCGCACAATGAAAACTTTGAACAGTTCCAAGCAGTGTGTGCAGCAAAGTTGGAAGCGTGGCTAAGTGAGTCTGATGAAGGTGGTACGCCCAGTGTTGAAGAGTATGATCTTAAGCCAATGGTTTAGTCTGATTGGAATTTATGACCTAAGTGTGAAATGACTTTGTGCCATCACTTTATTCTCTCCTTTGAGGTATAAATATCTGTGTTGTCTCAAGTAAAAGTTGCGACACTGGTTGTTATAGCTAAATGTGTTCATTATTCTTTATTGCCTATGAAGATGTAATTCTTTTTAATTTTTCTGATATTAAAAGTCAAATTTTTTCTCTCTCCCTATATGCATCAGTTACAGTACTGGTTTTTTTCTACCCTCTAGAAAATGGAGAAAAAGGTTTTGCTCCTCCCTGCATGATTGGTAAATATCAAAGTTCAGTCCTCCTTTATAGTTTATACGCTCTTACCTTTTGTGCCTCTATAAGATATTATCTGCAAATTCTTATTATTAGCATTTTTGAGCTTAAGCCTGGGTGCATCCTCAATAGGCATCATGTTTCTCTGCCAGTTTGAGATAATTGAACTTGCTGTTATTACGTTTACAGTTTGTTCCTAAGTTCATTTGAGTAATTTAAATTACTATTTGATATTGGGGTGTATGTTCTAATCCTTGCATCCACCACAAAAGGAACAGAAATTTCAAGAAAGTGAAGGAAAGTAGTCTTAAACCAGTGTTCCGGGGACGTGTTTCCCCCCAAAAATGGCACGTTTCCGAAACGGGGACGTTTCGGGGACGGGGGGACGGGTACTTGGAACTGAAATTTGCTTTCATAGTCTTCAGGTACCCAGTTTGTAGCTTCCCGATTCTTGTTATCGTGGTTGGATCTTCGTCTGTTGATGAAATATTGTAGTTTTCGTATCTTGTCAAGTTGTAGGGTTTGAATGCATGAGTGAATTGCTTTCAAATATGTATTTGCACATTCAAAAGGAGAGGAAGTGTTGTGCCATATAGGGGCTTGCCCTAGTCAAGCCCCGTGTTGGTGTTTCTACCTCCACAATGGCAAAATTGGCGATAAAGAGAGCTTATCCTTTTGAGGGATAGATACTAAATGATAAATGAATGACAAATCAACAATGGATTGCAACCTACCACTCAAATTTGATCTTCTTGAAGGATTGAAGCCACACATTTCCTCAAGGCTTGAGTATAATTGGTTTGTTTTTCTTTGAAGACCTACAAGGGTTAGTCCTCATAAACAAAATGTATGCATAAACATTAACAAACTCACATAAAACTTGACATGATGATTTGATGATGAAATGTTGCAATAATCCTTTGAATTCTGCTCTTGAATTGGATCCTGAAGTATAATAATTGCTCTCCAAAATTAATTAATAATGATCCTTAATCGAAATTGTGAAAATACTTAGTATTTATATGAAATTGCTCTAATTTCTCAAAAATTAAATCCTAATAGCCAACAATTAGAATTTGATCAAATATTAAATTACTACTGCCAACACTTTGAATTTTGGGGCCACATTAAGGAGACTAGGGTGCAAGGACGCCCTAGTCTAGATCCTTCAATTTTTGGGATCCAAAGTGCTAGGACCAAAATATTAAATGTTTACTTGGATCTTGAACATTTTATTTCATGATAAGTGTTATAATAGGCCATGGGATGCAAAATTTAGGAAATTAGGTGTATAATTAGGTACAAACACTTAAGGGGGAGCAAAACATCGTGTGAAATTGTCAAGGGTGATAATTTACGACACTACACCTTTATGTAATTTGTAAATAATCATTATTTGAATATATGTTAGTGACTTCAAAATTGGTTATTATAGGTCATTAATAAAAGAAGCTTTGAACCCTTGATCAATAATGACACCAATTTACCAATGCTTTATTATGTTTATTGAAAACATAGTTTTTTAGAATTGAAAAATAGAAATATATATATATATATATATATATATATATATATATATATATTATATATATATATAACTGTAATATAATTTTTATAATATAATATTTTTTTTTGATCAGTAATAATTTTATTTTATTAATATATTTAAAAAGTCATTACATCTGTGTAAATAGACACCACTGAACCCCAACACCTATTTTCCAAGCTTGACAAAAAACAAACCCCAACCACCACCCATCTACAATTTACAAAAAGGCCAACGCCACAGCTTCTAGATCCTTCATATCATAAACAAGACACCCCTTTACAAATTTCATACAACAATCTACATTCGATTATCTTTTTGCAAAGGGGGATCTACATGGGCTACACATATACAAAAAACATACAGAGATTCACAAATTCAATTCACCCCTGCCACAAAAACCTTGGACGTTGTTACTTTCCTGCTTGAATCCTCGATCCACAATATCGTTCCAATCTTTAACCCCGAGACCTTCCATTGCCATCTTTCCCAAAAAGACATGATTTCAATGAAGTTGCACAAAAATTCAGAGCCCACCCAAAAAGCTAACCAGCCATCTCGTCCCCTAAACACCACACCTACTTTCCCTCTCTCGCCGAAATTCGCCTCTCCTTGCCGAGTGCTTCTTCCTAGGAATCTGTTGTGGGATATTTGGTTCCCCTTGAATTGTTGCAATTTCCTATCGCCGAAGCACTAGCTTCAAATTTTCCCACGCCGCCAATATCTCCAACTTGTAGGCATCCCTGTCTGTTCTCCTTCGCTAGCTCACGAAAGGGATTAAACCCTCTTTAGTTGCTTCATCCATATCTTCAATCCCTTTTGAGACATCAAAACCAACTCCCGATGCTGCCCATTCAAGAAAGGATTCCATTCCCAACAACAAATCCTCATCAAAAAGCGAATGCATGAACCATTTAATCACTTCAACTTCTTCGTTCAACTCAAGAACCCAAGCAAAAATCATAGATGCTATATCTACATTCAACCTTCCCCTATGTTTAGCTTCCATAAAGTGCACTCCCATCATCTCCAACATCACCTCTATGACATCATCATGTAGGCACTTCAACAGAAATTTCAATCTAAAAGCAGTCACTGGGCCGAAAAAACCTTTTTGTTGCCTCTGCGTTATGAATACATACATGGCCTCCATCCTTAGATAGATAGAATTTCCTCAATCTCATGACAAAAATCTTCAATTGATTTTGAACACACTACATCCCATTGCAGCCTTTAATAAACTTCCCATCCGTGCCACCGGTGTCATCCTGCCACTATCAATCCCAAAAACATCAAAGCATTTACTGCCTCCGCCATCGAAACAAATGAAGCTCATTAAATTTGAATGCTTATGGGGTTTTTCCATGAGCTCAAAAGGATGGTCATAATCCCCCTCATCCTTTAAAAAGTACCCTTGCTCTGACAACACCCTACCTACCTTCGTTGAAAGATCTCCTTTAGATTTTGGTTAAAGATTCAAAGAAAATTTAACCGTTAGCTTGCCTATTATCAACAACCCTCTGACACCATAAATACCCATAACACCCAAAAAAATAAGAAATAATAAAAAAGCCCCCATCACACCAAACCAAAGAAACTACCACCTCTCTATCCATCGCCCTCAAAAAGCACGTGCCGAAAGTCTTCCACCTTGGTTTCCCCAATGATATTGAAAGTAACTGCCCATTTGGATAAGCTATCAACCTCACTATTTCTAGATTGATGAATATGAGTCACCTTGAAGTCATTGAAAAATTCGAGCTCCTTAAGAATTGACTTGATGAATGCCTGCAAATGCCACACCTTTGCCTCACCATTTACAATAGCTTGAGTGATAATCATCCAATCCTCTTCTAAATGAATTTTCCTAACACCCATTTCTCGAGCTAATCCAACAACCATTAAAGTTGCCTTTGCTTCAACAACATTGTTTGTGCCATCTTCAAGCTTTTTCACTCCTAAGGCAATCATGTTCCCAAGACTATCTCTCACAATTGCACCTGCTCCAGAAGGGCCAGGGTTGCCTTTTGCAGCCCCATCGAAATTAGCCTTATGCCAACCTTCTAAAGGTTTTTCCCAACACACTTCAACAAGTCCTACCCCCTTAGCAGAAAAATCCTCCAATTCCTTAGTGGGCCTAATCTTAATCCTCGGCCAAGCTTTTTGAAATCTACTATCATCCAAAGAAAAAGGAATCCGCAAGAACTGATGTTGAGAAATAGCTGATCCCACTACTTCTATCGAATGATCTCTTATGCTCAAAAGCCTTTTCAAAGGTTCTCTCTTATCCAGAAAAATCCCTTCTATTCCTCTCTTTCTAGATTTCCCAAATTACAATAGAGGGACTCACAATCTAAATGCTTGAAATAAGGGATTTTCTTTGAGGGCTGGGACAACCCTCAAAGATTGATTCCTCTGCAGCATCACACATCACACACTTAGTTGGTCCTACAAAATCAAGCCTCTTCCTCCGCTCACCTGACAAAATTATTCCCTTCACAGCTAGCCAAGCAAAATGGCCTGCTTTAGGTAAACAATATTTATTCCAATAGAGCTTCTTGGCCCAAAAAATTTCACCTTCTACAGAATCCAATAATTAATAACCAATTTTAACTAAGTAAGCCCCATTAACAGATCCTCACCACACCACTCTATCCTTACTTTCTATGAGCAACACTTGCCCGTTCTGAAAGATTTCTTTCATCCTAGCCAATTGCTGATTTGATAATCCCTCATTTGCTAACTCCTTCCAACCCCACTCCTATCCAAAAGGGCCCTGCTTTGGTTCAAGATAATCTCGAACCTTGTTACCCCATATTTGTTGAAAGATAAGACTGAACTCTTGCAAGCCATCCTCGTCACACAACACTGGTAGGCCATCCCATGAGTCGTTCCAAATTTTTTCTTTAAGACCATTTCCAATTTGCCATGATATATGATTGAGAATAACCGATCTACATGAAACAATAAAGTTCCAAATAGCTGAACCTTTAGGTAGGTTGCAGATAGTAAAACTCCTATGATCCACTGCTGAATCCAGATATTTAACCTTTAGAAATTTAACCCATAATAAATCAGGGTTTGAATATATATACTCCAAACCAGCTTTGCACCCAAAGCTTCATTCACGAGTTGCCAATCTCTTAAACCAACCCCACCTTTTTCTTTGGAACGACAAATTTTATCCCATGCTAACAAAATGATTTTGTCCTGTTCACTTGCACCATTCCAGAAAAAATTTCTCATATGTTGCCCAATAGCTCTGATCACCTTCTTAGGGATCTTTAAACACATTATAGAAAAAATCGGTATAGCCGATATTACAGATTTTAACATTAGGATTCTACCTGCAGTAGTAAGCCATTTGCTCTTCCAACCATCCATTCGGCTTAGACAACTGTCAACCAAATCTTTCTAGACACCCGCTTTATTGGAACCCCTAAAAAGAGGGATACCCAGATATTTACTTGGGAGGGCTCCTGATCTCATCCCTAGAATTCTACAAATTTCCAGCTGTTTTTGGATGGGAGTATTGAAAAGAAAAAATTATGACTTCCTCCAATTGATACATTGCCTAGATGCTCTACCATACTCATTTAAAGTCTCTTTCATTATATAGGCTTCACGAAAGGATGCTTCCCCCATCAAAAAGGTATCATCAACAAATTGAAGAAGAGATATAGGGTCTAAACCTTAAACAATTTTTATGCCTTTCCAAAGGCCATTCCTATGCTTCTTGGACACCAATCTTCCCAAAGTCTCAGCCAGAATAATGAAGAGAAAAGGTGATATAGGATCACCCTGCCTAATCCTTTTACTGGATTCAAAAAATCCTTGAGGTCTTCCATTCACCAAGACAAAAAAATGAGGTGTACAAATGCAACTCTAAAGCCACGCCACCCATTGATTGCAAAAGCCAAATTTCTCTAAGACTTTCAATAGAAATCCCCTATTGACCTCATCATAGGCCCTTTTGATGTCTAACTTTACCATCATTTTCTCTATTTTTTCCATTCGAATAGAATGGATGGCCTCATGAGCAACAATAACCCCTTCAAAAATAGATCTATTCGGGGAAAAGCCACTCTGCTTTGAGGAGATCACTGAATCTAGAACCCTTTTTAGTCTATTAACTATTACTTTAGATATTATTTTATAGACCATATTGCACAAAGAGATCGGTCTATAATCCTCAAAAGAATTTACCACCGACCTTTTCGAGATTAAAGCAATGAAGGTGTTGTTTAAATCTTTAAGAATAAAATCACCTTTCCTAGATTCTTCAACCACCTCCCATAAATCTTGAGCAAAAATATCCCATAAATTTTGAAAGAAACAAGCTTGAAACCCATCCAGGCCAGGAGCTTTGTCTCCATCCAAACTAAATAAGGCCTTTTAAACTTCTTTTAAAGAGACTTCCTCTATAAGCATGGCATTTTGAGTCTCAAACACAAAACAAGGGATTACATCTAGAATTCTTAAATTAGACAACAATGCATCTGAGTTATCCATAAACATATCAGAATAAAACCTTATTTCTTACTTATTGATTTGATCAGCATCAGACAAAACATTTCCATTCAAGTCCTTGATCAAAAAAATCTTATTATTCGATCTATGCACCTTCACAAAATTATGAAAAAAATTGGTGTTCTTGTCCCCCTCTTTAAGCCAACTTTCACACGATTTCTGACTCCAAAAAATTTCCTCTCGAGCTAAAATTTCTGAGTATTCTTTGTTCAAGCTCTTCTCCAAAGAAAAATCCTCTTCCATCATTCCCTTCTCAATTACTTTAGAATGTAAAACCTTCAGCTCCTCCTCCAACCTTAGCTTCTCAGTAGAAACATTCTTGAAGGATTCCCTATTCCATTTCTTAAGCTGCTCTTTAAGATATTGGAGACTCTTGAAGAAAATGAAAGCTTTATTTCTAGATCTTTCTGGGGCGCTTCTCCACCAATCAACAACTAGATCCTTAAACCCTTCAGCCCGAAACCAAATTGCTTCAAATTTGAAAGGGCAGCGATCCAGTGTGGCTTCTTCTTGAATTCTCAAACCAATGGGATAATGGTCTGATCCAGTAATGGGAATGATCTCAGCCTCACAAGTCCATTGATGAGCAACCCAATCACCAGCTAGAAAAAAATGATCCAACTTCTTAACAATTTTTATGCCTTTCCAAAGGTCATTCCTACGCTTCTTGGACACCAATCTTCCCAAAGTCTCAACCAGAATAATGAAGAGAAAAGGTGATATAGGATCACCCTGCCTAATCCCTTTACTGGATTCAAAAAATCCTTGAGGTCTTCCATTCACCAAGACAAAAAAACAAGGTGTGCAAATGCAACTTTGAACCCACGACACCCATTCATTGCAAAAGCCAAATTTCTCTAAGAATTTCAATAGAAATCCCCTATTGACCTCATCATAGGCCCTTTTGATGTCTAACTTTACCATCATTTTCTCTATTTTTCCATTCGAATAGAATGGATGGCATCATGAGCAACAATAGCCCCTTCAAAAATAGATCTATTCGGGGAAAAACCACTTTGCTATGAGGAGATCACCGAATCGAGAACCCTTTTTAGCCTATTAACTATTACTTTAGATATTATTTTATAGACTGTATTGCACAAAGAGATTGATCTATAATCCTCAAAATAATTTATCACTGACCTTTTCAAGATTAAAGCAATGAAGGTGTTGTTTAAATCTTTAAGAATAAAACCACCTTTCCTAGATTCTTCAACCACCTCCCATAAATCTTGAGCAAAAATATCCCATAATTTTTGAAAGAAACAAGCTGGAAACCCATCTAGGCTAGGAGCTTTGTCTCCATCCAAACTAAATAAGGCCTTTTTAACTTCTTTTAAAGAGAATTCCTCCATTAGAATGGCATTTTGAGTCTCAAACATAGAACAAGGGATTACATCTAGAATGCTTAAATAAAACAACAGTGCATCCGAGTTATTCATAAACATATCAGAATAAAACCTTATTTCTTCCTTATTGATTTGATCAACATCAGAAAAAACATTTCCATTCAAGTCTTTGATCGAAAAAATCTTATTATTCGATCTACGCACCTTCACAAAATTATAAATTTTTTTTGGTGTTCCTGTCCCCCTCTTTAAGCCAACTTTCACGCGATTTCTGCCTCCAAAAAATTTCCTCCTGAGCTAAAATTTTTGAGTATTCTTTGTTCAAGCTCTTCTCCAAAGCAAAATCCTCTTCCATCATTCCCTTCTCAATTACTTTAGAATGTAAAACCTTCAGCTCCTCCTCCAACCTTAGCTTCTCAGCAAAAACATTCTTGAAGGATTCCCTATTCCATTTCTTAAGCCACTCTTTAAGATATTGGAGATTCTTGAAGAAAATGAAAGCTTTATTTCCAGATCTTTTTGGGGCGCTTCTCCACCAATCAACAACCAAATCCTTAAACCCTTCAGCCCGAAACCACATTGCTTCAAATTTGAAAGGGCAACGATCTGGTGTGGCTTCTTGAATTCTCAAACCAGCAGGATAATGGTTTGATCCAGTAATGGGAATGATCTCAGCCTCACAAGTCCATTGATGAGCAACCCAATCACCAGCTAGAAAAAATTGATCCAACTTCTCAGCTATATTAAGAAAACCCCCTCTCTGGTTCGTCCAAGTGAAATCACCATTTTTGAAAGGCAATTCAACAAGGCCATTATTCACAACAAAATCACTGAAGTCCTGTTGAATTTGAATAGACTGACACACACCCCCCAATTTATCTGAAGGCTTTAGAATAGCATTGAAATCACCACCCAAGAGAAACATCCTCCCATCCTCAAGACCTAAAAAAGCTGAAAGATCTTGCCAAAGCACCTTTTTCTGGGCTGAGCTAGTAGGACCATAAATGTTGATTATAAAAAAGCTTACCCTAAGCTGTTTTGAATCAACGCTCAAACATTGCCAAAATCTATCCTGACGAACAATATGAACATCAACTAGAGAGACATTCCAAAGGAAACCAAGGCCCCCTAAAGCACCAACTGCCCCAGTGAGAGAACACTTCCATCTACTAAAGCATTTGTAAAAGGAATCAAAATCAGGCTCCTTAATTTTAGTTTCCTGTAAAAAATCCAAAGTTAGCCTCATTTGATCAAATGGATTTTGTCAGGGGCATTGCAGCCCCTGACATTCCATGATAGGATTTTCATGGCTGCCGAGAAAAGGCATAGCCTTTTCTCGATCTCAATTTTCTCTGATCATCCTCATTTCTAGCCATTTCATGACACATCCTATTAGTTTTAGGACCACACCTTTTCTTCTCCCCAATCTTAGCCTTATTGATTAAAGCGAAAGATTGCTCTATAGTTCTCTTTCCAACAATTCCAATGTTATCCTGGAGACCAAGCAAATCTTCACCAGCATGCTCCTCATCCGAAGCCATCTCCGAATCTAAATCTTCCAGGGTGCCTCCACTGTCTCTGACTCCTTCGAAAGCATTCTCAAGATTCCTAATAGGGGAGATGGGGATATTCTTAAACACAATGTCCTCATTTTCCAATGAGATGTCATCTTCAAGCTACTTGGCTTCAACCTCAATACCCTACCTACTATTGCATGGAGAACTATGAACCAAGTCAACCCCAGGTTTTTCGTCTCGACCGTGCAGGTGTCTATTAACACTCTCCTTTTTACTTGGGGAGTGGGAGTTACCTTGCAAAAATGGTTCATGGTCAGGTCCATTAGCCCTTGTGTAAATATTCTAGTCCAAAACCAACACTTCATCTGTTCGGGGAGATTCATTCTGCCCATCAAAAAATCATTTTCATCTCTTTGCACATTCAGCTCCACTGGGAGTCCTTACGAGACCAACATCACCTTTTCTTGCTCTAAATTTTTGATAGAAAGAGAATCCACCATGTGGTTCAAATCATGGTGAGTCCACACTTGAGACACTGCCTCAAACCCATTTTCAAAGAGAAAATCTATTTCCTCTTTCTGACTCCCATCCTAGATGTGATTTGTCTCTATCTGCAAACAAGACAAGCTATTCAGCTGCCTCCGAGGAGCCCCCCAGTCTTGTGAGTTCCATAGATCTTCCCATGCATCAGATTTGGTTAAGGTCATCAGCTCCTCAGCAAGGGTGTTCTGGGCTAACCCTTTTCCTTTCATCATAGTTGGGCAGTGGCCCTCTAAGTGTTCTTTCCCTAAACATTTTGAATAAGAAATCATTGCCTCCTCAACCTCTATCTTTTGATGCCAAACACCTTCCCTTGTTTTTAGCTCTATCATTTCAGGCAAAGGGTGGACTATCTGCCTTAAAATGCAAATCTTAGGAAACATGCTATAGTCTGATTTTGCCACAACTTCCTCCGACTTCACAAAGACACCTAGTTTGTTTCCAAAGTTTTTGAGTGTTTCCGAATCCCAATATTCTTGAGGAAGATTCTTCAACCTTATCCACATTGGCACTTCCCTAGTATTTTTTGTGTTAGGGTCAAAATTTGGAGTCCAATCTAGTATGTAAAAACCCATCCCTTCCATCATGAATGGACCGCTATTTATGATCCATTCCTTGTCTTGGGATATTTGACAAATCACCAAATAGAAACCATTTTCCAGGGTTTTCAGACCACAATCTTTACCCCAGTTTTTATAACACTAGGCCCTAATCTTAGTGAAAGCCAACCATTTCCCACCCCATCTCATAAAGAGAGCACGAGCCTTAAGAAAACTGATAGAATCACTCCATTCTCTGTTTTCCAATAACAAAGAGACCATAGTGGTGTGGGAAAAATTAGGCATTACCTTGCTTGTCTCCGCTTTCTCACTCTGGTTTTTTGGGCGCCAAAATTTTCCTTCCAGCTATCTAAAATCCACTTTTCCATTTAAGAACATCGATCTGAACTTCCCATCGTTTTGCAACGTTTGACCCGCCTTTCGACCTTCATTTCCAACGCCCCCAATCCTAAAAACCTGTTTAGTCGGAGCTTGCCATGCTTGGAAAGAATCGTTCCATTTGGTGTTCTAAACATTTCTTCCCTTTCTCCTATTGAAAGGCCAACAAGGTTGAGGTCCTCCATCATATTGAAAACCCTGGTACCTTCAAAAATTCTGCTTGTGTCGACGTTCGACCATTCCAACCAAATAAAAATAAATTTTATAAATAACATAAAAATTAAATTGTAAAAATAAATAAAAAAATTAGGACGCAAAATAGAATTTGATTTTCAATTATTTTGTTATATTGAAGGGAGTGATACAAAAATACCAAAGTGCACTTCATGTCAACATATGCTCATCTTTATACTCCATCGGATGAATCCTCTCAGGAAGAGGACAAGTCTTTCGCTTTTGGTGTAGCTTTAACGTGTCCCTTAGACCCTATCGAGGAACCTATTGCCTTGACCTAACAACCTGATCTGCCCTCGACTTCAGACTAGCTCTAGACTACTCATGTGGTGGATGGCCACCCTTCACCTCATCGTTCTATGGTTCAACCCTCACTTGTTGATGAGATCTTTGTCGGGGAATCCCCCTTGCTTCCCCTAATTCTAAGAATTTAGATGCTAATGTCTTTTCAATTATTGTAAGGAGGATGAAAGGTCTTCCTATATCACTTCCTCAAACTCATGTTCAAATGTTGGGAAAGAGTCCAACTCATTCTAGGCTTGGTATTGTCTAAGAGGGGCCTTGAGAGTCCCAACTCTTTCATTGGATTGTCATTGTTCTTAGTAGCTTGGTTGTTGTAGTTCCTCTCTTTTGGTTGTGCTATTTCTTTACTGTATCTAGCTAGCTTTAGAATGTTTTTCCTTTCTTGATGAAAAATTCGTAAAGGGTTAGGACCCTAGTTTCTTGCTTAATTTATTCTTTTTATGATCTTTTTGCACAAGGGTTTGGGTCCTTTCAAAATCCTTGCTTACCTTAGTTAAAAATATATGTTCATTCTTGTTCCTTATCAAATTTTTTAATGATGGTTAGGAATTAGGAGCTCGTGTTGCAAAAACCAACTATTCAAATTATGAGTTCAAGGTGCAATGTGGATAGAGCTTGCTTTAAACATTCAATAAGTGGAAATGACAAATAATTAGGAATTAGGAGCTTTGTGTTGCACAAACCAACTATTCAAATTATGAATTCTAGGTGCAATGTGGCTAGAGCTTGCTTTAGGCATTCAATAAGTGAAAATAACATATAATTGTTGGTTGTCCCTTATCTTTTGATTCTCTTCTTGAAAGATCTTCGATCAGGTTGACACCTCTTTCAGGAATTTTGGCTTAATTTTTTTGCATAATAATACATCAAGTTTAATTATGTAGGTGATTTGGTATTTGAGGTGATTAATGTCTCCTACAATTTTTGTGTTGTAATTTTATTAGAACATTGTAATTTATTTGTATATTGTGTGCAATGCTTCTAGGAAGTGTCAAAGGAGAAAATGGTTGGGTTAATGTAAAAATAGGCAGTAAAGACTAAACAAAATTTGAGGATGAAAGGAATATGCAATTTTTTTTAAAGAAGACGTGATTTTTTTTTTATCTTGAATTTAAGGTTTATATAAGAAATATAAATATAAAATAAGAAGAATGGAGAAAAAGATAAGAGAAATACTAAAGATTTTCACCTAAATTATGTTTGAAGTTAAGAAAGTTGGTAAAAGTGTATAGTTCAAATCCAATTTTTTATGCTAACTCTTTCTTTTCCAAAACAATTAGGAATCTAATCATATTGACTCCTTGAACAAGAAAATTTGAACTCTTTTGAAGAGTACATAAAACTAGGTAGAGTTCAAGTGGAGTGAAGAGTGTTGCATCTTGATAAGATTGGTTGTCATTGATGTTAAAAGTGTGTTGAAGATTGTATACACTCCATAGATAGCCAATATGTAGAGATATCAGTTGGTGCAAGTCTACATTGTAGTGTGTGGATTAGATTGTTATCTAAGCATGATGCGAAGGTGGGTACACATGTCCTAATGTGTTTTTTGTATGCCTACATTGATATCTTGCCAGTTTGGTGTACTACACTTAGTATAAAGTTGCAAAAGTTTTGTCTAAGAATTTCTATTGCAAGTATGCTACTAGTGTTGTCATTGATGTCAATAGTTGTGGGTGTTGGTCATTGATGTCAACCATATGGAGATTGTGTTTTGAAGTTGTTGGAAGGATGCTTGTGTTGTCATAGTTGGGGAGATTGTTGTCAAGTTCTAGTATGGATGTGTTATGGTAAGTTCACTTGGTTTCCAAGTGCTTTTGAGAAAATTTGAATAAAAGAGAGTTCAGTGTGACAAAGTGGTGTTCAATGTTTTGCTCCGCATTTCTTCATGGTTGAAGATATTCCTATGAAGTTTGGATATGATGATTAGAGGTGTTTAGAGGTTCTATATCCAAAGTTTTAGGTTCTAGATCATTCTACAGTGAAAGTTGTGCTTGATAGTATGTCTGTCTAGTGAAACAGGGTGTTTGGGAGAAATGAGATTGCTCCACATTTCTTCATAGTGAAGGTTCTTGTCTTATGGATCTGGGAACGTGCTTACATTGTTTATATCTACCTTTCCTTGAATTTTTAGGTGCTATAGTGTTCCACAAGGTTGTTTGGTATGTTAGATGTCTATGCCAGTGTGTCTGGTTGCACATAATGGTGGTGTTCTCAGTTTTAGGTGTTGTGGTAGAGTTGCAAATATTTTGATCATGCTGGAATATTTTGAGATGTTGTATGGATATTGTGGAGTGTTATTATATGGTCTGCAAAGTTGTTTCAGATCTGGTTAAGCATGAACTTAATTGTTAAGGGTGTTAAGATAGGTTTGGCTGACCTGGCATGTTAGCGCTGATTGTGAAAGTGGTGTGTTGTTTGTGGAAGCTTTGAAAAGTGTGTCGGTGTAGGTTTGGGTCCTACTTAACCCTTGGTGTGGTTGTCCTTTGAATTTATTTCTACCATAGAAGTGTTTGGTGCTGACCTATTTTGTAATTGCATGTTTGAGGTGCATAACCAACCTTGGAGAATTTTTTCAAGGTTGTGGATGGTATATAATCAAAGAAAATCATTGGAGATAAGTGTGGATTTGTAGAAGGTGTGTGAAAGATGAAAATTTGATTAATTCCTATGACTTCAAAGCAGTGAGCAGAAAGGGTCTACATTTGTAGTGTACCTAAAGTTACGAAGGTAGTGAGTTGGAGGTTGCAAATGGTTTAGAGTTATTGTGGTGGATCTTCCAGTTGCTCTAAGATGGATTTCCCTTTGTAATAGTTCATTTCTTTCTTCCTTCTAATCTGGCAGTGAACCATTGGCAATGGGCCCTTCTTTTTTTTGGGCAGCGAGCCCTCCAAAAGTGAGCCTAGTGTATTCAATGTTGCCATTACTTTATATTGTGAGATAATCCTCATTGTGGTTTTTCCTTTCTTAGGTTTTCCACGTAAATATGGTGTTCTATTATGCATTGTGTTTTGATGTGTTGCTATTTCACTTATTTACTTTCATGTTAAATATGATTAAGGGTTTAAGGGCTAATAAAGTTTTGAATGTTAATGAGGGTTTTGATGTTTTAATGTACAACTGATTCACCCCCCTCTCAGTTGTCTTGTGCATCTAACAATTGGTATTAGAGAAAGGTTCCTTGGAAGAAGATTAACTACTTGAGGTAGATCTAGATGATGTACAGGAAGGAGGCTCCCTTGTTTGATGAGACAAATTATACATTCTAGAAATCCAGGATGGAAGGTTTCCTTGATTCCCTAGGGTTTTGAGTTTGGAAGTCAATTGAAGATGGATATACCATGCCCACTAATGGTCTGAAAACTGATGATGAGATAAAGGCATATGAGAACAATGGCAAAGAAAGGAATTCTCTTTTGAGTGATCTTGCTGATTTATAACTTGTGAAGATTATGGGCTATAAATCTGGTAAAGAAATGTGGAATAAGCTGGAAAGAATCTATGAAGGAGATGATAAGGTCAAGCAAGCAAAGATGAAAAATTTGAAGACTAAATTTAAAACCCTAAGGATGACAGAAGATGAAGATATTGCAAGCTACATGCATAGAGTGGATGAAGTTGTCAATTCCATCAATGGCCTTGGTGGAAAACTGGAAGAAGATGAGGTGGTAAAGAAGGTATTAAGAACTCTTCCTAAATCTTATAATTCTAAAGTTTCTACTATTGAGGAAGCTCAGGATTTAGATCATTATTCTAGAGATCAACTATTTGGTGCTTTAACTACTTTTGAATTGAGAGAGTGATAGGGAGGCTGCAGGAACTCAAACACACTGTTTTAGAAGCTGTAGGAAGCAACCACAGATTCTTGCGCTAGGCCTTGTAATAGACCTCCTTGGTGAAATTGCTGTTCCAACTTAACCTATAGGAACTTTACCTTGTCTAAGTTCCCCTGGTTCTCCTGCCAACCTCACTATCTTGACAAATTTTGAATAACCCAACCAATCCTTGGTTCAATGCTTCATTCTCCTTTGGCCCTTAATCTGCCCTAAAGACCAAATAAACTCAACCTTTTTCTAGGTTCTTGCAGGGGTTAGAAAAGGTCATAAAGACTTCAAAATGACTTGTCTAGAGTTCTTAAACAACCACAAGTTTCTATCTTTCCATCGCTTTCACAAGATGCTTTCCTAGGGTTTGAATGGCTAGTAGCCATTGAGCCTCTGAACAGAAGTAAATTGCTTTTCCCTCCTAAAACCACCAAAGGACTTAGGTTCTTGACTTCGATAATGTGTTTCCCCTATCTACACCTTCAATATTTCAAGGGTTTTAGTCTTGCTCAGGCCGTGTGCTGTCCAAACACCAAATTGGTTAAGCAGCTAGGGTTCTAAATTGCTCAGAAATAGTTTTAGGACTGGTGAAAAGTTCTCCTCCTAAATGGATTGCTGGGCTCTCTTCCTTATCATCATACATGGCCAAGACCTTCCCCTAGATTCTCCAAAAATATTTTTTCAAAATATTTTCTCCCCTGCAAGTTATCAACGCTGTACTGCAGCGTTTCCTAGCCGGGCTCTTCACTGGCTCACCTAGGGCAAGGCGTTTCTTCCAGCTCCTGCAACCAAAGAAAACCTAACACCTACCATATTTACAAGCATGGAGCCTAGGAACATTTCCCAAAAGGCCGTACAATTTGTACGATGGGAAGGCACCCTAGGACTCCATTTTTAAAAACAGCTTGCTACAGGACTGAAAATGACAGAAAATAAAGTATTTACAGATAAAAGAAGGAAAAAGGTATAGAAAGACAGAAATATGGCACTTAAAGCTTATAAAATATAAATAATACATACTACAAACAAGAAGATATCAGAGCTACGCCATTAAAGTTTAGTTTTTAACACAAAAATGCAGAAAAACTATCTTTATACATTTTTTTTTCAATTTTCAAAAAGATGTCACTCAAAATAAAACGTCTAACCTCTTTCCAAAGTCGAGGCATGCCTTAAATAGGCTTCCAAAGTAATTTATATGCTTGGGTCAGGCTTCAAAATGACCTAAAAACAAATTTTGTAAAACCCGCTGTGTTTTCAGACACCTTGCCAACACTAGACAACTTAACAAAATGATGTTGTAAAGTTATTTAGCACTTTTCACATTTTTTCCCAAAGTTCAAAAACACCCTAAGCACCTAAAATAATGGTCAACATGACCTTATGATAGAACCACAAAATTTAAGAACTCAAAAACAAAATAGTCCTTTCCCAGGTGCTCCTGCACCATTCTCCCCCTCTCAGCACAAACAACTAAGGAAGTTTGGGATAGATCAGAGATATGTCAATTCCTTGCTTCTTAAAATCTGCTTCTTCTACCTAGGTAGCTTCAGATTCATGCTTATCCTTCCATTTGACAAGATGTTCCATGTACACCTTATGCCTTGTAGTCTTTTTCACTCTTGACTCCAAGATCTTCTCTGCTTGTAGCTTGTCTTGATGAGGGAAGGGTACATTGCTGATGTCCTTGAGAACTTCTTGACTGTTATGATCCACATCCTTGACTAATCCCTTGTACTTGATCAAATCTGCAACATTGAAAACTGGAGAGATGCCCAAGTCTGATGGTAATTCCACCTTGTATGCATTCTTACCATATTTGGCCAATACCTTGCATGGTTCCACTCTCTTCATCTGTAACTTGGTTTCCATTCCCTTCTGAAATCTTGATTTGTTGAGGTGGACTATAACATAGTCCCCAACTACAAATTGTACATCCTTCCTTGACAGATCAACATTCTCCTTCAACTTTTGGGTTGCTGCTGTGACTGTGTTCTTGACCTGCTCATGAATCTCTTTCATGGTCTAAGTGAAGTCTTCAGCATGTCCACTCCTATGCTCCATAGATCCAAGGTCTCTAAGTTCACAAATACCTCTTGGGTGCATCCCATACACAACCTCAAAAGGACTTTTTCCTGTAGTTCTATTGACACTGTCATTATAAGCATATTCAGCTTGAGAAATTACCATATCCCAGGTATGTCCATATTCTTTAGTTAAGCATCTTAAAAGATTACCCAACACTCTGTTAACCACCTCTGTTTTACCATCGGTCTAAGGATGGTAAGCTGATCCAAATGACAGATTTGTTCCCAATCTGCTCCATAGAGTCTTCCAAAAGTGACTCATGAACTTCACATCTCTGTCAGAAACAATACTTAGAGGTAGTCCGTGGATCCTAACAACTTCCTTGAAGAAAAGATGAGCTATGTAGCTGGCATCATGAGTAGTTTTGCAAGGTATGAAGTGAATCATCTTACTAAATCTATCTACCACAACATAAATACTGTCAAAACCAGTCTTGGTCTTAGAAAGACCTACCACAAAATCCATGCTCACAAACTCCCATGGTCTGTTAGGAATGGGCAGGGGTTGATATAAACTAGCATTGCTAGCTCCTCCCTTAGCTTTCATGCATATAACACATTGTTCCACATATTTTCTAACATCTTTTGCTAACTTAGGCCAGTAATGAAACCTCTGTACCAGCTCTAAAGTTTTATTGATACCAAAATGCCCACTAAGACTGCCATTATGCTTTTCTTGAATCATATTTTCTCTCATTGACCCTCTTGGAACACATAATTGATTACCCTTAAATAATAGTCCATTTTGTAGTGTATACTCAACATATTGGCTATGAAAATGATTTTCAAAATCAGAGCATATCTTATAAGCTTCTGAGAAGTCTTCATCTTCACCATAGAGATCTTTGAAACTCTCTAATCCAATGCTCTTTAGCTGTATCTCTTGCACTGTCAACATTCTTCTGCTTAATGCATCTGCCACCTTGTTCATTTTCCCTTTCTTGTGCTTGATAGTAAATGTGAATGCTTGGATGTATTCCATCCATTTCAAATGCCTATTACTTAGTTTTTCTTGGGTGTTGATATAATTAAGTGCCTGGTTATCAGTAAAGACCCCAAACTCTTTGGGTAACAAATAATGCCTCCACTTCCTTAGGGACTACACTAAAGCATATAATTCTAGATCATAAGTAGAGTACTTTTGCTCGGCTTCATTGAGCTTTTCACTAAAGAAGGCTACAGGCCTACCTTCTTGACTAAGTACTCCTCCCACTGCTACTCCACTTGCATCACACTCAACTGTGAACAACTTGTCAAAACTAGGCAACAACAAAATAGGTTGGGTTGCCACTTCTTGTTTCAGTTTTTCAAACCCTTTATCAGCCTCTTGAGTCCACTTAAAATTTGTTTTCAGACCACCTTTAATGGTATCTAGGACTGGTGCACATATACCACTGAAATTCCTTATGAATTTTCTATAGAATTGAGCCAAACCATGAAAACTCCTTACCTCTGTTGTTGTGGTTGGTGTGGGCCAGTTTAGGATGGCTTCCACCTTGCTTGGATCCATCTTTAACGTTTCTTGGGATACTACAAACCCCAAATACACAAGTTCTTGCTTGAAGAACTCACACTTCACAAGATTGATTGCCAACTTCTCTTCTTGCAACCTTTTAAGTACCATCTCCACATGCTTCAGATGTTCTTCTGTTATCTTACTAAAAATCAGTATGTCATCAAGATATACTACCACAAAGATTCCTATGAAATCCTTAAGCACTTCATTCATTAGTCTCATGAATGTGCTAGGGGCATTTGAGAGGCCAAATGGCATCACTTTCCACTCATATAAGCCATCATTTGTCTTAAAAGCTGTCTTCCACTCATCTCCATCCTTAATCTTGATTTGATGGTAACCACTCTTGAGGTCCAACTTGGTGAAATACTATGCTCCTCCAAGGCAATCCATTAAATCTTCTATTCTAGGAATAGGGAACCTATACCTAATTGTGATTCTATTCATTTCTCTAGAATTAGTACAAAGTCTCCACTTACCTCCTTTCTTTGTTGCTAATACCACTGGTACTGCACAAGGGCTGATGCTCTTTTGAATCAATCCTTGATCCAACAATTCTTGGAATTGCCTAGCCACCTCTTGATTCTGCTTAGGTGTAAGCTTGTATGCTGCTTTGTTAGGTAATGAGGCTCCAGGTATGAAGTCAATTTGATGACTTATAGCTCTCCTTGGTGGTAAAGTTGCAGGTGTACCATCACTAACTATGCTCTTGTACTTATCAAGCAACTTTTGGACTACTTCTGGTAAGATTGTCCTTTTAGCCTTTTCTTCCTCTTTGGACTGCATCATGATCACATATCCTTCATTTCCTTGGTGTAGGTCCTTAAGGAACTCCTTACCACTGCTCAACATGATGTTAGGCACCTTTGACTGTCCTTCATCTTCCTCTGTCAATTACTACAGTTTGAAGGTTCTTCCATCCTTCTTGAATGAGATGGTGTTCTCTGTCCCATCATAAATGGCACTTTTGTCATATTGCCATGGTTTGCCTAGTAGTAGATGGCATGCATCCATGGGTAATACATCACAAACTAGCTTGTCTTTATAGCCTCCAATTGAAAATTCCGCTGTTACTTGCTCATTGACTAAAACACTCTGCCCTTTGTTCAGCCATGTGACCTTGTAGGGGTTATTGTGAGGTACCTTCTCCAACCTTAGCTTAGTTACTGCCTCCTCTGAGATTATATTGTTTGTTGAACCAGAATCCACAATGACTTTGCATACTTTCCCAAGTATCTTGCACCTTACTCTAAAAAGAGCTCTTCTTTGCTTAGGTTCCTCTTTGACTGGCTGCCTGATTAGAACTCTATTAAACATTAGATTTTCTCCTACCTCAGATTCTATGTGACTGATTTCAGATGCCTTAGGACTCATAGTGTCCTCTTGTGCATAGGCCACTCTCTTTTCATTGCTAGAAGATGATGCTTTCTCCGGACATCTATAAGCAGGGTGACCTAGTTGGTTACAATGATAACACTTCATGCTTGCAAAATAAGAGTTTCTCCTACCTTCTCCTCTTCCTCTGTTGTATCCTCCTCTTGAAGATGCTTCACCTCCATGCTCGGTGAGCTTTGCCTCTCCTTGATTTCTTTGGTCACTGCCTCTTCCTTGGTAACCACCACGCTGTCCTCTTTGATCTCTTCCTTTGCCTCTGCCCTTGGAAGACTGATCTTGCTTCCTCTTGTTCCTTTCTTCAATCTTGATAGCTAACTGATAACATTGGTGTACTATTTTAGGACTCAAAAGAGCCATCTCTTCTTGGATGTTCCATTTTAAGCCATTAAGATACCTAGCCACTTTTAGGCTCTCATCCTCTATTACATTAGATCTCAAGCAAAGCTTTTGGAACTCTTCAGTATAGGTGTTTACATCTTGGTCTTTCTGCCTTAGACTTTTCCTCTTCTTGTGTAACTGAATCTCATAGTCATCTAGCATGTAGGCTTCCTTTACCTTAGCAACCATTCCTTTCCAAGTTGATATGGGCTGTTTGCCTTTTTTCTCCCTTTCAGTCTGAATAAACTTCCACCATGTCAAGGCTGATCCTCTCAATCTTGACTTAGCAACCTTCACCTTCTGAGCTTCAGTAACTCCATCACACTCAAAATGATTCTCCATGCCTTCTATCCAGTCCACGACCAAATCAGGTTCCATTTTCCCACTAAATAATGGTACTCCCTCAAGTCCTTTTCCACTCAAGGCTTTCAATGCCTTCAAGAAAGGATCCTCCTCCAAAACAAGGTCAGGTTCAGGGACCTTGTCTTCCTCTGGAACCTCGTATTCCTTTGGTACCTTTCCTTCCAACCTTGCATTGTTCAATGCTTTCTCAAGTTGCTCTATTCTTTCTTTTAAAGACTTGTTGTCCTCTTCTTGTTCTTCAACCCTCTTGGCTAATTGTGCATTTGTCACCATGACGGGAGATTCACTTGACTCCACCTCTGACATATATTCCTCTTTCCCAAATCTTTAGCTTGCTCTGATACTAATCTGATAGGGAGGCTGCAGGAACTCAAACACACTGTTTTAGAAGCTACAGGAAGCAACCACAGATTCCTGCGCTAGGCCTTGTCATAGACCTCCCTGGTGAAATTGCTGTTCCAACTTAACCTATAGGAACTTTACCTTGTCTAAGTTCCCCTGGTTCTCCTGCCAACCTCACTATCTTGACAAATTTTGAATAACCCAACCAATCCTTGGTTCAACGCTTCATTCTCCTTTGGCCCTTAATCTGCCCTAAAGACCAAATAAACTCAACCTTTTTCTAGGTTCTTGCAGGGGTTAGAAAAGGTCACAAATAATTCAAAATGACTTGTCTAGGGTTCTTAAACAACCACAAGTTTCTATCTTGCCATCGCTTTCACAAGATGCTTTCCTAGGGTTTGAATGGCTAGTAGCCATTGAGCCTCTGAACAGAAGTAAATTTCTTTTCCCTCCTAAACCCACCAAAGGACTTAGGTTCTTGACTTAGGTAATGTGTTTCCCCTGTCTACACCTTAAAGATTTCAAGGGTTTTAGTCTTGCTCAGGCCGTGTGCTGTCCAAACACCAAATTGGTCAAGCAGCTAGGGTTCTAAACTGCTCAGAAATAGTTTTAGGACTGGTGAAAATTTCTCCTCCTAAACGGATTGCTGGGCTCTCTTCCTTATCACCATACGTGGCCAAGACCTTCCCCTAAATTCTCCAAAAATAATTTTTCAAAAATCTTTTCTCCCCTGCAAGTAATCAACGCTGTACTGCAGCCTTTCCTAGCCGGGCTCTTCACTGGCTCGCCTAGGGCAAGGCGTTTCTTCCAGCTCCTGCAACCAAAGAAAACCTAACACCTACCATATGTATAGCTACCATATTTACAAGCATGGATCCTAGGCACATTTCCCAAAAGGTTTTACAATTTGTACGATGGGAAGGCACCCTAGGACTCCATTTTTAAAAACAGCTTGCTATAGGACTGAAAATGACAGAAAACAAAGTATTTACAGATAAAAGAAGGAAAAAGGTATAGAAAGACAGAAAGATGGAACTTCAAGCTTATACAATGTAAATACTACATACTACAAACAAGAAGATAGCAGAGCTACGCCATTAAAGTTTAGTTTTTAACACAAAAATGCAAAAAGACTGTCTTTATACGTTTTGTTTTCAATTTTCAAAAAGATGTCACTCAACATAAAACGTCTAACCTCTTTCCAAAGTTGAGGAATACCTTAAATAGGCTTCCAAAGTAATTTATATGCTTGGGTTGGGCTTCAAAATGACCTAAAAATAACTTTTGTAAAACCCGCTGTGTTTTTAGACACCTTGCCAACACTAGACAACTTAACAAAATGATGTTGTAAAGTTATTTAGCACTTGTCACCTTCTTTCCAAAAGTTCAAAAACACCCTAAGCACCTAAAATAATGGTCAACATGACCTTATGATAGCACCACAAAATTTAAGAACTCAAAAACAAAATAGTCCTTTCCCAGGTGCTCCTGCACCAGAGAGTTTGGTCAAAATGATTCAAGAAAAGAGGCTGCTTTAACTATTTTTCCTTCTCAATGATTGTGTTATTGTGTGCAATTGATGATTGATGTGAATTTATGTGTTTTATGCTTAAATCCTCAAATATCAGTTAATTAAAATGACTAAATATACTACTAATTGACATTAATTAATAATTAAATTGACTAAATATACTACCAATTGACAAAAATAAGTGAACAGTGAATAAATATGACTAGTGAAATCAGTGAATAAAAATGACTAAATACACTACCAATGCGCAAAAATCAATGAATAAAAATGGCTAAATAAGTGACCAGTTAACAACAATCAATGACTAAATATATCAGTGAATAAAAAAATGACTAAATAAGTGACTAGATTACAACAATCAATGACTAAATCAACAACTAAATAAGTGACCAGTTAAATATATTAGTGAATAAAAAATGACTAAATAAGTGACTAGATTACAACAATCAATGACTAAATCAACGACTAAATATATCAGTGGAAAAAAAGGTGACTAAATAAGTGACCAGATTGCAACAATGAATGACTAAATCAACAACTAAATATACTACCAAATCGATCAATCAAAACAAACAATAAATGACTAAAACTGGTTTAGTCATCAATCTGGTCACGTTCTGTATGATTGGCAATAAACTACTAGTGGTCACATGACCAATTGTAGTCATTTATAAGCAGTTTTTAGTAGTTTTTTAGTAGTTTATTGCTGTTTATGTACTAGTGGGACTCATTTGCCCAAGGTGGCAAATGAGTTCTATCAGACATAATGTATAGGACCAAAACCAAAAGTTCTTAGAAATATGTGAAAATAGGTTCAGAACCCAAAAATTTAGGTGGGACTCATTCACCCAAGGTGGTGAATGAGTCCTAGATCACTAAATATGGGTCACACAAGCCAAAAACACCTGCATTATGATTAGCTAATTATTGGTGTCAGGATTATCCTTGAAAAGATGCAATAAATGAGGCTTGTGGATGCAAAATAGGGCCAATTAAAGCATAAGAAAGCCCAATTATTAATGACAACCCTAGAAAAGTATGAAAGTGTGTTACAACATATTACAACACTTGGAATAAGGAAAGATTAATATTAAAGAGAGGTTTATTAGGTTCAGTTAATTAATAAAACCTTAGAAAAGTGTGAAAGTGTGTTACAACACTTCACAACATTTCAACCAGTTACCATTAAATTCATTAGTTCACAAGGGCCCAAGACCTAATGTGAATGTGTTAACCACATTACAACACTAAATCAAGGCCAAATTAAGCCTAACTCACAAGGAGGGCCCAAACAAGTCAGGAAAAGTAGAAGGGATACTTTTCTATGACTCTAGTTGCTTGCTAGATTCACCAATTTCTCTAGGTGGATATAGAGCAGGAGGACCTGAAATGACCTTGTCTTCTTTATCATCGTTACGAGGCATTGGTTGTTCTTTAGGAAGGAGGACACTTATATTGGGAGGAGGATCTTGATATCTTATCCCTTTTGTTTGTTCAATAGGAATTTTCTCTAAGAGTTTATGAATTTCATGCTCCTTGGTTATGCCACATCCTTCGTTAGTTAAAATCTTAAAGCCTTGGCCATAAGTCTCTTCAAGCTTGATGGGAGTATTGGTCACTTTGTTAACATAGGACAGTTGAATGTTTGCTTGATTAGAGGTTCTAGATTCACCTATTGTAGGGAACATAGGCTTAGTTTGTGACTCAATTTCAGGATGTAAAAGACCAAACATCTCAAGTTGTGTTGGTTGTTTCATGGAAGGATAGAAGGATACGTTATTCTCAAGATTGTTAAGACAATCGTTTATGAATTCACTCATGCTAGCATCATTTTCTCCAATGATGTCAACATCACGAGGACACTCATTAGGATTTGTGTGAGAATGAGTAGGTTCAATTGCATTAGGGTCGTTTCCAAAAACACAACTTGAAACACCAACTAAAGAGAACAAGGACTTCCACACATTGCTTAAACACTTGTCCATTTTCATATTTTCAGATCTAAACAAGGTGACTTGTTGATTATACAATGCAATAAACTAAAATGAAATGTTGTAAATGCAATTTTGAATTTTGACAATGAACTAAATGAAGCAAATTAAGCTAGATGCAATGAATTTGATGAAACAACAAATAAAAAAAATTAAACAGAAAGGTAATAGGAGCAAACAGAAGCCTAAAACAAAGATTACAATTTCAAGAAAATTTAGATCAATGCCTAATCAGGGAATTATTCGCCTTTAGTGGTGAATGGGTCCTAGATGAGGATTTTTGAAATATTTTTATTGATTTTTCAGTGTTTTTAAGTGAGTTTCAAATGCCAGAAAATGCGGGTCCAACCTGATTAGAGATTCATTCGCCCCAAGTGGCGAATGGGTCCTAGCACAATTTCCTAGGACCATGCTACGGGGTGATGAAATAACACCAAAAACCCATTTCAAATATGCCAAGAAAGGGGTGTCCTATGTTAGGACTCATTCACTAGTAAATGCGAATGGCTCCTAACACATATTTCTAGGACATCAATTTTGCCAAGTTAAATGTCATGCAATATCATTAATAAGTGTTAGGGTAGATCCTTGAAAAATGCAATTAATAAGGATTAGGTTTGAATTAAAGGGGGCATCTAACCTCAATTAACCAAAATTAATTAATGAAGCCCTAGATTAGTGTGAAAGTGTAATAAAACACTTTACAACACCCTAAATAAGGAAAAATTTGATTACATTTTAGTTAAAAGGGTCCTAGACTTAGTGTGAATATGTAAAACACATTACAACACTAAATCAAGACATAGCTAAGTTAATTTTAGTGTTAATTATTCCAAAATGCAAGAAAAATGAATACTTTTTTCATTAATACAAATTTGAATAAAAGAGGAAATAGTATGTTGTAGAGGTGATCTGGTGTATAAAGTGGTGTTCTGGTTTGGCTCCATATTTCTTCTATGTTGAAGATCTGCATGTGTGGTTTGGATGTGTTGGTCAGAGGTGTTCAAAGATTCTATATCCATAATTTCTATTTTTGTATTATCGTACAAAGAGAGTTGTGTTCACCAGTGTGTGAACTGGATGTTGTAGTGGTGTCTAAGAGAAATGGTTTTTCTCCTCATTTCTCTACAATTTGGTTCTAGTCTTACAATTCTGGAAGTGTGCTGATATTGATCATATCTACCTACAGTCAAAGTTATTCATGGTTTGGTGCTTCAAAAGTTGGTTTCTTGAGTAACAATGTGTGGAAGGTTGTTTAAGTGTATTGGGTGTGTACATTCTTTTGGTGAAAGTTGTTGCAAAGGAATTTGTTGAGTTTCATAGTGTTTTTGAAATATTCTAGATTATATTCAAGTGATGTTTGGTGTCTGTGAGTCATCCTTGGATTTAAGGAAGAGTGTACTTAATTGTTATTGGTGTTTACATAGGTTTGGCTGACCTTGGGTGTTTACACTAATTGCAGATTTGCTTTGGTGATTGTGGAAGCGTGGCATGGTGTGTATGAATATATTTAAGACCAAGTTAATGTGTGATGTCATTTACCTTCACTCCTTTCCACTATGAGAATGTTTGGTCTTGACCTAAATTGTATTTGCACAGTTGAGGTGCATAGCCGACCTTGGAGAAAGTTTTCAAGGTTGAAGGAGGTATAAATAAGTAATGAGTTGATGGAGAATTGAGTAGTGAAGTGTGTGATGCGAATTTCAGAAGTGTGAAGTGTAGTGTGAACTTCAATGAGTTAGACTAATGGAAGCAGTGAGCAAAAGGTGTCTACAATATTTTGAAAGGCTGTGAATATGTTGGTGATGTTGTGGTAGATTTTTCTATTGCATTGAGATGGATTTCTCACTATTAAATTCTTCTTTCTTCTTTTCTATAATCTGGTAGTGAGCCCTTCTTTCTTTTGGGCAGTGATCCCTCCAATAGTGATCCTTTTGTATTCGGTTTTGCAATTAATTTATATTTTGAGCTAATCCTCATTGTGGTTTTCCCTTCTTTTGTTTTCCACATAAAGTTGGTGTTCCATTGTGCATGGTGTTGATGTGTTTCAGTTTTTGTTATTTGATTTCATGACAAATCATTCTAACATATTAAGAGTTAGTTAAGTTGATGTGGATCTAAATGTTTATGAGGGTTTTTGGATGTTTTAATATACAACTAATTCACCTACCCCCCTCTCAGTTGTCTTGTGTGCATTCAACAAAAGACACATTATGATGTGTCATAATACATGTTATAATTTGTTCAATAAGTGTAACACCCTCTTAGAACTAATTTAAGTGTCATTGATATTTTAAGATTCCCCATGTGGGAGGGACAACTTTCAAATGCCAAAATTTTTGATTTGTGAGGTTGATTTGCTTCCCCTTTATGAAAGTGTAGCACTCAAAGAGAACATGGAGGATGTCAAAGAATTGATTTTGAACAACTCAAAATATTTATGTTGGTAAAAAATGACCTCTATAGCCTACAATCTAATTTATTTAATTTTATAGCCTGAACATTATTTTTTTGGGGGTATAATTAAGATTATAAGAAAGGTTGAGAAACATTTCCTAATATTCTCCCCCTTGTTGAACATTTTTAAAGAGAAAAAGGAGTACCAATACTACCAACAAATTGCTAGGTGTTGAGAGACTCACAACACCACTTAAATTTTCCATTCTCATTGGCTTTTTCAATGCATCTAAAACCTTCTACAAAGTGTTAAATTTATCTAGCACCACCCTCCCATACTCTACAATTTCATGAAGAAAACGGTACTAGACACAGATCTACTTTATTCTTGCATAAAAAGTTGGGTTCTTTACCAGACATATGTCACTTTTACGGTAATACCCCTCATGTTGTTTGGACTTGATACTTCTGTGGTTTTGCTTGATACTTTGAGACTGTGATAGTTACTGTTATAGTTTGGTTTGGTGATGTTTAATTTGAGTTCAATAATACATTGTGATGCAGTGGTTTAGTAATTAGTTTATGATGTGATCAGTTAGTTAGCAATGCTACTTTACATCTAATGTTGTATTTGTTAGTATAGCTTTGGTGAGAGGACAATGTAGCACCACTCGTTTACGAGTGCCCTACTACCTTGCAATTCCTTCTCACGATATGATGTTTTTTATTTTCTATATATATATATATGTTACTTGACGTTTATTGGTATGCAGGAATTGCAGGAATACAGTCTTGATTCCACCTGCTTCGGCAGGATAGGGCAAACATTAAATTAACCCAATGGGTACAATGTTGAAAAAGGGAGTTGGTAAGGAAGTGTCCCAATCCCAAGTCTGTCATCCCATTGTGAGTTCGTTGTGTCATGATTGAGGTTTTGTCCTTGTCGTTGTGTAGTTTGATTGTTGATTAATTATTTCATTTATGGTTAGTGGTTATTTAATTAATCTTTATTTTATAAGATTAATTAATGTTGTTTCCTTGCTTTGATTAAATTGTAAGTTAGTAAAACGTTGAATTTTAAATATATTGTAAATTTAAAAGTTATTTAATCAATTAAAAATGTAAGTAATTAAATTAAATAAATAATGATGATGATAATTATATATTAGCTTTTTCCTAATATTAAATTAGAAAATATGTAGAGAATATCTTGAGAAAATAATTAATTTTTAATTAAAATTGTGAGATAAGTGTGTGCTTTTAAAAAGCAAGAAAAGAACCAATGATTGAAAAGGGTTTTTGAGGAAAAAGATGATGAACTCTATTTATTATTATTGATTTTTATTGTGAGAGAGTTTTACACACATAGAGGTTTTTCTGGTTTTTGGTCTGTAAAAGAAAAGAAAGATAGCTTTTTGGGTTTCTGGGTAAAAGAATTGTTTTGAAGAAAGGATTGGTTCAGAAGGGAGTTGAAGGCAGGAATTTGAGAAGAAGCTACAAAGGGGATTCTACATCAAATGAAAGACTCCAGGTTCCCTTAAACTTATTGTTTTCTTCTTTTTGAATATGTGAGCAAAATCTTGTAGCCATATTTGAAAATTAATTTCTCTATGTTTTGAAAGAGGCTTTCTGTGATTGAGAATTTGATTGTTAAACCTTTGAATTTATCTATTGAAAATTATAGTTAAACCTTTCTAAATTCTTCAATAATATTTGGTTGAGAACATATTGTTTGGAAAGAAAATCATTTTTTTATTATATTGTTGAATTTGTACCCTTAGATTTGTTTTGTGTTGGAGAAAAATCGGTCTTTGGTTATATCATTGATGCTATATTTTGTGGGTATTTTATATATGTATGTATATAAACATATACATATTCTTATGTTACATTTTGTTTATTTAAAAAAAATAGATATATTGCATAAACATTTCTGGGTTTCTGTGCTTTGTATGTGAAAATATATTAAAATAATATAAAATAAAATTTGTATAAATTTATGCCTGATTCTGGCATTTTTTTCAAAAACAATATATTATGAAATTTATGCTTTCATTGTTTTCCATGGCAAATTTTTAAACAAATGAAATTATAAATAAATAAATAAATATATATATATTAAAAAAATGTTTGGAAACAAAATTATTTTTAAATAAAAAATTAATAAAAAAAATAAAAAATAAAAAATAAAATTTATGGGGGGTGGGGGTCGGCCGAGGCCATACCCCCATGACCCCTGTGGTTGACTGTATGCAGCCGCCACGGGCTGTGCACAACAGCCAAGGCTGTTGGTTGCAGTCTATGGGGGCTGCGTACCCCCCGCCACAATACTATGTACTGTGGCTTTTCCATGGGTTGCGTGGTGTTTTTCCTTAGCATTAAATTGCAATTTAATTTATATGTATTTTTTTAATGTTTTATATATATATATATATATGATTTAATTGTTAATTTGTTTAATGAGTTTTAAAATATTTGATTTTAATATATATCTTATTTTTATATATGTATATATGTATATATGTATATATGTATAAAGGCGTATATACATGTATATATATATAAATATATATATGTGTGTGTGTGTGTGTGTGTGTGTGTGTGTATGTTGGATAGCTAATTATATTGCTATGATTAGGAAATAAATTGATAATTTAACAAGTTGCAATGTATAATGTAATCGAGGAAATTAGGGATAAATTATGTGCTTTAAAATTAGATTGAATTTTCTCGAGCAATTGATTAAGTATTGGAAAAATTTATTGTGTTGAAATGAGTTGCGTAGCGTTGTTTTATGTAAATTGCTTACTCTTGAGACTATTCTTTGAGTCTATTGTGGTTTTCTTTCGTTCGGGTTTATGTCATGTGGGAAACCCTAGAGTTAATGTATCCTGTTATAGGAACCTAAGTTGTTGATTAGGAACTTCCAGAGGTGGGGATACTGATGTGTAATTGTGACCTCGTATTTTGATGCTTGGCCTATGTTTTGACCGTGGATGTGTTTCATATGTTTTGGCGAGATGGTTATGCCTCATGGAGGATCCATTTGATTGGTTAAGTATTTATTGTTGATACTATCCTTTTGTGTTGGATATTTGTGTTTGAGTGTCTAGAGAGGGTGGCTCTAAGTGGGGGCCGACACATAAAGGGGCTGTCAGGGTAACCCACGTAGAGTTAGAGTAATCTGTGATAACCTAAGTAATTAACTATGGGTGGGTGATTAAACATTAACAAGATAATTGTGATGCCTCGTCCGCTTGTTAGTGCTATCATAGACTAAAGGGGACCGAGAAGGCTGTGGTTGGAAAGATCATTGCCTTGTCTTCACGAAAGGTTAACGATTTCGCATGAGTAACCCTATGGAGCAGTGCCTTGAAATAGGCTGTCAGGAGAACCATAGATGGAGGAAACACCTTGAACTAGGTTGTCTGGATAATCCATGTATAGATGGAGGAAACACCTTGTGATAGGTTGTCTGGATAATCCATGTAAAACCATGTGACGACACTCTCCTCTAGCATTCCATTTGTGTTGTTTTATTGAAGTCCTCTGGAAGTATTTTATGGATATTATGACTTGAAATTTATTGATGATGTGTTTTGTGACTTATTGTTGTAATATAAATGGGAAGTGATTTATTGTTATGTTTCGAAAGTGGTCTATTGTTATGTCTTTTGGTGATTTATTGTTGTTTAGTTTTCTGTGTGATCTTTTGATATTGTGTTATCTTGTATGGAGTTAGTCTTGTGTTATAGTTAGATGTGCTTGGTCGGGTATCCTTCCTTGTTTACTCCCAGCATGGGGGTGGTTGGGTGGAGCATTCTTCACACCTCGTTGGGTTCCCTTTGGATGCAGTTGTGTCTTTCATTGCAGGGTTTTGGTAGATGCTATTGATCCAGTGTTCTTATGTACCAGATGTATGCTTATACTTCAGATGTAAGTTATTTATTGATGTATCAACTCCCACATATGTTGGGAAGATTATGATGTAATTGGTATATGTGATTATTGAGGTGTATTTTCAGACGGATGTATTGTACTATCACATCATGTGATTCATCCTTGTACTACCATATGTAAACATTGTTAAGTTGTGTTGTATCTGTCGAAATATATATACTTTATATCTTTATGATTCATTTATTGGCATATGTATGTATGGTTTCTTTTGGTATATTCACATCTTTCTTGACATCGTGAATGAATGTTTAATTGATGTCATGAATGATTGGATTTACATTATTGGGTATTTAATATTTCATTTATTACTTTGTTATGGATTTGTTTTAGTAATTTCACCTCGTGTACCCCAAGGGATTTGGTTGGGCAACTTAGAACATTGTTATGTTGGAATACTTAAGTACATTTCTTATGTTCTTTAAAAAAAAATTGTTGTGTTTTTATTTGTTCCTTTGGGGTTGCGCGATGGGGCGTTACATTTACTATCACATAGAACTATAATAAATCTTAGAGCTATACCCACATATATAAAAATAAACATTTAATTCCAATAAATTCCTTACAATAATTAATAGATATTATGTACTTTTATTTTATAGTGGACAAAGCAACCACAACTTGCTACTTAATTATCCAACTAGTTGCACCTTAAATTATATCAATTAGTGGATATCCTATTATCAACATTGCTCTCCCAATATAATATGTAAAGAACCTCTTCATTAAATCCAAATATGATCATCTCAAATTATCCATGAATAAACTCAAAAATACCACTACTTGGGAGATGTTTGGTCTAGTATAAACCATAACATATATTGATCTTTTAATGACACTAGTATAAGGTAATAAATCCATATCCTCCATCTCATTTGGAGAATTCAAACACTACTCTATTGATAACATAGTCCCCATTGAAATAGGAACACATAATGGTCTACAATTTGTCATGTCAAACCTTTCTAACATTCAATTCACATTCTTTCTCTAGCAAAACTATTTTTTTCACTTTCTCCATCTATTATGATATCCATACCCAAGATGAACCTAGTATAACCTTAGTATTTCATCTCAAACTATGCTAAAATCTTAGAACTTAGTTCTAAAATCATGTCTTTAATGTTACCAAAAAATTAACATATTATCAACCTATAATACAATATTAAGGAAACAATCACTACCCATATTATAATAGATGTAATGATATTATTTGAATCTCAAAAATATCAATCCTAACATATTCAAATCAAACTTTTGGTACCAAATATTAGATGATTTCTTAAGACCATACAAATATTTATTCAACTTACAAACCAAATTTTCTTTACCTTTTTCATGGTAGTCATTTAGTTGTGTCATGTTAAAATTTTCGTCCAAATCACCATGCAAGAAAGTTGTCTTCATATATCTATTTTCTCAACCTCAAATCCAAAGACTACTAAAATAATTAATAATAATTGAATGGAATTCATCTTCATAAATAGAGATAAGACCTTACCGTAATCAATTCCCTCAACCTATAAATATCCATTTGTAACTGTAGAGGAGGGGGATTGGCTACTCTAAGACCCCAGGTCATGGGAGGGTCATAATAAATAGGTTGCCCTGATCTACCTCAAGCTTGTTAAATGATTTAGAAAGGTTAAGCGGTTAAGGTCAAAAAGGAAGAGCAATCTGGTTGCCATTGTCCTTCTACTAACTTGAATATTCCAGGGGGTCAAATGAGTTGATTCCTCAAGTTTCATCTACAATTCAGACAACTCACTTCCTAAGGATGACAACGCAGGACACATACTCTAGTGTGGTATGCTGGCGTCTCAATGGGGCACTGGAGTCTATATGGACAAAGAGTGGAGGAACAAATAAAAACACTAGCAGACAAGCTAACAAATTGATCAATAGATTTTATGCAATAATAGAATGTAAAGAAAATACAAAAATGAAGTATAACAAGAAGAATACTTTAACTAGTCTATCTTCAAATTGAAAAAGAAGGGTAAGAAAGTGATACTAAACTTCACACAACTTGATCCTTTGAATAGCTCCAACTAAAAGGTACTTGCACACATAAGACCAAGGAAAATGTTGGGGCTATTTTTAGAGGACTGCCTCAGTCATTCACTCACTTTGGTGTTTCCAAATCCATGGACAACTAGATAGCAACAATGTAGAAAATGATAAAGAAGGTGTATTGGAAATGGAAGCACCAAGCAATACACAAAACATAATATGCTACTATGAAAATATGATGATACAAAAGTGAATGACAATGGTGGATATCACCTTCATAGCCACATGTTCTCAAGGCAAGTAGAGGAAGGCGTGAGCTTGCAAGTTCTCCAACAATGCTACCACAACGAACAGAGTGGAGAAGCCAAGAGATTAGCAGCTTGGAACTACAATGGAGGTGGTGAAGCTTGAAAGTGTGTGAGTGTAGATTGAAGCCAAGAGTGAATTGATCCAAGAAGCTATAATGATTGAATGTTTTAGCAATATGAAGGAAAAATGGAGGAAAATGAGCCATTTTGCGTTGGTCAAGGTGGTAGGAGGCATTACAGTTCACGTCCAATGGAGGAATGTAACCCCTATGTAGATTCCAGAGGTAGGAATCCTATCAAGATAGTAACACGACGTATGAAGTCCACACGACACACTTGCATCCCTGAAAAAATTCCTCTACCGACACACAAACAGGTTGTCGGGTGGATGGGGAGAGGTGGCGGATGTCGAGTTTTCATCATCGAAATTACATTTTTCTAAGGTAAAGGGTATGAAAATGGGGAATTTGCAAGGGGTGCAAATTCACGCCATTACATTTTTCCCCCACTTTAGCGAGCATATGCGTTAGTGAATGCGAGTTAAAGTAGAGAAAAATATGAAAAAAATATACCTAAACCATCTCAAGGAAGCAAATTGCAATTTGATATGCTCAGAAATGCAAGAGAGATGGGTCCACAGGTACTCGGTCCTATGGAAATTTGAACAAAAGCCTTACAAGTGCTTGTTCCTATAGAATAAGCTCCACGAGTGCTCGGTCTCACAAAGGGTGAACATAGGTTCTATAGGTGCTCAGTCCTATAGAATGAAAGCACTTCATAGGTGCTCGGTCCTACAAAGGAGGTGCCACACGCGTTCGATCTTGGGGGGATAGAAATGAAAGGCTCTGCAGAGTCTGATTGACCCTTATTGGTGCTCGGTTCTGCAAGGCAAGCTTGACGAGGTGCTCAATCCTCCAAGATTGATTGTAAAAGCAAATTCATAGGTGCTCGGTCCTATAAAGCAACATGTTAATCCATAAAAAAAAACATGTTAGGAAAGCAAACAGTCATATCTTCGAACAAACAATTGAAGGAGAAGCTTTCAAAGGGGTCCCTCGGGAACCCTTCAAGATGGCAAGGGGCCCACGCAAAGGGACACTTCATTTGAAAAAAATGAAATTTTTGCAAACAATCCTATCATCAAGGAATCCTTTTGAAAGATTCTCTTTCATCAAGGAATCCAAAAAAATAATGGCCTCCTCAAAGGAATTTTTTTAGTTCTTTTTACTACAAATTCAATTTTGAAAGAAAATCTTGTTAAGGGGATCCTTATTGAAGGATGCAATTTTTGAAAAATGCAAAAAATTTCAACAAGGGATTTGTTGGCCACTAAATACACCTTTTTCAAAATTGGAGAGGTAGGAGCCCCCCCTTAGGATGGTGCATACGAATTGAAGGAGCATGTAACATCCTAAAGAAATGAAGAAAATGTAGAGATGTCATGGCCCACGATACATGATGAAATGTAGACATGAAAATGTTATCACACACATGAGGGACAACACATATGTACCAGAACATCAAGAAGAAAGCAAAGAAGAGAGAAAGATAAATAAAGAAAGATAAGCAAAGAAAAAAATCAAGAGAGAGGGGGATTTGGGAGTTTGAGGTTAGATCAATTCTTATAGGTAACCCATGATATATGTGTGAATGAAATATAATTAGTCCCCAAAGTTCTTAGATTTGAAGAACAACACGTGAAAATAAAATAAGATTGGGTCAACATAGAAGGGAGGCCTAAATTCTCCCAACACTTTGCATCATCCCCAATTGTCGAAAATCAAGATACAACATATAAAAGAATGATGAAACATATAGAGGAAGTTTACGACATAATTTTACTCCTATATCCAAGCACCTACAAGGGTGATAAGGGTCCTCCAGGAACACACAAAAACAAGCATGGAGGAACACAACACACACACACAAATCTACTCTATAGATAAAGAAGAGGCACTCTCCTAGTCCTCATCAACTAAGAGGTCATTGTTCTCCTAATATAGATCATCATAAGGGGAGGGTAGACGAGCCTACAAGGGTAGGATAGCAAGGGGAGCACCCTTCGACTCTCCTACGACAAGAGCTAAGGAAGAGGGCCCCTCTAGGTCTTCTTCACTCAACTACTGTGAGGTAAAATTCATCGATCTTGCAAAGATTGCTGAAAAAGTTGGTACATTCAGTTGAGTTAAACATGCACTTGACAGGAGTGCCATGTGTTAACTAAAAGAGAGATGAAGGAGGCACTTGAGATCCACCATCAATCTCATCAAAAGATATGGTGAAAAACTTGGGAGACATTGGGGCTACCTCCACCACCAAGACAACATAAGCCAAAGCAGAACCCTCTCCTGAAGAAGGTGACCCCTTCTTCCAACCTCCATTGGAAGCGAGGTCATCCTCCAACTTACGCTTTATCAGAGGAAGTGGAATCCTAATAGAGGAAGCTGGAGGAGAGGAGGAAGAGGAAAAGGCCACAACAGACACCACCGTGGTGTTCAACATGTCTACGAGCCATGAGAATGGAGGGATATCTGAAGGGGACATCAAAAGAGGAGGCTCTGTCTAGGGAGCGATGAACACCTGCACCCTTTTGGGGTGAGGGTCACTAGCATTAGTAGGAGGAGACAGAAGGAAAAATGAGGTCATGGGAACTAAAGCAAAAGGAAAAAATGGGGGAAGCACAATAGGAGATTTCAAAAACAAGAGCTGTAGGCTCCTCTTCTGCCTTCTACAAGGTAGCTTGCTCAACAACTAGAGCCTTCCTTTGGCACTTACGGTCATGCACAAGCTAGTTTTGTTAGCTTCAGGAACTACAACTCACTGCTTGAGAAGAAATAAGAGGCTCCTATTCCACCATAGGCATATCCTCCACAACTATTGCTGATGGAAGGGCATCCTCTTGGACAGGAGTAGGAAGCACAAGAGCGAAAACCACAACAGGTGGAGAAGCAGAATCAGGTACCTTCGTGGCAAGCCTCTTCCCATTCACTGCAGGAGGGGGAGTGCTAGGAGGCTGCAGAGGTTGAGACATAGGGGCAATCGATGAGGAACCTCCCCCTTACTATAGACAACAAGCCTTGACACCGTGGGTAAGATGGGAAGTTCAAATACTTGACGCTTGGCCTTCTGCCAAGAGGGAACCATTGGAATCCCCATGAGAGGAATGGGAGCAGAGGCTGAAGGTGCCACAACAAGGTCAGAGGAAGAAGAAAAAGAGGCAAGAAAAGAAGAGGAAGGCTCCTGGGTGCAAGCAGACTTCCCCTTTCCCTTTTGTGAGGAGGAGGAGGTAGCCTATTGCTGCGGATCTAGAGCCTTTAACTGAAATGGTGTAAGGGGAGATGGGGTAGGTCACCTTCGATGCTATGCCCCATTCTTGTATTTGGAATAGGTGCAGTACAAGTCTATCCTTGGAGGAAGCAAACCAACTGGGGCAAGCCAAAAGTGATTTAATGAGTAGCCCCCATGCAACACCAGATGTTTATATCTAGTGTAGTGCACAACATGCACAAAGCCCTCATGAGAAAACTTTAAACACTTATGGATTATTGAAGCGACCGCATTCATGGAAACTAGCCATGGGATGCCTAGTTTCACTCTTAACAAGTCTGACTCTGGGATGATATTAAAAGGAGAATTTACCATCTTGGGTTCTATCGGGACTGAGAGAGTGATGGAACCAATTAGAGGGACCAAGAGTCCATCGTGCATATGTATTGTGGTTTTTGAATTTTCATATTCCTCCCTATGTATAAATTTTAAGAGAAGAGTCTCCTCTATTACCGCGTTCACACAAATCATGGGGTCAACTAGAACACTAGGCAAGATGTTCCCATTGATGCGAGCGTGAATGTACAAAGGAGAAGGAAGTTTGTTCACATTCATAGGAAGGCCCTGCAATGTGAAATTTATGGATTCATTCACAGGTTGAGCATGGGGAATATGTGTAAATGAAGCCGTGTTTACATACTTCAAGAACTCATGGGAAGGAGAAATAGGAGGTTCAACAATTAGGTTCACAAAGTGAGATGAAAATGGATTTGTGTAGATCTACAACTCACGATTATCCTTTTCCATAGACTTGTTCACATTTTTCTTTTTCCCATCAAGGTGGATAGTACCGTCATCGGTGTGATCTTGTATCTTGTGATGTAGGCGCATGCATCTTTTGGTATCATGTCTAGGAATTCGATGGTACTAACATAATGTGTTCTCTTTGTACTATTTAGGGTAAGGTTTAGTAAGGCATCGAGGATCTTTCAAGGTCATCACTTTGTCTTTCAATAACTTCTTCAAAATAGAAGAGTATGATTCCGTTAACTTCATGAATTATCTGTTGTGTTTGAGACCTTTGTCGCTAGATGCAACAACTACATTCACAATAGATTTAAATTTACTAGAGATTGACACAATAGACCCACCCTCAAGACGGGAGTGCAAGGAAGATCCTTCAAACTCAGGAATCGTCTACTGGTACTCCCACAATGCAACACAAAAAATTGTAAAAGAAAGATATTTCATCAAAGCAAACTTCTCCTACCAAGACCTCTACAGGTTGCTGATGAAAACCTTTTGCACACCTAAGTTGGGAAAGGGATAAGATATCTATGAAAATAGTGCTTGATACCGAGCAATGAAATTAGTTATCTTCTCATGCTCTCCTTTCTTACATCAAACAAGGTCTGAAAAGGCCATCTTTGACCTTATGTTTGCTTGGAATTATTGGAGAAACTGATTCACAAGCTGATCAAACAAGAATATGGAATTATCAAGCAAGGAACAACACCATTCTAGGGTTGTATCCTTGAGAGATCTTGGGAACAACTTAGCCATTAAGGCATAATGGTGGAAGAAATCCATACACATGACATTAAACACTGAGACATGCATTTGTGGATCTCCTTTACCACTATACTTCTCAAAATTTGGAATCTCCATCCCCTAGGGGATAGAAGTGTTTAGAATTTCTATTGATAAAGGATTGTAATGAAAGAAAGGTTGGAAAATTGGCTGGTGAACCAACAATTTTGTTTTGTTTTATGTACTTCTCTTGCACTCTTAGGATCTTTCACCTAAAAAGAGAGAGATAAAACCTCAAAATTGTGATGGTTCACTCAAATAGAGGGTTGTATGATGTAATTAAGACTAAATTAAATGATGTAGATGCAACTAAATGATGTAATTGACTGATTATTAATGCAAAACTAATGTAATATGCAATGTTTGAAAACACAGTGAGGTTTGAAAAAAGCTTAAAAAGATGAACAAAAATGCAAATGAAACTAAATAGAAAGATGTATTTCAGAATGTGTGCACCTGTAAAGCTGAAAATGACTAGAAAGCACTTTGGAAATATGGTAAATCTGACTTTTATGTTGACTGCGACTCATTCGCCACCTTGGGCGAATCAATCCCAAGACAAGGTTTTCTGCCCTAAAATTGGTTTTTTCTCATTGGGTATCAGGATCTGCATCTAACTCAAAAATTCACCTAAGGAGGGAATCATTCACCATCCATGGTGAATTAGTCCACTTTCAAATTTCTACAAATTCAGATATTTGTTCTGCACCTTGACACATGTACAACACTTTTTGATGGAAACTCGAATCGGGATCTTGGAAAATTCTTGCAAAACAACTTAAAAATTGTTTTCTAATGGGGGGTTTTCCTTGGTCAAACTCCTAGTTGGGTAATTAAACCTTAAATGTTCAAAAATCTGCATAAAACCCTAGACTTCAGTGTGTTAAAGACTAGGAGAGTCTGAAATATGATAAAACCCTATTCTATTATGCTAGAATAAGATGTGCAAATGTGATTTGAATAATGCAAGACTTCAACCCTAGAAATCTTACAACACATAAAAATGGAGATAAACGACATGCAAATGAAATATAAATGAAATGCAAACCTTAATATGAACATAAAGAGAAAATTGAAGATGAAATCACTTTGAAAACAAGTCTTTAGGTGTGATTTGATGGCTAATTGCATCTCCTCAACCTAGATTTCTCCATGATTCACCATAGGCATCCATCATCAACTCTTTGCAATGTTGAACTTTGAATGAAAAGTGAGCTTCAAGACCTGCAAAAACCCTAGTTTGCTACCCTAAAACTTCAACTTTGCTAATGAAACTTATTGTGGAAGACTTGACTTTAGAATTTTCTTTGTAAAAATGAGAGATTTGAAAAATGACTTAAAATGAGTATTTATAAGCATCAATGCCTAATTTTCCCGTTATTTAGACCTAAGAGGCTGACATCCATTGAAAAATTAAGTTGAATTAATTCTCGCTCAAAATTGAAATTTCCCTCAAAAGCGACTCATTCACCTCCCTTTGCAAATGTGTCCCACCAGAGGGGACTCATTCACCCAAGGTGGCGAATGGGTCCCACTAGTGGTATTTGAAGGTGGGTTTTCAGGATATGCATGTATTAAGTGTTGTTTGTTTGGATTTAAGTGATTTCTCAATTGAAACGAGTCTCTAGATAAAAAATAATGGGTCTTAGGGGCCTATAAATGCTATTTTGAAGGATGAATAATGCAAGGGTACTCAAAAGTAGGTCCAATTAAGCATGAAATTGTATCTTTTCTCAAGAGTGTCTAATTTTATATGCCACATTTAGCCCCCACTTTAGCACCCATATGACTCTACATGCATATGTAAGCTAAAGGACTCTAAACAGTGTGCTTTATTACATAAAAGGATACTCATTCAAAAGACAGGAGAATGAAGCACCCAAAGTAGTTATCTGCAAAACCACAACATTAAAAATCTCATCCTGCAACATAAATTCATTACTTGTCCAAAAATTCTTTTTTTTTAACTCCTAGGAATCCAATTCGAGGGTAGATGTATGCCCCCCTTGATTCTGCTTACTTTACTAAGGTGGAATCAAGGTAGCAATCTAGCCACGTCGAATAAAGAATATCATACCGTAGGGCATTTCAAAGTACCATGCCACGTAACGATAGATGATTGATGATGTCAGGTGCAGAATCATGATTCCAACACATCAAACAACGTCAAAAAAAGAGTACCCTATGTTGGTTCAAAGAAAAGATGCATTATTAACTCTTAAGATAAAATAACTCTAATTTAATGCATAAGAAAATAGGTTAAAAGAGGTAGAAGAAAGTAAATTTTCACTTACTATTGTGTTTTACCTTCATATAGCTTGAGAATGACGAGTGAGTCAAGAAGATGCCAAGTAGATGGGATTATACGCCTTCGCGATTTGATTGACTTCAAAAGTAGGTTATGTGCGACGAGTTGTACCATGAGATGAGTCGATTTTGCAACTTTGTCTTAGTGATTTTGTAATGATTTAATGATTTTTAATGTATTTATATGTTAATTTAGGATCTTGGAATTTTTTTTTACAAAAGTGTCCCCTTTTTTTCACAAAGTGTCCCATTTGTTCGCAAAGTGTCCCCTTTGTTTGCAAATTGTCCCATTTCTTTGTGAAGTGTCCCAAAAGGGTTCTAAAGTGTTTAGGGCCTTTAGGAAAGCACACTAGATAAAATTTAGCACACTTGTGTGATGAATAATGTTAAAATTGAAGATATTAGATGAATTTTTAGAGCATTTTTCTATGATTTTGATAGGTTCTAGCCTAGTCCCGACAGCGGGTAGGAGGGAGATAGATTAGCTTTCTTAGAGATTTAGCCCCAACATTGTTAGTAGAAGAGACATAGCACTTGCAAGAAGTAGGCATCTATTGGGAATATTTGATGCCACCTATGAGATACCATGACGCCATGCTAATGGCCCTATGCAAGCACTGGGACGCTGATACTTGTACATTTCATCTTTCGACTGGGGAGATGACCGTCACCCTAGAGGATGTACATCGTATTCTTTGAGTTCCTATTTGGGGAGAGCGGGTATATTTCTGGGGGGATCGGTCATTCCACGAGAAGAAGGTGGACATGCAGTATTGCTTGGGTGAACCTATTCATGATGAGTGCGTGAGAGCGCGAATCGAGATTCCCATGCTTCTATATTCACAAATCCCCATTGTGAGACGAATTATGATGCATATAATGGCTCTTGTTCTCAATCCTGATGGATGAGCATCACACTTGGATGGAGGATTGGTACACTTGATTCAAGGGATGCATGAACACAGGACAGTCTACACTTGGGGAAACTGCATCGTAGCACATATTTATTATGATCTTGGCCGATTTGTGTTTCGAGAGATTGGAAGTATGGTGCACTACATGCTTCTATAGGTGTGGTGCCTCAAGCATATTACATGCACTAGGCCTATCAAGTTCCCATGTGCTATAGCTGCAGGATATCCACGAGCCTTCAACTATCCTCTATGATGCTTGTGGTAGTACAAAGATTCACATTTTTGGAGGGTGATATTTGACTGGCTTGAGGAGGATGAGATCCTACGGAGACCTTATCTTTTCACACTACAGGGGCTAGATCCCACAGGACAACCAAGGAGATGGACAAGTTTTTAGCTAGATGACATGACTATGTTGTACGACCTTTCTATTATGGGCGATTCATGTGATAATTTGGGCAAGTGTAGACACCACCGAGGGCGTTCCCCTTCATTAGGTGATCAGTGTGGAGTGCCTAGAGACCGAGTGATACCGTTCGGATCACTATAGATCATGTTCGTGAGAGTGATGACGATGCTTTAGATCATGATCAGCCACTAGTCATCGACACTGATGATGTTGGTAGCACAGATGAGCATGAGGAGTGGTGGTTAGTGACATGATTAGCTCCTGTATTTCCCATGGATTTCCCTATAGGTGATGCAGGACCAACACTAGATGAGGGAGGTGAGCTAGAGGACAGGGCCGAGGATGTATGATACATTTCAACAAATATATTTAGTGATGTTATTGATGACGAGTATGATTCAGAGGCTGATCTTGACTATGAGGACCAAGATGGAGGAGAGGAGGATGAGGATGAGGAGTATTATGAGGAGGATGATTATTACAAGGAGGAGCCATCCTTGAGTGAGGGTGATGAGGTAGCAACCGAGGATAAAAATGAGCATGGAGAGGCTTCTCACACTCGTAGGACCAGATCACATGTAGTAGCTACAACAGACATCAACACTATAGTCAGAGAGGGGCTAACATGTCCTCTATGCCCCCTAGAGAGGATGAGGTTTATATTCCTCATCTGACTGGAGACATAGGTGATGATATTTGATTTTATGCATGCACTTTGAGTGTTTGATACTTTATATATATATATCATAATGATGTTTACTGATTATGTACCTTTTTTATCTTGTAGGAGTGACGAGATATTGGAGAGAGTTCTATCGTTAGGCTGTTGCAGAGATGGATCCTGACTACGTGCCCCCACCAATTATGGAGGAGGATCCAGAGTCACTCAGACCTTTCACGAGGCTATGAGTAGTGTATGAGAGCATGAGGAGATGACTCCATCAAGTTGAGGGTGTAGGACAATCATTGTAGACCTTAGCCGAGATTGAGAGACTACATGCAGAGCTAGCACAGGTATGAGCAAAGAGGTATCAGATGGCAGAGGATCAACTTGTGGCTCTTGGTTGAGTACAGGGTCTGGAATATTCACTCAGAGTCAAAATATCATGATCACGATCACACATAACCGTCTCATGACATTTGTGGACTGGATCACGGGCGTTAGAGCCCGAGGGGTCTAGCTCTCATAGACCTTGGTGATTTTGTATATATGATATTGAGATGTACATAATTTTTTTGATATATATATACATGCACATTTGATGTTGTGATATTTTGTCTTAATGTGTTTGAATGTTAAATGGAAATGTGATTAATTAAATAACTTATGGTAAAATTATTTAATTAATGTCTACATGATTTAACATGATTGATGTGATCTAATATAAAACATATTATAGCTTCACTTTAGATACAACATTGTTGAATTAGGGAGAATATGTTAAATTAGATACACCTATAACTCATATAAGGATCAAACTTAACGTAACATGAGGGTGAATAGTATGAAACCTAAAGTAATTATAAAATTAGCTTAAATAATTACCTTAGTGTTCAAGACAAACACAAGATCAGTTGTCAAGAACGAAGCAATGTGAAAGTTATTTATAATGAAATAAAATAACTTTAGACAACACTGCTTTGTTAATCATACTATTGAAAGATATTAGAGGTAATATCAATGCAAATGCGTAGCATTAATAGGTTCCTTAAGTGGCATTTTGTTGAGCTCTGTTAAGACATAAGTGCCAAACCCATAATTGGTATCAACTATATAAGGTTCTAACTAGTTAGGGATGAATTTATCTTTGTCTTCATAATCAACATTAGTATTACATTGATTCTCATAAAGAACAAAATCACCCTTACGAAATGTTCGAGGAATGAAACGAGTATTGTGTTTTTGTTGTAATTGTTTAATGTAAGCTTGGAGGTGCTCAAGAGCGTTAATGCGATTTTCATCGAGCATTTCAAGCTGGTGCAATCATTGGTATTTATAAGTGGCATCATCAATAAAGTCTTGAAGAGCAATTCATAGCATAGGAATTTCTAACTCCAAGGGCATGATTGCATTAGTGCCATAAACAAGGTTATAAGGTGTAGTTCTGATAAATAATCTAACACTCGTTCGATAAGACCAAAGCACATAATGTAATTGTATATGCCAATCCTTATGATGTTTGTTAATAGTTTTCTTTAGGATTTGTTCCAAAATATTATTAGTGCTTTCATCTTATCCATTGGATTGCGGATAATATGGTGTAGAAAATCGATGTTGGATATTGAATGTTTCAACAAATTTCTTAACCTTGTTATTCTTAAATGGGGTTCCATTATCTGAAACGATTGCAGAAGGAAGACCAAAGTGAGCAATTATGTGTTCCAATATGAAATGACAAATTACTTCAGCATTCGTAGATCAAAGAGGAATAGCTTCCACCCATTTTGCGAAGTAGTTTGTTGCGGTTATGATAAATGTATGTCCGACAGAAGAGGGTGGTGAAATTTTTCTAATAAGATCCAATCCCCATACTGAAAACATCCAAATGGGAATTTGGGTGCAGAGCTCAGAAGTAGGGGCATGAATCAAATTGCTATGTTCTTGACATTTGTGACATTGTTTAATGTAAGAAAAGCAGTCTTTCTCCATATGTCTCCAATAATATCCCATACAGATAAGTTTTTGCACTAACGATTGTCCTCGAAAATGACCTCCACAAGCACCAACATGAGTCTACTCAAGGGCTATAGGAATTTCAGAATCCTTAAGACACCTTAGTAAGAGACCATTAAAAGATCTTCTATACAATACATTAGCGAGGATCACATATTTGGCTACTATTTTGCATAAACGATTTCAAGTGTTTGTCATTGTGGGCTCAAAAATGGTACCATCTTTTAAATAATTGTATATTGTGTCATACCATTCTTGTGAGTCTTCTTGAGTTGTAGTTAAAATGTCTTCGAAGTGAGTGTCAATCGAAGGTTTCATGATGGGGTGTATAACAAATGTGAAATCTATTGAAGGATCATGTAGGGATATAAGAGACGCTGCACTCACCATCGCATCTGCATGTCGATTGTTTTTTTGTGGGATGTTATCGATGGTGTAACACCCCACCACACAACCCTAGGGGAAGTTGCAATTTACTACTCAAACGAACTAATTTTTTTTTAAAATAAGAACAATTAATACATGCAAGTTCACTAACCATTGACAACCAATCCCCTAAGGTTACAAGACTGGGTTACTTAAACCCAAACAAGAAACATGAATTGAAACCATACCATTTAATTACTTAACATTTAAAGCTCACATACATTCCATACATAATAATTTACATCAACGAATAAGAAATACCACTTGATTCCAATAATAAAATTTACAACATGATTACAGCACTCATTCCCTGAATGAGATAAATCCAATAAGTATGATTACATATTACAAATTCCACCTCGATAACAATGAGGGGTAATAAAATACGAGATCAGCTGAATGAATTAAGAAGGAAAGCAACAGGAACCCACGAGCTCTCCAACTGGAAATCTCGTCCACACGAACAAGAAGCCAACCCAACGAATTAAGGTGCACGTTTCACCCAAACCATGTGATACCTGAAGGCTCACCGCCTGTGCTAGGAGATAGTAACAAGGATTCCTAGGAAAGACCATCCACCACTAGACACAGGATGACTAACACTGACACAACCAATCACATGAGCCATACAACCATAAGAATAACACAAGTACAAATCTAACATCACTGACATAAGTCACATTGCTTCCAGAAGTAAAATAGATCGAGGAGATAAGAAGACCAAATACATAAATCGATTACCAACTGTTGTCGTAGAAAGAGTGTCATCACACAGCTCGTCATGGGATATCCATCTGGGAATCTTCCTACGCTCCAACCCCCACTATGGGTTGTCTTGGTGGCCTCTACTGAATCCCGACACCCATGCTCACTCATGCAGAATCAAATACCTCTTGTAAGGACAAGATAGATGACCTTGCCATTCCAGGCCTTCCCGTCTCATCCCAAGTCTATACAAGCCCTTGGGTCCATGAGGGAGGCTCAATTATCTTAATTAGTGTGAAAAACTACCTAACTTCTAAGTACATTAATTTAGTTATCACTTGATTAAACCACTTCTGAAGGTTTGCCAGTTTACCTCTTTGGGCTCTGGCCCCAAACAGAAGCCACTCTTCTACTTGACAACATACCAAACAAAACCAATCATCAAGAGAATCCCAAGTACATACCACTACGATAAAACCACTCCAACTCTAAGAGGAACATATAAATAAAACTCACTCCAAACATTGGAGACAACAAAAGTCAAAGCTCTCTCCAAACACTGGAGGCTACAAAGGTCAAAACCCTCTCCAACCATTGGAGGAAACACAGGTCAAACCCTCTCCAAGCACTGGAGGAAATGAAGATAAAAAATCACTCCTTCCCAAGGAGGCACAAACTCATACTCACTCCTATTCCAAAGGAGGCACAATTCGTCCCCGTTTGTGAAAACTGGGTAAGACAACAAAATACCACTATACACACTTCCCAAGGCAAGATAGAGGTTGACGACTTAATGACAACTCATACCCATAAACGAACCCCTATTTGGAAGACTTTAAAACATTAACACTAATTCCACAACATTGAGGGTGAACAATTAAACACTAAAAGCATTTCAGACAATTAAATAATCTAAAGTTAGGATTTCCTAAATCCAGTCAATCACAGTTCTCATTACTTACATGAATTCAATCAAATACACCAAATTCATTTCACAACATTGATGTATTTAAAAACCAATCATCTACTCTAAGTTTTTCAAGTAAATTCCATAATCAAAACATATTAATAATTAACGTCATCGGATTAAAATTAAATCAATCATTAACTCTAAGTTTCACAATCATATAATATAATAAAACCACTTGATTAATAAAACATTTAGATTAAATAATAAGTCAATCATAACTAAGGATTAAAATAATCTTTTAAAATAACATTATTTATTAAATTGACGATTCCATTTCAACTATTAATGCAATCATCATTTTAAAAAACCAATTCCTATTTAAAATAATTAAACCCCATTTAAATGACTCAATTAACAAAATACTATGATTATAATCCAATAAATTAAAATTTAATACCTTATTATCCAACATATATATATTATATCTATATTTCATATATATATATAATATATTAATAATAAAATAAAATATTAATTTAAATCAAATTATACTATATATATATTTTGACATATTATATATATATATTATAATATATATATATTATAATATATATATATATATATAAATAATAATAAATAAATATATATAAAAACAAAGAAAAAACGGATTTGAAAAGAGGGGTTGAAGCCCTAACTAGGGCACGCAGGCCTGGCCACTAGCGGCAGCTTGTGTGCTAAGCACATAGGACACCACCCTCATGAGCGGCGGCCTGTGTGCCAAACACATAGTCCGCCTCCCTTTTGGGGCGTGGCCTGTGTGCCACGCACACAGTCGCCTCCCCTTGGGGCGGCGACAACGGTGGTGGCGGTGGTGGGGGTGGCTCCCCTACCTCCCCACCACCACACACAGAAATAATTTTTATTTTTTTTATATATTTATTTTATAAAATAAAAAAAATCCGTTCCCACAACACAGACAGGGGAAAAATTAACGCATAAAGAAAGCACAAAAAAATATAATCAAATCCCTGTGTGAGAAGGGGAAAATAAAATCCAAAAACTCCATTTTAAGTCAAATTATGCAAATCATCAACAGAAAATGGAAACACAACAACATGGTTTAAAATTCCAATTTGAAATGTCAATTCTTTTGGTTCCATTCTATTTTTCATTGCTTGATTCTAGTTTGGTTTTCATTTCCAAATTTCAACAAGTTTGCAAGCTTTCAAAATAATTTCACATGGGATTCATTGGATTTAAACAACATTTCAAAGATTTCCAAATAGCATAATGAGGATTTAATCTATTTTCAAAATGAAACAAAGCAAGAACAAAGGGGAACCTGATTTTTTTCTCCAAAGCTTGAAGCCTTCAACAATGGTGTTTTCAAGTCCTCCTTTGAATTCAGCTCAAGCAAGGGTCTCCAATTCTTCACCAATCCAAGCCAAGTCACAGCCAAGAAATCTTTCCCCAAATTGAAAAGTTCAAAATTATATGAATTTTCATTTGCTAAAATAGAGATTTTCCCCAAATTGGTCAAACCCCTAAAATATCCCCACCCACTAAATTTATTGCAAAATTTGGAGGATATTTCCAATTTTTCAAATTTAAAACAAATTTTTATTTTCTAATTCAAACCTCATACACTTTTCAAAATTCACTAAAATAAAAGAATACAAACTTTGCAAGAAATTACTTTATCAATAATTTTCACAAGTGAGGTTCAAAACCCATTCTCCTTTTATTTATTTATTTTAATTTATCTCCAACTATCCAAATATGATTTATATTTATATTTTGATTAAATCTTAATATCCAATAATTGCCAAAACAACTATCACATTTAATAAAACACCATTAATATAATTACTCAATAAACTCAATCAATTTTATTAATTAATTCAAATCAATCAATCAAATAAATAACATTTCTACATTGCAATAAATACATATAAACATCAATTTAACTACGCAAGCCACTTGATAACCTTTATAATTTGCAATTAAATAAATACTCAAGATGCAAAGGACCGAATTAAAACAACCAACCCAACAACAACTCGACGACACGCTATGACTAGGGTGACGACTTGGCATGAAAAACCTAACTACTATCTCCCAATCAATTCCCGTTGGTTAATGGACACGCTCAAACCTATGAACCAGGCGGAGTTGATGTCATGTACCTGTCAACCTGCAACAAAGAGTATATCGAACATGCATATATATATAATATGATCAAACACACCGTGAAGAGGAAATCTCAGAATCGTAGGGCACTCGCAAGCGAGTGACACAATCCCGTCCCCTTCACCAATACAATATCACTAACTGTCGCATCTAATATCAATGATATGATCAACAACATAAAAAATTGTTAAATCAATTATCTTCTAAGTTAATCCAAAACATGCCATAATGATAACATTAGAATAAAATAACATCATATAACATATAACATTCTCATTGCTTAACAGATAGCAGTCAAAAGTAACCAAGTTCCAAAGTCAAAGCATAATTAGACACAATCATAACAAGGAAGACACTGTCGATCCAAAGAGCCAAAACAGAGGGGTGTTATCGATGGGCTCATAAATGGTACCATCTTTTAAATAATTGTATATTGTGTCATACCATTCTTGTGAGTCTTCTTGAGTTGTAGTTAAAATTTCTTTGAAGTGAGTGTCAATTGAAGGTTTCATGATGGGGTGTATAACAAATGTGAAATCTATTGAAGGATCATGTAGGGATATAAGAGACGCTGCACTCGCCATCACATCTGCATGTCGATTGTCTTTTTGTGGGATGTTATCGATGGTGAATGATTCAAACTTATCTAATAATAATATATATATTTCAAGTGTTTGTCGTTGTGGGCTCAGAAATGGTGCCATCTTTTAAATAATTGTATATTCTGTCATACCATTCTTGCGAGTCTTCTTGAGTTGTAGTTAAAATTTCTTCGAAGTGAGTGTCAATCGAAGGTTTCATGATGGGGTGTATAACAAATGTGAAATCTATTGAAGGATCATGTAGGGATATAAGAGACGCTACACTCGCCATCGCATTTGCATGTCGATTGTCTTTTTGTGGGATGTTATCGATGGTGAATGATTCAAACTTCTCTAATAGTGTTGTTGTAAGATCCTTGTATTTCGATAACTTGTCATGTTTAGTTTGATATGTCCTAGTGATTTGATTGATTACTATTTGCAAATCACCAAAGATATTGATATGTTTAGCATTCATAGTTAAAGCAGCTCGCAATCCTGCGATTAATGCCTCATACTCAGCTGTGCTATTTGTAGATAAGAAATTTAATTGATAGGACAAGGGGATAGGCTTTCCATCAGGGGAAATTAATACCACTCTAGCACTGGAACCTATTCGACACTTAGATCCATTGAAATATAATTCCCACATTTTAACATCAACAGTCAAAACACTATCATTAGGAAAGGAATCATGATTAGGTAAAGTGAGAGGAGAAGGGGCATTAGCTAAGTGATCGGTTAAGGCTTGTCCTTTGATTGCTTTTTGGGAAACAAACTTAAGGTCAAACTCTGATATAAAAGAACTAGGAACTAACATTGAAAATGAAACTTACAAAAATATAATACTATCCATAAATGCCATGAAAGGAAATGATGCTTTATGGAAATGATTTAAATATAACAAAAAGTAACTGAATTAAAGTAGAAAAGGAATTGTAGAGAACAAAAAAGTGCAAAATAGGAAATTGAATTCTGAAAACATTAATGCAAAACGTGCACTGGGACTAATTCGCCCAAGGTGGAAAATGAGTCCCAGGATAGGTATTTTTAAGTTTTTTCTGATTTTTATGAATTTTTTGGATGTGCTTAGGTCTGTATAGTGCAGATAAAGACTGAAAATGCATAATTTTGAAGTGATGTAATGAAATAAGATGCAATAATGAACTCTAAATGATACTTTCACTAATGCAACTTTAAGAAGCCCTAGGATGCAAAAACAATGCAAAAGAAAATGCAATGAATTCCTAGGATGCAAATGCAAATGCAAATAAAAAAGATATAATGTTCAATATGCAAGTTCACCAAAATGAACCAACAATTTTGTTGTGTTTTATGTACTTGTCTTGCACTCTTAGGATCTTTCACCTAAAAGGAGAGAGATAAAACCCAAAAATTGTGATGGTTCACTCAAATAGAGGATTGTATGATGTAATTAAGACTAAATGCAATGATGTAGATGCAACTAAATGATGTAATTGATTGATTATTAATGCAAAACTAATGTAATATGCAATGTTTGAAAACATAGTGGGGTTTGTAAAAATCTTAAGAAGATGAACAAAAATGCAAATGAAACTAAACAGAAAGATGTATTTTAGAATGTGTGCACCTATAAATCTGAAAATGACCGGAAAGCACTCTGGAAATCTGGTAAATCTGACTTTTATGTTGACTGGGACTCATTTGCCACCTTGGGTGAATCAGTCCTAGGATAGGGTTTTCTACCCAGAAACTGGTTTCTGTTCACTGGGTATCAAGATCTACATCTAACTCATAAAGTAACCTCAGGAGGGACTCATTCACCATCCATGGAAAATTAGTCCACTTTTAAATTTCTACAAATTTAGATCTCTGTTCTGCACCTTGACACCTATACAACATTTTTTGACAGAAACACGAATCGAGATCTTGAAAAACTCTTGCAAAATAGCTTAAAACTTGTTTTCTAATGGGGGGTTTTCCTTGGTCAAACCCTTAGTTGGGTAATCAAACCTTAAATGGACAAAAATATACATAAAACCCTAGCCTTAAGTGTGTTAAAGACTAGAAAAGTTTGAAATATGATAAAACCCTATTCTATTGTGCTAGAATAAGATGTGCAAATGTGATTTGAATGATTCAAGACTTCAACCTTATAAATATTACAACACATCAAAATGGAGATAAATGACATGCAAATGAAATATAAATGAAATGCAAACCTTAATTTGAAGATAGAGAGAAAATGGAAGATGGAATCACTTTGAAAAAAATTCTTTAGGTGTGATTTGATGGCTAGTTGTATCTCCTCAACCTAGATTTCTCTATGATTCACCATAGGAATCCATTATCAACTCTTTGCAATGTTGAACTTTGAATGAAGAGTGAGCTTCAAGACCTGCAAAAACCCTAGTTTTCTGCCCTAAAACTTCAACTTTGCTAATGAAACTTATTGTGGAAGACTTGACTTTAGAATTTGCTTTGTAAAAATGACTAAGAGATCTAAAAAATGACTTAAAATGAGTATTTATAAGCATCAACACCTAATTTTCCCGCTATCTAGACCTAAGAGGCCGACATCCATCAAAAAATTAAGTTGAATTAATTGAATTCCCGCTCAAAATTGAAATTTCCCTCAAAAGGGACTCATTCGCCACCCTTGGTGAATGGGTCCCACTAGAGGGGACTCATTTTCCCAAGGTGGCGAATGGGTTCCACTAGTGGTTTTTGAAGGTGGGTTTTTGGGATATTCATGAATTAAGTGTTGTTTGTCAGGATTTAAGTGATTTCTCAAGTGAAACGGGCCTCTAGATAAAAAATAATGGGTCTTAAGGGCCTATAAATGCTATTTTGAAGGATGAATAATGCAAGGGTACTCAAAAGTAGGTCCAATTAAGCATGAAATTGTATCTTTTCTCAAGAGTGTCCAATTTTCTATGCCATAGCTGGTAGGTGGCCTGAGATAGGTTTTCTAGTTGATTCTGCATCTGGTCCATGTTTTGTAGCAGAGCGTTCAGAACAGGATTCAATGATGAAATATGACTAGTGAAACTACCACCAAAACCACTGCTAGAGCCACTAGAGCCACCAAAACCACCACCAGAGCCACCGAAGTGACCACCCACCATTATGCTAAGGCTTCCACCACCAAAACCACCATTGACCCCAAAGTTACCACTACCAAAATTAGGAGGAATAGTGTTGAAACCTAAAAAAATTCTATTTACTTTGACGGTCGAAGGTGCGTTAGGCATGAGGGTGGTATTGATGGAAGGGCCTGATTCGGCCATGTATATTGATGTCATGGGCATCAAAACTCCTATCTATCTTGCATAGCTTTTAGGTCCAGAACCTTGAGAAACACTTGATCTAGAGTTGTATGAAGGGACATATGCTTCCACTATGTCAGTGAGGCCTCTGAGAAGTTCCAGGCTCACCAAATCTTTGTCTAACATATATCTCATTTCATTAATATGCCTAGCAACCCTAGCTGTGTTTCGTTCTTTTACCAAATGATTCACGAGATCCAATAACCTCCTATCTAAAGCAAGGAAGTGATTTGTGGGAAAAATGAGAGCATCATCCTCATTCAGAGGTGGGGCCATAGGAGAAATGGGAGGAGTAGGAGCATGAGTGACCTCCTTGAGGAAGCTCACCTCCATTTTTGAAACCATTTCTTGAAAAGTGAAACCAGTAGTGACCTTCAAGAAATCCATATCTAGATGTCATACACTTCTTCTAATAATGTACCCAAAGGTTGTAGATTGGGTCGTAAAGCTCATAAAGTTTCATGATTCACAAATTTGCAACCCACACAAGACACAAGAGGAAGAATCTCGACACAAAGAAACATACGCTACGATGTTCATGTCGAGTTCACTAAAATGTAGAGGAGATGGACTGGCTGCTTCGAAACCCCAGGTCATGGTAGAGTCCTAAGCAATAGACTACCTTGATCTACCTCAAGCTTGCTAAATGATTTAGAAAGGTTAAGCAGTTAAGGTTGAAAAGGAAGAGAAATTTGGTTGCAATTATTGATGATTTCTTCAATCTTTTCATCTCGGATAGAGATAAATTATCATAGGTTTTAAATTTTTAGTTTGTTCATCTATTTGGGTGGTAATTTCTATATATTTATTGAGTTGTTCTCATAGGGATAAAATTATTGTGTCTTTCTCTACCAAAATAATTTTAATTAAATTAAATTTCTTGTTGATAATGTGTAATCGGTGTTCAACATTGGAAAGTTTGATCAATTAACTTCTCTAGATTCTATTTCCTATTTAGCTTCAAATTTAATATAGGGGTTTTCCCTTTATCATGTTTCTTTAAAAAGAAGAATAAGAATCGTATGTTATTTCAATTTCTATTTTATGTGGAGGAGAATAAGGCTTCCTTGGAAATGAAGCCCTTAGTATCTGTACTTCCATATGGTCCTCTAGAGGTAATATTTTCTATTCTAGAACACCTTCTCACAATGTTTGCACCTCTTTTTTTATATCTTTGAAAGTTTCTTCATCCTATGAAGGGAAAGTGGATGGAATTTGAGGGATTGCTATTTGAGTGTCAATTTTTTTGGGAGAACACTCAAAAGAGGAATATCTCAGGAACGTGTATTTTGGGATTCATTCCCTACTCCACTCCATGGCTCTACTAATGTGGATTTATTTGAGCTAACATTAGTTTGGGCTGACTTTTGTATGGCCTTTGTGGCTACATTCTATTATATAGAGGAAATTTTTGTTAAAGTTTGAGAAAAAATATACAAGAGTTGGGCCCTTTGATGTTTACTTCTATAAAATCTTAGAGGTCTCTATAAAACCCTTTTTATCACTATCTGTTTAAGGGTTTTTGGGTCTTTTCCAAAATTTTTAAAATTATGATTTCTATTTTCTCTTGATAAATTTAATGGGCTTGACATTTTGTGTGTGGTTTGAATGGCACATCACATTGTGCCTTGCACATATGCCCCATCTTGCTAAGCATGATGAGGACCACCCTTTTCTTGTGTTAGTTTTTTTTTCCCTTTTAGTTCTTTAATTTCGAGTTATTTTGTTTGGTTAGATGTATTTTTTTGGTATTTTATGTTAAAAATACTTTAAAATTCCAAAATAATGTTTGAATAGGTTAGGCATGGTAAATTTTTATTTTCTCTTTCAAATTTTTTTAGCATTCCTAGGGACTTAAGGACATGTCTCAAAAACTTCTATTCCCCACTTCTAGCTTTTGGTTTGTTTTATCTTTGTCATGGGTCATCATGAGTCCTAGGGACTTTTGGACTTGGTCCTAGGTCCTTATGTCAAACTATATTTCTTTCTTTTGTTATCCAAGCTTTTATTTAACCTTGGGCTTGAAGGGTTTGAAAAACCTCAAGGTTCCAAGGGAATTTTAAACTTGATCCAAATTTCCATGTCCTTCCATCTTGTGCATCCCTATAAAACCCTATTTTTTCTAATCAATACACTCATGCAAGGCCATTGAGGGATTTAGATAGGGTTTTTGACTTTATTTCATCATTTTGTCTCTGTATTTTAACTCTTAGAGCTCAAGAATGAAACCCTTTTTTCTCTTGAGATTAGTCATGCTTAAATTTTGTAGTTTTAGGTCACTTTTTTCTAGAATTTGGCATGCAAAAATTTCCAATTCTCATTCCTCACACACATTCTTTACTATTTGATCAATCTCCAAGTTGATTTTTTATTTTTTCTTCCAAATCTTGTGTACAAATTTTAATCTAGAGTTGTTGGGTGTATGCAAAAGGTATTATTAGGATTACCTCCAATTTTTAAGTGAAGTTGCAAGCCTAGGGTTTGTCATTAGGATCTAGATGTCCCTTTAGGATTTGGCCCTAGATCCCAATTAAGGTATTTTAATGCATGTATCCATGTGGTTGGCTAATTCAAATATTTGTAAAATGATAAGAAATGATTTTATTTCATGAAATTTATGTGAATATTCAGTTTCTATCTATTTATGGGATCCCATCACTATCTTGGACCTATGAAATGGTCAGTGGTTCCTATGTTCTTATTATTCACATAGACCCACAAAGATAAGAATTGCACAAAGATAAAATATAGAATGACCTTAAACCTTTTGCATCATGTCCCTAATATGTCCACGATACTTTCACCACTCCAAAATCACTTATTTTACACTTATTTAACATGTCCTTGTGTGCTTGTAGATCCTGTGGGTACTCTCACAATTGCTCCCTATGTCCTTATGGACCTATGTATATGTTTCCTCTAACACTCTACATCCATCTTAAACTAAATTTTACAAGCATATTCCTATGTGCTTGCCAATCTTGTGAGTAATTTTGAACTTGGTTTGAGATTCTTGTGTCCCTCTAAGACTTGCAAACTTATAATAACTAAAAAATACTTAGAATTTCATAAATTTCATATTTTTTATAAATTATATGTGCTTATTATAAGTTTTTATGATCTTGTATGGGATAAAATGCTGCAAAATAATCACCAACCATAAAATATTAATTTGAAGGGGAAACCAAGCCCAAAAAAATTAGATCTACATTGCAAACAATCTCTTATATGGACATGTGGACTGCTAGGAGTTCAAAGACATAACACATAGGACCAATCCCACTTATAAGGCCAAAATATTGGTGATCTTAGGACTTTCCCAAGTAGGAGGATTCCCATATTTAATGTAGTGTCCCCAAGGCTTGTGCTCAATCCTACAACCCCAAAACTAGAAAAAACTTGGATTCATTTGGGAAAAACCTCCTAAATATAACAATTGACATGGTTTCATTTACTTTCAACATTCCATATCATATTTCAATGGTGGAAATCATGCACTTGTATCAACTATCACTTCATATGAAGAAAAAAAGATTAGTCATATCAAGCACTTGAAGAAGAATTAGTTGTCCTAGCCCAAAAGAGCATTGTGAAAGGTGCCCAATAAGTTGACTAGGGAAGATATCAAAACATAAATTAATGAAACGATCACTTCATCTAACAAAGTTATGGGAAAATAAAATGCTAGGAAATACAATCCTTGTATGTACCAGTACATCTCCATTGTTCTAGCCAACACAAATTTCATTGACTGGGCTTAGGTCATTAGTGATAACATCCACAACCAACTCACCTCAATGGTAGGTACTAGGAAATATTACATTAATTCATACATTGTGTAGTGTCAAAAAATGTGTCCCTTTGCATTTTCACACTTGATATGGGAATAATTAATGATAAATTGGACTTGGTATCGCCTCGATCTAGTGTGTGAGGTGTTTTACACATCCACATTAGGTCTTGGGCCCTTTTTAAGCTAAATTCACTTAACTCCATCCTAATTTAATGTTGTAAAATGTATTTATTTACATCTTCACATTAAATTTGGGAGGCTTGTAAATCAAGTGGACCTAATCTAGTGTTGTAATGTGTTCTACACATTCACATGGGATTTAGGGCCCTTCTAAGCTAAATAGACCTAATTTTTTCTTAATTTAGTGTTGTAAAGTGTATTTATTTACACTTTCACATTGGATTTTGGGCCCTCTTACATTTATAACCTTTATATAATCATTAATGGGCCCCTATGACCCTATATTGTGCATATACCAAGGCAAATTTTGATAAAAAAAACCCGACTAAATCAACATATAAACTTAATTTCTTCACTCCCCGACATCTTAGCTGGAAAAATGGCCCTTGTGGGACCCATTCGCCTAGGATGGCGAATGAGTCCCATTTGGGATATTTTTGAGGTTTGAGTGGGAAAAAGTGGGTTTTTAATTCAAATTTCTTCAATGTCGGCCTTGGGGATCAAATTAACCGTCATTTGACTGGATTTTCTATATACAAAAGCTTCCAAATAATTATTTCATCAAGAAGTCATGTTATCAAGTCAAGCAAGAAAAGGTTAGGCATTCCAAGTCTTTACAAGGTCATCAAGATAGCTTTCAAGATCATTTCTAAGGCATTCAAGAGCAAGATTCTTCATCAATTGTTGCAGAAATTCAAGATCCATCTCATGGAAAGGTTCTAATTGCATTACTTCATTATCTTATTTCATCATTTTGGTTTAATTAATTGAAAGGGGTTTGACCAAGGCAAACCCCTATTCCCTAACAATCAACACTTTCTGTCTCTCTCTCTCTCTCTTTGTGATTGCAGATCTAGGTGCTTTGAAGACTTGAAGATCATTGAAGAATATGTTACAAGATTATTGGAGTTGTATCCCCATTTTCTAGGTCATCATCTTCACAAAAAGTCACCTACATGCCCAAAATTGGCAGTTTTAGATTTGGACACCCACAAGAACAGATTGAGTAGATTGAGAAGAGCATATCTAGACTTTGAATTTCTAGAAAAGCCAAACTGGACTCATTCACCACAAGTGGAAAATGAGTCCCACTATAGGTGTTTTTTGGAGATCTTTGCAGATTTGGATACCCATTTTCCTAAAACTTGTTCCTATACAGAAACCTAGAACTGGGAATGATTTTCCCAAAATGGTGAATGAGTCCCACTAGGCCTAAAAAGCAGCAATTTCAGGATTCTAGAGACCCATTCCATCTCTCTCCAAATTCCAGGTGCACACTTTCAATTTTGTAGCTTTTCATTTTGTTTCATGGTCATTTCTAGACCATTCATTGAAGCATTCCATCAAACGAGGATTTGGAATTTCATCCTTCATTGCATTGTCTTTCCAAGTCTAAACTTGGTGGTGAACCCCTCTTCTTATCTGAAATCATACCCTAGGATACCCTATTGTCAGATCTCTTGCCTCTATTCTTAGGGTGAGATCTCTAGGGCCATCTGTGAATGTGAAGTATAGAAGATTGTTGCCCTAGGTCCTAAACCCTAGTGGAGAAAAAATTCTATTTACACATTGTATGCCTCATAAAAATACAAGTCGTATTTCCAAGGTTACTTAGAGTGGGAAACATGAGATAAGGTGAAAAATTAAGTAAGGTGTGGGATCACTACCACAATTTAAATATAAAGAGGCCCATACAATATTTAAAAGGGTGAATGATTCCTTCCTAGTATACATAATCAAGAAGATAGGAGGGGATATGACCAACATTATATCTAATCAAGCTAAGAGCCTGATAGCCACCTAAGGTAGTTGGTTCATTTATTTCCCCAAGTCCACATACAACAAACTATTTGGATTTGTAAGGAATCCTTATCTTCTTCTGAGATTCTAAAGCAATAAGATAATCTAATCGAAGTATTTAATACATTTTTTGAGGTGTACAAGAAGCTCTCATAAAAATATAGAATATGGATTCAATTCATGATTTCTCTAGGCACCCTCACTTGTGTAAATGTGAAAAATTCCAAAGCCTTAGATGAATAACTTGCTAAGGGTAGTGCAATGATTTGAGTGATTTTGGGATTTTTCTTTGTTCCTGGATTGATGTCAATGACTTCTTCCTCAAGGGATGTGGATCCATCTTGCAATTTGTGTGGTTGTAGGGGGAATTTTGAATTCCTCATCTATTAGCACCTCTAGAAGGTTTTCACTAATAGAAACATCCTTATTTTTTTATATTTTAAATATGATAATGCCTCAAAGTGATTTTTACTAAGGGATTATTTATTTTTACTATTTTTAAAAAAATTGTATGAATGTGGAATTCTTCATGCTCCCCAAAAAATGTCAATGCATTAAGGTTGATTTTGAATTCCTTCTTGTGGTCACTAGGTGGAATATAGTCTTAGAGGCCTAGTAATTATGCAATAATTTCATCATTCTCTAAAATACATCTAGAGGTATGCAATCATATTGGTCCTAATTGATGAGTTGGGGATGTTGGAGTAGTAGATCAATTATTAGGTTGGTGTTTTTATGAAATAAGTTGGTGGTAGTGAGTTGTTCATAGAGGTCAAAATAATATTGTGTTTTGATGTTTTTAGTATCAAGGGAGGCATTTTTTATAATCTCAAAAGTGTCACTGTAAGATCCCCAAGAGTTGTAGTGTTCTCCTTTAGGTAAATAGGATCTAAAATTCCCTCTTCATGGAGGCCAAGACCTTTATCCTTGTAGTTCATTTTATTTCACATGTAGAGAGGGGCAGGATATTAATTATTTTTTAAACAAAATGCATATTCTTCATCTATGTAGAGACAAGTGGTTTTTTTATAAAAAAAGGGTTAAAAACTTTATTGAAGTCGAAAGATTAACAGTACATAAGAGTAAGGGAGCCCAACAGCTCCCACAAAGGAAAACCCAGAACAACAAGTACAAATAGAACCACCAACTAACCAACCATCAACAACTTATCCCTCCATATCATCAACAATGACCCTCTCTAGATCAAGAACATACTCAAGAGATAACTGTCCCCACCCCTCAATCCTCCAATCATCCTCATTCTCTGAAGCCCACTTGGATAAACAATCAGCCACCCTATTCCATTCATGCGGGATGTGGACAAAAGACACCACTTCCAATGTAGAGCACCTCTATAAAATCTGTCTAACCACTATAGCAATCTACCAATCAACATCAGCTACCCTTTTCTCAAGCAACAAATTAACAATAATCTGTGAATCAGATTCATAGATAACCTTTTGCCAACCCAAGGCACAAGCACGTTCAATATCCCAAAGAATCGCTAGCCCTTCCATAAGGTTGTTAGAATTCTGCCCCTTATGGATGGAGAAAAGAAAAATGACCGAACCAGTACAGTCTCTACCAATTCCACCAATACCAGCAAGCCCAGGGTTGCCTCTAGAGGAACCGTCAGTATTAATCTTTAGAAATTCCGTCGAAGGAGGCATCCATCTTCCAACCCTTTGAACCTTCTTTTTTTCTCTCCTACCTCTTCTAACATAGATAGAGATAGGAGTCAACTCCTGCAATCCCAATCTATTCACAATCTCATCATCTCTTCTTTCCAACGGAAGAGTCACTTCACATTTAGCTTCCACAGTCTCTTGGATCATCCCAATAATTCTATGCCAAACCTGTTGAGCCATCAACCTTTCTCCATGAAAAATCCTACGATTCCTTTCCAACCAAATTTTCCAAAGGATGAAAGTAGGACCAATGCTCCACAAAATCTGGAGAAAAGAGGCCTGGGAGGGGGCCCTTCCCAGATTAATCCAAAATTCAACAAGAGAAGATGCATGAACACAAGGATGTTTCCAAACACCCCACCACCAATGCCAGAGCAACATAGAATAAGAACATCAAAAACATAAATGGGAAGAATCCTCCTCACTGCACCCACACAGAACACACATAGAGGGGCCCTAGGCCATGAAAACTTGTTCCACACATGTTTCCACCAAGGGACCTCCACCCCCCCAAACTTATGAGAAAGCAACTCCTGATAACCACTAGATACAGTAAAAACACCCTTAGGGTTTGGGCTCCAAGCTAGAATATCCTTATCCCTAAGGGAGTTGCATTGTCTGCTAACCAAGATATTCTGAAGCACAATACCATCCTCCTCCAACCCGAGAACATGCCACTCACCAGGGTCCTTCCACCTAGCCACCTCTACCTGTCCACCAAGGTCAAAATTCTTAAAATCACTCACTCTAGACCAACCAGCCTCCAAAAATCTCTGCGATAGAGTCACCAAATTAGGGTAATGACGAAGAATGGGTGTGTAACCATCCCAAGAATCATACCAAAACATAGCCTCAGCCCCCTTATTACAAATCCAAAACAGGCCCTCCTTGATTAGCACAACCCCTTTGTTAAGCGTTCCCCAAATCACCAAGCCTTTCCCTGCTAGAGGAAACCTGGGAAGCTCCTCCTTACAAATTCTTGGAAGATACTTGTGGGATAAGATCCTAGCCCAACAATGATCTTGTTCCACACACCACCTCCAATAAAGCTTTGTAGCCAAAGCCAACCCGGACCAAGTCGCCTTCCGTAAACCAAGTCCCCCCACCTGCCTTGGGCTACAAACAACATCCCACTTAACCAGGCTCCATTTAGACGAGGACAAGCTACCTACCCATAAGAATTGTCTAGCTAGAGAGTCCATATCCTTCACAAACCTAGTAGGAGGAACCTATAACATGCACCTATAAATAGGAAGAGCCTGCACCACGGACTTAAGCAACAGAACCCGCCCAACGAAAGGCAACCATCGGTGAGTCCAATGACTAACCTTCGCACGAAACTTGTCCAAGATATTTTGCTATGATTCCTTGGGAAGTCTACTGACAGAGATAGGAATACTCAGATAGGTTAAAGGGAGAGAATCAATTTGGAATCTGAGGATATGAGAAATCCTTTGCTGAATAGGCTGCAGAGTATTAAAGAAGAAAATGGAGGATTTGTCTTCATTAATCCTTTAACCAACAGTAGCAAGATAGATATCCAAGGCCTTGCACAGACTCAAAGCTTCTCTGATCTTGGTTAGACCCATCAAAGCCGTATCATCCACAAATTGCAAGTGTGACTGAGGAGAAAAGTCATTTCCCCGCTTCCATCCCTGAATCAAACCCAACTCCACATTACGTTTCACCAGTCTACCTAGACCTTCCGCTAGAAGAATAAATAAGTAAGGAGAGATAGGATCCCCTTGACAAAGACCCCTAGAAGCACTAAAAAAAGTGGTAGGATCCCCATTAATCAACACTGAGAATGAAGTGGAGGAAACACAGCTCATCACCCACTGGATCCATTCCTCAGCAAATCCAAAAGCAATAAGGATTTTCCGCAAAAAGGACCATCTCACTCTATCATAAGCCTTCGCCATGTCAAGCTTGATGAACATAGCCTTTTCTTTCGAGGATGCCATCGAATGAATTGTCTCCGTAGCAATGACCACCCCATCTAAAATTTGTCAATCCTCCAAAAAACCACTTTGTTCCTCAGAGATAAGCCCACTGAGCCATCTCTTCAGCCTTTCAACAATTAGCTTGGAAATTATTTTATACACCATATTACAAAGAGAAATGGGATGAAATTTATTCAGACAATCCGCCCCCTCACATTTGGGAATGAGAGCAGGAAAGTAGAGTTTAAAGCCCGAAGCATCTGCTTGTTTTTCTGGGACTCACGCACCACCTCCATCAAGTCCAATTTAATGATGTCCCAAAACTCTTGATAAAATTCCACTAGAAACCCATTAGGACCTGGGGCTTTCCCTTTCTTCATCTAAAAAACAATAGCCTCTAATTCCTCCAGCGAGATATCTCACAAAAGATACTCATTCATCTCCCTAGTGACCAAAGAGGGAATACAAGCCAGAACTTGGTTTTCTTCCTCCATAACATCCTGAGAGTCCTCACGAAATAAAGAAGCATAGAACTCAGAAGCTTCTCTAGATATATCCTGCAAGGAAGATAGATGCTCACCCCTATCATTCACCAGAACAGGCATAAAATTACCATGCCTCCTAGCCTTCGTCGAGTTGAAGAAAAAGGCAGTGTTCTTAGCCCCCTCCTGTAACCACTCAACTCTAGCCTTCTGCTTCCAAAAAATTTCCTCACGCAGCTCACACTCCTCCAAAGCTTTCCGAGCCCAGGCCTCCTCCCTGAGTAAATCCTCAGAAAGACCACACTCCCTTATCTCCTAAGTGATGACATCCAAGACAGCTTGTGCATCAACCTTAGCATGAAAAATATTTCCAAATTACTACCTATTCCACCTTTTAAGTTGATACTTTACATATTGTAGCAGCTTAGAAAAGGAATACATGGTAGTGCCAAAAGAAAGTCTTCCCCTTCTCCACCAATCAACCATATGCACCTGTAAAGAAGAATCTCTTAACCACATAAGTTGAAACTTGAAAGCAGGGGACTGAGCCACCCGAGCAGAAGAAGCAAAAAACTTAATAGGCCAATGATCTGAACCCCTCCATCCAAGAATCTCAGAGTTAGAAGACAACCCTCCGCCAACCCAGAAACAAGACACCAAGAAGCGATCAAGTCTCTCCGTAATACAACTCTCCCCCAATCTCCTATTGTTCCAAGTAAACTTCCCATTTCGAGGCTTAATGTCAACCAGGTTCAAAGCAGAGATGCTATCATGAAAAAGGAAAGCAGAGGGTTCCAATCTCGCAACACCACCCATCTTCTCATCTATCTCAATTATACCATTGAAATCCCCTGCAACAATCCGAGGGAACAAAGGAGCAAGGCTCCGAACATAACTAATATGGGACCACAATAACTTCTTACCAAGATAATCAGTAGGTGCATAGATGTTTGAGAGGAGAATAGTTTCCCCCAACTCTAGACTTGAAACAACCACAAAGATTGAGGACTTGGAGGACACCCACCAAAGGGGATGAATCTTCAATGGATTCCACAGGCAAGCCACCCCACCTACATTACCATGAGCCCCAATACACTGGAAACTGCCCCGCACCCAAAGTTTAGGCATCATACCCATCATACCTTCAACTGTTAACTTAGTCTCCTGAAGAAAAAGAACATCAGGAGAAGGAGAATGCAACAAATCCTGAACAACTTTTTGTCGAGGGCCATTGTTCAAGCCCCTTACATTCCAAGAGAGGACATTCATTTCAGAGGGTTAAAGAAATGTGAATCCGGAGTCTTTACAGACCCAACCTCCACTAGTGACTCCCCCATCAACTTTAATTTCTCCAAATCCTTCTTTCTCCCCGCTTTAGAAGACTTCTCTGCCACCCCTTTCTTTAGGTCCTTATGAAGAATTCCCAATGAAGGAGAAGCCTTATTACCTTTTACCAAGCCTGCTCCCGTTTTCACCAAAGGGCTGGATAGCCCTCCTTCCCCCAACTACGGCTCCACAAAAGGCTCAGTCCCCCCAAGAACCACCATACTCAAGTCTGATTCCAACTGGACAGCCCCAACTTCCTGAGGAGTTTGGATGTGCTTTGGGAAACCGCCTTCTTGAACCCCTTCTGAAACACCGTGATCCAAAATCAACAATCCCGGATTCACCTCCTGATGACCAAGGTCATCAAGCACCTCAAATCTATTATAGGAATCTCCATCCTGGCGATCCTTAAAGGTCCTCTTTTGGCCTCGATTCCTATTACGAGCCTTAGCAGGAATAAAACCCTCAGCATCCATAGCCTTAGCTGACACTGTCTCCTTACCCTTGTCACCCTTTGAGGGATTACGAGGAGGTTGAGTTGCTTGAATCCTTGGAGATTTAAACTTCAGGCATCTTCTCTACGAATTCCCATATTCACGACTGAGACGACAACGAAAAGGAAAAGTCACATAGTCAATTTGTTGCACCCAAGAGCATGAACCTTTACGTATTTCCAAAGAATCTGGGATAGGGTTATTCAAATCCATTTCAACACATATACGAGCAAAATTCGTTACCTTTCTATCCAGATTTTGTTGAGAAGGACCCGCCAGTTTTCCCAATAATGAAGCAACTTGATGCAAAATGTCATTTCGCCAAAATTCCACTAGAAATCTAGGGAGACGAAACCAAACCCGCACCTGATTTGGAAGCTCCTCCAAAGGATCAAAACCCGCATGCCATGGCTTAATGAATAGACCAACCTGGTTGTGGAAGTAAGGCCCACCTTCAAAAATGCTATTGCGATCCGCCATGCAATTAAATGTCACCATGAAATAGTTATTTGCTAACAACATTATTTCCATCTCACCCTCCAAGGACCAAGAGCGATGAGCCCATGAGTCCAGAAATTGGAGTGAAACTCTCATTCCCAAAAAATTGCATAGAAAAGCATGTTTTGAGAAATACTCGATGTCCTCCGCAATCGATTCAGGTTGGATAACTAGCACCAGCCTTTCCTTGGAATGTTCAAGGCATCCATTTGTCTTCGGAATATGAGAACCACTAGCGTGAACAAATCCATCATTACTTGAGTCATTTGAAAACAAACTATTATTAAAAACTTTCGGAGAACGATTTGGAGGAAAGGCCCCAAAAGTAGCATGAAAATCCAAAGGGGATTTGACCCCTAATGACTCCCCCTGAGCCATGCAAAAATGAGTCCCAAAAATTTGTGCAGGAAAACTAACAACCACACCTGCGGAGCCTGTACTAGGTATGGATAAGAGAGCCCCACACACCAAACTACAAGCTAGCAGCCTACCTGACCAAAGCAAGGTCGAAAACAGGAGAAATTATGGCTCCTTAGGAACCACCGAATAATATTTGTAGCAAAAACAAGACACCCCTCCCTGAAAAATAGCAAGAGACCCACCCCTCTATGCACAAAAGACTGAAGAATCTGATCCCCCACCGAGCCAGCACATGCACAGAGAAACGACGACCTGCACCATGCCATTACTGGTTGCGAGTCCTCACCCACGCGTTGCACAGACCCGCCATCCACAAATGTGATGCTAATCGTAGAGCCAAGTGGTTATTAAACCATCAATTTCTTTATTTTCTAGGAAACCATGTTGGGTGAAGGTAGTGGAGTTGTATTGAAATGTTGTTTTGGGTTTTTGACCTTTCATAGGGTCAACCATAGGAGAGGGAAGAAAGAGTAAGTTTTTCGATATGAAAAGTTTCATGTATTCAGTGTTCACCAAAGCCTTTGTCAATAATCTTATGGTGGAAGAAAATTTGGTAGATGATTTCTTGGGATTAGTGGAAGTGAAAGGGAGATCGCTAGGATCAATGAAGGATGAGCATTTTATGGGTGTGGGATTTGGAATGACCTTAAAGATTGGATAGTGATGGGATTTTTGGGATTGTACTTCTATTATCTTATAGTATTGGAAAGTGTTGTTGTTGGAAGGGATGATAGTTTCCACACCATTGTGAGGGAACTTGAGACAATAGTGGAAAATGGACAAGATGGCTTGCATGGAATAGATCCATGTGTGATTGAGGAGGATGTTGAAGGTGCAATGCAAATGTTCAAACATATAGAGCACATATGTTAATATTATAATCATGCCTAGAAACACTAAAAGCATACAAAAAAGACACTTCCAACTACTCCAAAATAAAAAACTGTGCTGGGACAAGGGTCCCATCAAGCACACCAAAAATGTGATGGTAAAAAAAATAAAGTAAAAGAATGCAAAACAATTACTCAATCTAAACAACATACACCTTTAATTATAACATATAATTGAAATATAAAACATAAATAATAAAATATTTAAACAATGATTATGCCTTCCATTATTGTGAGAGATTGCTCCAATAATGGTTGATAGATAGCTACAATGATTGCATGCAGGTTGCTCTTTCTTAGAATTTTCTCAAATAGATAACATGTACTTAGGATGAATGATTTTGTTATGATTTTCTTTTGGAGGAGGCTTTTTAAATAGACCTCCAACCATAAGGATGAAGAGAGAAATTTCATGGAGATCATGGGTGGAGATTAACTTATTAGTTGTGCAAGCTCTCAACATGACAAGTAGAGGGAGATGGTAAGTTGAGGGTGACGATTGGAATCTCTCACACACATATGGGAATGGAGGGTGGAGATTCATTTACGATCTAGGATGGATGGTGAATATTCACACATATGGAAGAAGATGAAAGGGTGAGAATAATAAGTGGATAATCTTCAATTTCTCCATTGAGACAATAGAAATGTTGTTGGTAAAACTCACACATGTGAGAGAATGTAAGAATGCATGTGGAAATGACAAGTGGGAATTCTCACACATGTGAAAAAATGTGGGGATTTGCATGATAATGACAATTGGAAGATCTCCCACATATATGTGAAAATTTGTGTGACATTGACAAGTGGAAGATCTCAAACATGTGTGAGAATAGACAATATAGATATTCTTGAAATAATAAACTGTAGAAATTAAAAGATAAGAAAATGATTTAATTAATTAAAATTGAGAGAGATTAGAAAAACATATTAACTTAATTAATCAAATAAACAAATTCATTTAATTAATGAATTAAAAAAAATTAAACTAAATTAAATAAATGAAATTAGGTTACAATTAGAAAAGCCTTCAGATTCTGTGATGAAAAAGCTTCCTCCAGAATCGGGGATTTCAGAGAAGATAATCAAACATTCCAAGGTGGCATTGATTACGTAAGCGATGATGACTTTAAAGGGATTTGAAACGGTTCTACTTCTTTCCCATTCTATTCGAATTAGTCAAAATGTATTTTTTTCGAATGGGATATTTTTCCACTATGGCAGTTTCGGCACGTTGTTCAACGGTGTAGTTTGAGTTTAGTCAAAACAGTTCTATTAACTTATTTTGGTTTTTGTGTAGATATTAATATTTATATTTAAATTTTAAATTCATAAAAAATTAACATAATTATTTTATGAGTTAATACGCGAGGATTCATAAAAATAATTTTAGTTTATAAAACGTTTATTAAATTCTAATTAAATGCATTGATTTTATATTGTAAAATAAAAGTCTAAGTTATATTTTAAATGAATACAATAGAAATATAATAGGAGAGAGGATTTTTGGGACTTTTATTTATAAATGTAGTAGAGTAATTTTGACGCTTAAGGTTTAGAGTTAGAGTGTTTTGTATAAGAGGTGAAGGAGAGTAAACTTGCCTCATGAAAGATGGATGTTGTATGGTGACAACAAAATTTCTAATAGTAAAGTTGAGTAGTAACGATTTTATGAGATGGCAAGTTGGGAAAGTTAATCATGAGGGCAAGGGATGACAATTTCATCAACAAGGAAGAACATGGAGCTAAGTGAGCCCAAAAGGTGGTGACTTAAAACATTACCCTTAGAAGAAGTATCGGTTAAGTATTAACCAAAACTTGGCAGTCCATATGGATATAAAGACTGAGTGAAGCTTAAGACATGTCCTCATAATTATCTAAGGTAAAAGGGTTTGTATCCTAATTTCAAGATAAAGGTGAAACAAAACTTTAAAAAGATAAAATGTATTATATGGTTTAGTACAATCGGTGAGGGTGATGGTATGTTCTTTGATTATGCTATCGACCAAGGTTAAACACCCATAAGTATGATTGGGCTTGGTTTGAAGACAAAATCCCTTTACTTATGATTGCTTAGTCAAAAGATGACTTCTAACTTACATGTATGCTTTCATCATATTATAATTGACTTATTAAAAAAATAAAAAATATCAATATTTATATAATATAATTATTTCCATAATTTTTTTTAAAAAAATTCACCATAGACAAAAGCGAAACCTCTACAAAAACATTTAACACACAACCTTCTAGTAAATACTTTTCATTCCTTTGATAATTAGTTAAGTTATTTTATGCAAAGATAATTTGTAGACTTAGAAAGCTTGTAAGTTATACCTAGGATTTGAATATCCATTGAAGGGGGGGTAACTTATGCTTTTGCTTATGATTTATTGGTAGAGATAGCTTTGTGTTTTGGGAAAAGAGAATAGGTTATTTCTTAGGTTAATGACTACCTGTAATATGCCAAATGTTCACTGAAGTAAATTTCCTAAGTTTTTACTATGCAAGTAAAATAAACTATGTAACAAGCCATTGCAATAAAAAAATTTCCTTTCTTTATTGAAAATATATGAAAAAAGATGCTGAACATCTTACAATAAGGATTTCCATTCCATTACAATATTACAAAAAGTATAATATTTCCAAGAAAGTACAAAACTACATACATAGCTCCTTCGAGTTTCATAGCATAAGATATAGATGGTCCAAGAATCTGCCTTTCAAAACCTTGGTCCTCTATCGCCTGTTGAGGAGGAGAAGCATCACTCAAGCGCTTTTCTGCCAACCACAGACTCATATGCGGTCCCCTGCACATCTTTCAATGATAGATGGCCCTTCCCTTCGACGAAGGTATTGATTGGGTAACCTCGTATGACATACCATTATGATCTTAGTGTTGTGTCCTACATGACTAGGATTAATAACCTACGCTAGGTAGCCCTCATGCATTTAAATGGACACGGTGAACTGACAGTGGAGTCTTGACATCACACTCTCTACAGTGGAGTCTCAGACATTCACACTACTTTGGACAAAGTGTTCTCATTCAGTATAATCGAGTGATGGTCTACCATTTAACTACACTATGGCAAGCTCATTTTGACTTAAGGACATTATATCTATGCTTAGGAAATCCCTCTCCATGGGCAAGCTACTCCCTAGGATAACCTATCTCTTTAACACAACCTAAGGTAACACAACTCAATAAGCAAAGTACAAGTTCCCTCCCTTCACTGGACAACATTCCCATGAGTAACCTACTAGCCATCTAGCATAATTAATTATCTAGTTATGAGTGTTCCTTAAGCTTGTCTATGTTTGATCATATCTAGTATAATAACAATACCTATGATAAACATACTATAATAACAATACCTATGATAAACATACTCTTTTACCCATATCTACTCATGTCTAGTATAATAATAATACCCATGACAAACATTCTCTCCTATCATGGAGTACTTACAAACAATGCACAAATAAAGTAAATAGTTTCAACTTTTCTTTCAAAGTAAACAATACTTTCCTCTATGTGCAAGTAACAACAAGACTAGTTTAATCAATCAAGAGATAGCTCATTCAAAAATAGAATAAACAAAAGTAGAATATCCTCATGCTTGTGTTTAAGCTTTCCAATTTGATTGGCTATAGTCATAACAGTTCTAGAACAACTATCTCAATATTGATCCTCCAAAAAAGTATCACAACTCTTAACTCTCAAGTTGGAAAATGCTTCTTCTCAAAGGATAATAAAACTCTCTCAATATTCAAAGTTCTTCCTCACTGTTTTGATAGAATATTGTAGATAGAGAAGCATACAAAATGCAGAGACTTTTGCACAAGAAATAGTGCGTAGAATAAGAATAATGATGCGTAAAAAAAAAAGAACTCATGTTACTATTTATACAACAAGTAGGAGATCATACAACCTATAGATTAGGCATGTATGATGATAGCAAATTGCATGCACAACAACACATTTAACTCAACTAAAAGGTGGCAAATAAGAAAGCATTTAATCAGCTCAAATAGTAACAAATTGAATGGGTTAAATGACAACAAACAAAGACTATTTCAAATCTCCACATGATGGAATTCGACTGGAAACTCAAAGTAGACTTCTATAGTTTAAAGGATTCAAAGGTGGCGCCAAGCATTATAATGCTTTCACAAAGGTGGCGTGGTTTATTCCTTCATAGAAACAATCAATAACAAAAGTGTGCCATCAAGCTAAAGTATCAACTAAGTCATGCTGATCAGTATCGATTCACTCATTAAATCAGTTTAGACAAAGTCATCGATATGTTTCCATTTATTTATAGCTATTTGGTTGATGCAATATATCATGGTAATTCTATTGACCAAGTCCATGGTTAAATAAGGCGTCGAATTATTCTCATTATTGAATTTAATGGTTTCAAAGTTTGTAGATTCAAACTCTCTTTTCGTTTGACAGCAAGAGCATAAAATGCGGCTCAAGAAATACAGTCGTAACTATCTCAAAGTTTGGCCACTAAGTTATCCATGATAATCGACTTCAAAGCCAAATGTATAAAGTATTATAATCGGCTAATAATCATTGCTTTAAATAGTCAATCTCAAAGAAAATAATATTTAAATATAAGTACATAACTTATACATATATATTACATATATATTTACTTACATATATATATATGTATATATACGTATACGTATATATGTGTATGTTAGTATATATCCATATTTATCATATGTCAATAAAGCATGTATATATATTTGATATACAAAGGAATACATCATAATAGAAATCACATTGTTATATTGATATATCGGTTGTGTATACACACACACACACACACACATATATATATATATATTCATATATATATGCCTCTATGTACATGTATGTGTATGTAGACATGTATCGATACATTCAAATGGGCATGTCAATTTGCCACCATACATGTATATGGATACATTTATACATATGGATATATGTATATACATTATATACATATATATATATACACATTTGATTCTCACACCAAATCATACACAATTACTACGGTATTGATAAAATACTGCGAGCGATATGTCTATACATATACATATGCATGCCATTGGTTCCAACAGATAGTTCCATGTGCATAAGCAACTCGTGCATGAGTGTGCATAGGTACATCTACCTATGTACCCTTATGTACACATTCCTTTGTGCGTATGGTCTATCATCGTCGTACATGTGTGTACACATACACATACCTCATATGTTTCACATATATCAATACAAGCATAGTAACAAGGAAAGAACTCTCAAGCTCAAATAGATAAACATCACCCAATAATGTACTCAATAGTAAACTAGACTCTTACTAAAGCAGACATACATACTAGGTGTCACGGGGCTAGACCAGTGCATGGATCGAATGCACCTTTTCTGCTCTGAGAGGTCTATCTCGTGCGACACTGCTCAAAAAAATACTTGCGACTCCCTTGCAGACAAGCCCTTTCCTATTCATAGATTATGCCTTTGAACCAGTGAGTCCTCCTTCATGAGGAACTCGACTTCTACAAGTGCATCACAAAATTATGTGCCTACGAGCTGCTACGAGCTCTTTGGCTTGCATGTTAGGAACATGACTCACTTTGTTCACTTTCTTCAACGCTGCTGCACACTGGTATAGACTTGGTGATTCCATCGAGTGCTTCATCCTGGTGTCCCCCATAAGATGATGGATTACTAGTCTCATTCACCTTGAGCTATGAGTTCACTCTTCACGTGGACAGGCTCTTGAAGCACTTCCAGATCCAACACCAAACTCACGATGAGTTCCTTCTTGCTCTTTGGGGAGGTTGACTCCAGCTGAGTAACTCCCACTTGCACCATTGAGCCCAGGATCGTAGATCACCTGGTCCAATGACTTCAAGGACTGTGCGACTTGCACCAACAATACCAATCTGAGTATCTGGGACTCCTTCCTTGCTGCCCCATTCCTGGGTTGAACAACAACTTCACTGGCATCCATCCTTGCACGTAATGTACACCATACTGATTGACTTGGCCCTTGAGTTCAACCCTTGTGATCCTGGCTGGAGAGGATTGGATCTACCTCAAGAGTATGCCGACACGCTTTCGCTTGATGGCACCCATGTGTGACCTACACGACATGGTCCAACACTACTTGTGGGAAGCACACCTAGTGTGGTTCCTCGACTTGCACCCAAATGCTAAGAAGCAGACTTGCTCTGTCCTCAGGCTTACATGAGCTTGCTTGCTAGAACTCCCCTACTCATTCTAGACTTTGCTCGACATTGCTAGAATATGCTTGGCCATCCCAAGCTTACTCTTGCCGACTTAGATCCATAGCTCACCCAACATTGCATTCCTCTTTTTACCTCGTCACTTGGGATGAGTTCCAACATCCAGACCCCTCAGTGGCATGCCTTGGAACTAACTCATGCTAGCCCTGTTATTGCATTTCACAGGGTTCAGGATACCGGGTTCACCACCAAACCCCTTTCACCATGGCTAGGGCAGAATGAGATCCTTCGTCATTCCTAAAGATCAATGATGACACCTGAGCCACTGGGGACTCGAGGCGGGAGTACTTTTGTTTCACTCCTAGAAGGAAGAGTTTGAGGAGCACGCTGGGATGTCCTACTGTGAACTCTTAGTGCAACTTGATTGCATCCCTATGGCATCCATATCCATTCGAATGACCATACCTCCCTATATAAGCTATTTGTGTGAATCCCTGACATCTGTAGGAATACACCATACTTTGGTCCGACTTCCCCATTTCTGACTTTCCTCAATGCCAAATAACCCATAGGAACTTACTACTTTGTAGACTATGCGTCTCGCTAACTCTTTCACCATAGCTGGCATGACTCTGTAGACTTACCATCTGGCTAACTCTCTCATCATGGCTTGGCATGACTCTGCAGACTTGGCATTTGACTAACTCTTTCGTCATGGCTGGGTATGACTCTGCAGACTTGGCATTTGGCTAACTTCTTTGACGAGTCCAACTCGCCTTGTAGAGTTGCACCACTCTTGCACAACCTACAACAACTCACCATGACTTGGCATGACTCGACACTATGGAATGCTTCGTGCTACACTACCCATGCTACACTGGGGTAACTCGGCTTCAACATTGGAACTAGCTGTCCAACTCACCTTAGCATCTCTTCAACACTAACATCAAGTACCTGGATTCCAATGCAACTTGGCCATGTCTAATGGACGATGGACTTGGTTCACGCCTCATAGTAGATGGGTGCACAATGGCTCATCCTATGGCTCCTCGAATGGGTGTGCCTTGTGGAAGAGTCCTAGACGTTGTGTCCACTAGACTCCTTGATCCAACTCGCACAACCGCTTTGACTTGTCTGACTCATGCATTGGTGCACCGTATCGCACCAAACTTGTAACACCAAGGGTACAACCTAGTTGCACCACACTCAGACTGGGTCTAGTGCTCCTCGAGCACACTGTTCACTTCAAAGCCCCTTACATTCTACCCCACTTAAAAACAGGCGACGTCCTCGATGCCAGTGCTTGGGCAGGGGTTTCATCGTTAGCTACTTCCTGACGAAGACTTATGAACCTATCCAAGGGATCTTCAAATGCTAAACTATTGATAACTTGTCTCATACTGAAGTGAAGCAGGGGTTGCATGTCTCTAACACTGCAATGCTTTGCAAGGTTCTACTGCCTTGACTAACTTACTGAGCTGTTCAATGGAGAACATTTCATTGTTGGGGATGCACTCCTTAGGGAACTCACTATGACAACCCGATTATGTAGGTTCAATACCTAGCCTCCGACGACTAGCATACCCTCTTTTGACTGTTTCTCAAATTCACACCTTCAACTTTTAGCTTCACAACTTCTATTCGTTGTGCCATCTTTTCGACCTATGATGCCCCAATACTGTAGCCTCTGTGACTAGTATACTGTGTAGGCATGGCTTGGCACCCACTCAATTTCTTGGAGTCTCTCAACTGTCAAACGATGACCCAAAATGAACGACAACATCTGTCTGTCGATACACGTCCTATGTCGGGTGATCCTTCAATACTCGATCATACTTTTTTCCACCTTGCATGGTGTACTTCTGCAAACTCTTGGAGTCTACCCTGGTGTTGAATCAGAACACCTTTGCTTTGCACACTTCATCTACACTGAATGTACCTTTGTGGTAATTAGATCAGCTCCGAATCTTTTTTATACTTTTGCAAAATTCTTTTTCTGTGACTCGACTCTGTGGGATTCTGAATCTCTTAGCCTTGCATGTCACCAAAATTTTTCCTTGGATCAGTCCCTTACATGATCCTACACCCTGAACTCTGCCTTGGGCAGGTCCCCCATTTGATTACACCTTAGAGTTGTGTCTGGCACAATCCTACACCCTGAACTGATGCACTTGGATGTGATCGAGTCCTCCATTGATTTCACCTCGGATCTGAGCTTGGTTAGGATCCTATGCCCTAAACTCTGAGACTGGGCTTAGGTCCCCCTTTTTGATTTCACCTCTATTTTGAACTAGGTCAGGAACCTACACCTTGAACACTATGGCGGCTGCATAGGTCCCCCTTTTTGATTTCACCTCGGTTCTAAACTAGGTCAGGAATCTACCCCCTGAACACTATGGCGGCTACATAGGTCCCCCTTTTGATTTGCCATGAAACACCCACATACCACTGCAACAAATACATCGCGTCTGGTTCCCTGTCAGCTTATGCTTCTCTGTAGACATTCCACAACACTTGCGACATCTTAACCCAGCTTGTAGGCCATGTCGACTTCCTTTCCAACTCCTCACCTTTGAGGATCACTTGCAACCACTATTGGATCCGATCCAATACTCGGCTGGCTAATTGCACTTGCTTTGGACAAGTGACTTCTGATGTGGGGGCTCTAGAGTTGTGACCCTCGTTGAGTCCACATTGAACTATGTCTACATTGTTAGTGTCCAGATTCGATGCATCCCATGATGGGTTCGTCTTCACGGATAGCTTCTCTATCCGACGTCCACGTTGGGGTGTACAACTTAAGGCACAAGTCTGGCTCACCCGGATGCGCATTCTGATGATGTGACTTAGAAGAGTCCCTTGAGAACTACTTCAGCATGTACCCATCCATTGGGTATGACTTGATGCACACATAGTTCTGTGCTGATGCGACTTTGGATGCGCAACTAGACTGGCTCCAGTGTGACTTGATGCGAACTCAGCTTAGGAGTATGACTTAGGGAACTCTCTGTCTCACTTTTTGATGTTACTGATGAACACCTGGACAACTTGTGCCCACCTTCGAGTTGATTCGCCCCACTTAACAACACACCATCCAAATCTCCTTCGTTTTCCTATTGCCGAAGTTCTACACAACTCAGGGTCCATAATCCTTCATTGCTCCCTCCCGCACTTGGACAGAGGCCCCATAACCTCTTCCAGTATCTTGATACATAGATGCACAAATTCAAACCAAAAACAAGTGTTTCCCTGGAACTTGGCCATAAATCACTCACCGAATCCTGATCCCTGCATGGATCGACCTCTAAATCACATGATACTATTTCAAACCATCTTGATTCAGTCTCATGCACCGCTGCTGGATGCTACGCACTGCAATTCTTGGATGTAGTGACTAACTTGAGGACCATGCCCTGATGGCCCACTTCTATCTGCTCGCACAACTGACTGCACTATTGGAATGCGACCTTACTTGGTACTCTGCTGTCACTCCATTTGCAAATATTCTCTTCGAAACCACGATGGCTTCATGACTTCAACACCAATGGTGGTGTTCCCTAGGCATGAATCTTGTGAGTCTCCAACGAAGCCATTCCTTACTCAACTCATACCTGGCTGACTTGCTTGGCTCAGAGGGAGCCCTGCCTCGCACTTCGATAATACCCAAACTTAGACACACATCCAATGCTAGCTTAGAGTATTAGAAGAGAGTAACTAGATTTTGCTCTGATACCAACTGTCATGGAGCTAGACCAGTGCACAAATCAAATGGACCTTTTTCTACTCTGAGAGGTCTATCTCGCGCAAAATTGCTCAACAAACTACTTGCAACTCCCTTGCAAAAAAGCCCTTTCTTGTTCACAGATTATGCCTTTGAACCAGCGAGTCCTCGTTCATGAGGAACTCGACTTCTACAAGTGCATCGTAGAATTATGCACCTGCGAGCTGCTACGAGCTCTTTGGCTTGCATGTTAGGAACATGACTCACTTTGTTCACTTTCTTGAATGTTGTTGCACATTGGTACAAACTTGGTGATTCTACCAAGTGCTTCATCCTGGTGTCCCCCATAAGATAATGAATTACTAGTCTCATTCACCTTGAACTCTGAGTTCGCTCTTCACGTGGACAGGCTCTTGGAGCACTTCCAGATCCAACACCAAACTCACGATGAGTTCCTTCTTGCTCTTTGGGGAGGTTGACTCCAGCTGAGTAACTCCCACTTGCACCATTGAGCCCAGGATCCTCGATCACCTGGTCCAATGACTTCAAGGACTGTGCGACTTGCACCAACAATACCAATCCGAGTATCTGGGACTCCTTCCTTGCTGCCCCATTCCTGGGTTGAACAACAACTTCACTGGCATCCATCCTTTGCACGTACTGTACACCATACTGATTGAATTGGACCTTGAGTTCAACCCTTGTGATCCTGGCTGAAGAGGATTGGATCTACCTCAAGAGTATGCCGACACACTTTCACTTGATGGCACCCATGTGTGACCTACATGACATGGTCCAACACTACTTGGGGGGAGCGCACCTGGTGCAACTCCTCGACTTGCACCCGAATGCTGAGAAGTGGACTTGCTCTATCCTCAGGCTTACATGAGCTTGCTTGCTAGAACTCCCCTACTTTTTCTAGACTTTGCTCAATACTGCTGGAATGCGCTTGGCCATCCTAGGCTTACTCTTGCCGACTCAGATCCATAGCTTGCACAACATTGCATTCCTCTTTTTACCCCGTCACTTGGGACAAGTTCCAACATCCAGTCCCCTCGGCGGCATGCCTTGGAACTAACTCATGTTGGCCCTGTTACTGCATTTCACAGGGTTCAGGATACTGGGTTCACCACAAAAACCCTTTCACCATGGCTAGGGTGGAATGAGATCCTTCCTCCTTCCTAAAGACCAATGATGACACCTGAGCCACTGGGGACTCGACGTGGGAGCTACTTCTGTTTCACTCTTAAAAGGAAGAGTTTGAGGAGCATGCTGGGGTGTCCTGCTGTGAACTCTTAGTGCAACTTGATTGCATCCCTATGGAATCCATATCCATTTGAATGACCATACCTCCCTATATAAGCTATTTGTGTGAATCCCTGACATCCATTGGAATATTCTGTACTTTGGGCTGACTCCCCCATTTCTAACTTTTCTCAACGGTAAATAACCCATAGGAACTTACTTCTTTGCAGACTTTGCATCTGGCTAACTCTTTTGCCATGGCTGGGCATGACTTTGCAGACTTATCGTCTTGCTAACTCTCTCGTGATGGCTTGGCATAACTCTGTAGACTTGGAATCTGACTAACTCTTTCGTCATGGCTGGGTATGACTCTACAGACTTAGCATTTGGCTAACTGCTTTGACGAGTCCAACTCACCTTTTAGAGTTGCACCACTCTTGCACAACCTACAACAACTCGCCATGACTTGGCATGACTCAACACTACGACATGCTTCGTGCTGCACTGCCCATGCTACACTGGGGTAACTTGAATTTGACATTGGAATTGGTTGTCCAACTCACCTTAGCATCTCTACAACACTAACATCAAGTACCTGGATTCCAATGCAACTCAGCCATGTCCAATGGACGACGAACTTGGTTCACGCCTGATGGTAGATGGGTGCACTATGGCTCGTCCTATGGCTCCTCGACTGGGTGTGCCCTGTGGAAGAGTCCTAGACGTTGCGTCCACTAGACTCCTTGATCCAACTCACACGACTACTGTGACTTGCTTGAATCATGCATTGGTGCACTGCATCGCACCAAACTTGTAACACCAAGGGTACAACCTGGTTGCACCACACTCAGACTGGGTCCAATGCTCCTCAAGCGCACTGTTCACTTCAAAGCCCCTTACACTAGGGATGAATTACCAATTTCCCACTTAATAACCTTGACCCAATTATTCAATTGTGGTGTGTGTAAGCTTAAATAGGTTATGTTACTGGTTAACCAACCAAGACCTTCTCTTGAGTGATACTTCCCCTTTTCTTGGAGGAATTGAACATATACCTGCAATCACTAACACATGCACATGACAGTCAACTGTTCACAAAATATGTAGTATATGTACATTACATCTCCAAAGTTAGAATATCAACACAATATTCATCCAATCACATAAATGCATTCCTTCATATAACATTAAATGAGATGACATTCATTCATTAAACAATGATAACAAAGTGCACACACAATTTATTCATCCACTGAATTCACATTACATTCACATTTTACCCTACATAGTAATAGTAAATAGTAATTGCACAATTGGGGTGTAACACTACCTATTGAAGGAAATTACCTATGCATAGTTTATAATGGTCTAAAGTCAAATTGAGATAGAGTATTAGTGTATGTGAATAGGATGACTATCACTTGAAGTACTGAGTGTGAATAATTTGGCCAAAGTAGTGTGATTGCCTTGGCTCCACTATCAGTTCACCATGTTCTTTTTATGCATGCTAGTTTAGGATTGTAGTGTCTATAAGTTCTAGTTATGTATGGCACAACACTAAGCTCAGAGTGGTTGTCGTTACGAGGTTAATCCGCCAATCTCTTCGTCGAAGGGAAGGGCCACATCTATCCAATGATAGATGTGCGAGGGATCACATTTGAGTCTGTGGTTGGCAGAAAAGCACTTGAGTGATGCTTCTCCTCCTTAGCTCGTGACCAAAGATTTGAAAGGAGATTCTTGGATCATATATATCTATTTCTTTGAAGCTCGGTTGAGCTATGTATGCACTTTGTATATAATCGTTGGAAAATATGTAACATGTGGAGTATGATATTGGAAATAAAATCAAAATTTGGAATTTGTTATGTCATCTATGTTCACTTGTTCTCTTTTGGAAAATAATTTTTTTATAGCAATGGTTAAGAAACATAGTTTATTTACTTGAAAGTGAAAAATTAGGAAATTTACTTGCATGAACAATTGGCATGTTACAAGTTTCATCATTCTCTAAAAGACATCTAGAGGTACATATGTGATCATAATGGTCATAGTTGATGAGTTGGGGATGTTGGAGTAGTAGATCAATGATTAGGTTGGTGTTTTTATGAAATAAGTTGGTGGTAGTGAGTTGTTCATAGAGGTCAAAATAATATTGTGTTTTGATGTTTTTAGTATCAAGGGAGGCATTTTTTATAATCTCAAAAGTGTCACTATAAGATCCCCTAGTTACAGTGTTCTCCTTTAAGTAAATGGGGTTTGAAATTCCCTCTTCATGGAGGCCAAGACCTTTATCCTTGTAGTTCATTTTATTTCACATGTAGAGAGTGGTAGGATATTAATTATATTTTAAACAAGATGCATATTCTTCATCTATGTAGAGCCAAGTGGTTATTAAACCATCAATTTCTTTATTTTCCAGGAAACCATGTTGGGTGAAGGTAGTGGAGTTGTATTGAAATATTATTTTGTGGCCTTTTGACCTTTCATAGGGTCAACCATGGGAGTAGGGAGAAAGAGGAAGTTTTTTGATATGAAAAAACCTTTGTCAATAATCTTATGGTGGAAGAAAATTTGGTAGATGATTTCTTGGGATTAGTGGAAGTGAAAGAGATATTGCTAGGATCAATGAAGGATGAGCATTTTATGGGTGTGGGATTTGGAATGACCTTAGAGATTCGATAACGATGGGATTTTTGGGATTGTACTTCTATCATCTTATAGTATTGGAAAAGGGTGGTTGTTGGAAGGGATAATAGTTTCCACACCATTGTGAGGGAACTTGAGATACTAGTGGAAAGTGGACAAGATGGTTTTCATGGAATGGATCCATGTGTGATTGAGGAGGATGTTGAAGGTGCAATACAAAATTTTCAAACATAGAGCACATATGTTAATATTGTAATCATGCCTAGAAACACTAAAAATATACAAACAAGACACTTCCAACTACTCCAAAATAAATAAAAAAACTATGTTGGGACAAGGGTCCCATCAAGCACACCAAAAATGTGATGGTAAAAAAAATAGAGTAAAAGAATGCAAAACAATTACTCAATCTAAACAACATACACCTTTGATTATAACATATAATTGAAAGATAAAACATAAATAATAAAGTATTCAAACAATGATTATGCTTTCCATTATTGTGAGAGATCGCTCCAATAATGGTTGATAGATAGCTACAATGATTGCATGTAGGTTGCTCTTTCTTATAATTTTCTCAAATAGATAACATGTACTTAGGATGAATGATTTTGTTATGATTTTCTTTTGGAGGAGGCTTTTTAAATAGACATCCAACCATGAGGAAAAAGGGCGAGAAATTTCTTGGGAGATCATGGGTGGAGATTAACTTATTAGTCGTGCAAGCTCTCAATGTGACAAGCAGAGGGAAATGGTAAGTTGAGGGTATGATTGGAATCTCTCATACACATATGGCAATGGAGGGTGGAGATTCATTTACGATCTAGGATGGATGGTGAAGATTCACACATATGGAAGAAGATGAAAGGGTGAGAATAATAAGTGGACAATCTTCAATTTCTCCACTAAGACTACGGAAAATGTTGTCCATAAGACTCACACATGTGAGAGAATGTAAGAATGCATGTGGAAATGACAAGTGAGAATTCTCACACATGTGAAAGAATGTGGGGATTTGCATGATAATGACAATTGGAAGATCTCCCACATGTATATGAAAATTTGTGTGACATTGACAAGTGGAAAATCTCAAACATGTGTGAGAATAGACAGTATAAATATTCTTGAAATAATGAACAGTAGAAATTAAAAGATAAGAAAATGTTTTAATTAATTAAAATTGAGAGAGATTAGAAAAACATATTAACTTAATTAATCAAATAAACAAGATTCATTTAATTAATGAATTAAAATAAATTAAACTAAATAAAATAAAATAAATGAAATTAGCTTACAATTAGAAAAGCCTTCAGATTCTGTGATGAGAACGCTTTCTCCAGAATCGGGGATTTCGGAGAAGATGATAGAACATTCCAAGGTGGCACTGATTACGTAAGCGATGATGGCATAAAAGGAATTTGAAACGGTTCTTGCCCACTGTATTCGAATTAGTCAAATGTATTTTTTTCAAACGGGATTTTTTTCCACTTTGGCAGTTTCAGCACGTTGGCCAACGATGTACCGAGTTTGAGTATAGTCAAAACAGTTCTAATAACTTATTTTGGTTTTTGTGTAGATATTAATATATAAATTTTAAATTCATAAAAAATTAACATATATATTTTATGAGTTAATACGTGAGGATTCATAAAGATAATTTTAGTTTATAAAGCGTTTATTAAATTTTAATTAAATGCATTGATTTTTTATTGTAAAATAAAAGTCTAAGTTATTTTTAAATGAATATAATAGGAGAGGATTTTTGGGACCTTTATTTATAAATGTAGTAGAGTAAGTTTGATACTTAAGGTTTAGAGCTAGAGTGTTTTGTATAAATCTTAGGGGTGAAGGAGATTAAACTTGTCTCATGAGAAGATTGTGAAGTTGAAGAAATGGATGTTTCATGGTGACAAAAAATTTCTAATACTAAAGTTGAGTAGTAATAATTTCATGAGATGGTAAGTTGGGAAAGCTAACCATGAAGGTAAGGGATGTCAATGTCATCAACAAGAGGAACATGGAGCTAGGTGAGCCCAAAAGGTGGTGAGTTAAAACATTACCTTTAGAAGAAGTATCGGTCAAGTATTGACCAAAATTGGGAGTCCATATGGATATAAAGACTAAGTGAAGCTTAATACATGTCTTTATAATTATCTAAGGTAAAAGGTTTTGTATTGTAATTTCAAGATAAAGGAGAAACAAAACTTCAAAAAGATAAAAGGTACAATATGGTTGAGCACAATTGGTGAGGATGATGGTATGTTATTTGATTATGCTATCGACCAATGTTAAAACATCTATAAGTACGATTGGACTTGATTTGCAAAATCCCTTTACTTATGATTGCTTAATCATTACATGAATGCTTTCATCATGTTATAATTGACTTATTAAAAATATATATATATCAATATTTACAAATATAATTATTTAAAAAAAATCATAATAGACAAAAACGAAACCTCTACGAAAACATTTTACATACAGCCTTCTAGTAAATACTTCTCATTCCTTCAATAATTAGTTAAGAAATCAGATTAGTTAATATAATTAGTTCTTTGTTTATTGAAAAATATCCTTTTGTCCCGACTATTAAAGCCGGCCATCGTAGAGCTGTACCGACCTGTGTACGGATACTCCGATGTAACTTTTTTTTGGGATTAAATAGAAAATTTTAAAAAGAACACCGTTTGGGTAGAGGAAATGGGAGGGGCTTATTCATCCAGAATGTCATGATTTCAATCGGGTCAAATCGAGGAAAGTCCATTATCACGGTATAACTGGTGGCTGCTAGGAAAACGAAGGTCAAATCTCGTGTCTTAATTTTTGCAGAAGCGGGCACGCAATGGAAGTCAAGAGGACTGGGACCAGGGGGCCGGCGGGAGCAAAGGTAGACGAATGGAGGTTTACAGAAACTTCCTGGAACGCTCTAGTCAACCATCTATGAGCTTCTCTTGGCTTGGACAGCACGGTAATAGTTTGAGAGTCAATCTTGGCCACCCCGTTAATCTTCTCCATCAATCCTTTCGAGTTGTGGGATTTGTATATAGCGTGCAGGGCAGAACAAAAGGAAACATTCAAATCGGTGGAATAGTCTACATCGAAATTAAAACACAGCTTTAGAGCAATTGTTTCTTATTTCTAGCACTGATCGTGTTCCGTTCTACAGAATTCCTTTTGGGTCTCGTAAATTTTGCCTGGTTGGGTTTTGTTATGGTATTTGCCTGGTTATGAAGAGCGTACGAATGGTTTTCGGGAAGATGGAGGATTTTGTCGCATTGTCTCCTGCAGACGATGGAAATTTTTCCTTAGCTTACAATCTGAGTTCGGTGGTGAGTTTGGCAAGCAACAACAGCACTGATAATCCCGACGATTACAACTATTATAAGGTTCGCTTCAATCCTGCCGTAGCGATTAGTATCCTGGGGGTATTCAGCTTCGTTTTCTTTATTGGATTTTGTTGCACCTGCATGTGCCGCCGATCGATCAGTGTGGGGGAAGGCAGTAGAGCTTTCAGACGAGCGATCGGCAATAATAATGCAAGGACCGCTGCAAGCAGGGGCCTGGAGCGGAATGTCATCGAGAGCTTTCCAGTATTCAGCTACAATTTGGTGAAAGGGCTAAAAGCACAGGCCAAGGGATCCGAATGCGCGGTCTGCCTCAGCGACTTTGAGGACGAGGAAATGGTGCGCTTGCTACCCAAATGCAACCACGCATTTCATCCTGAGTGCATCGACATGTGGCTCTGCTCTCACACCACCTGTCCAGTCTGCCGTACGAATCTTCAGCCCACCGACGAGCCCATCCCCTTGGCAACCGCCATCGACCAGCAGGCGACTGACAACGGAGCCGTCCGCATAGACATTTCAAATGACGAGGCAACGAACGAGGCTCCAGAGACGAGCCACGGTTCGATGGAACACTCGCTTGTACGGGTGCGAAAGGAGTCGGAGAAGGGCCCCGAGTGGTACATCGCCACCGCGGAGGGGCTCAAGCCTGGGTTGCACAGGACCTGTAGCTTTGTCGATATAGATCTTTCAGATAGGGCATCCACTTCTAGGGCAGCACCCTCGTGCTCTAAGCCCAACGATCCAGGGAGCAGATCGAACTCCGAAAGATGGGGGAGCATTCCTATGAATCCGACCTCTTTTCTAAGGACTTCTTCTGAGCGCGCCGCTCCACAGCCCCGCGAGCAAGGTGGGACTGAGCAGCCGGATCACAGAGCTTACTTGAAGAGGACGCTGAGTTGGCTTACGGGAAGAGAGAGAGGGCGAGATAGAGGTGAGTCACAGAGGGGATCGAGATCGGGGTCCTCCAGGCACGTCGATCAAAGTTCTCCGAACGTTGCGGTGTGAAGTTAGTGTGGAGTATTTAGTGGCTCTGTCCCCACACGCTGAGATGAATGGCCCGTGTTCAATAGGGTTGCGTTGTTCGGTGCTGCTTTTGCATTTGCGACTTCCGAGTTTCAGCCCACCGGCTTGTCCTAACGTTCAAGTGTCGGCCCCACCCGTAGACAAATGTTTACGACCTGCTATACTTCCCTTCATGTCCAAGAACGACTGGGAAACTTCATGGCTAGGGATGCGAAATGTATATAACATATATATCATATATAAATTTTTTAATGGGATTACACAGATTTGGGCATTAATATAATTTCTTTTATGGGATTACATAGATTTGTGCATTTATATAATTTTTTTTTATGGGATTACATATATTTAGGAATTTTATATGTATATTTGTGGGAATAATTATATTACATAAAATACAAAATTAGACATTTATTTTTATATATAATTTTTTTTATGGGATTACATTGATTTGTGAATCTTACATGTATATTTGTGGGAACTTAGGGATATGTCCCTAAGTCCTTTTATTTCCCTACTCCCCACGTTGGCTTTGTCGTGTCTTTGTCATGTCTTTGTCATGGGTTATTGGGAGTCGTAAGGAATTTTCAACATGGTCACATTTCCTTATGTCCTCTTCTTGATTTTTTTATTTTGGTTTTTCTTTAACATTGATCATGAAGGGCTTGCAAAACCTTGGGGTCATTAGCAACTTTCAAACTTGGTCCAAATTCACTATGTACTTCCATCCATTGCGTCCCCACAAAACCCTAATTTTTCTAATCAATGGACTCTTTTTGGGTCATTTGAGGATTTACACTAGATCTTTTGCCCCATTTGGTCATTTTACATTTGTGCTTTTATTCTTAAAGTTAATGAATGACGCCTTTTATTCCCCTGAGATCATTTGTTCTTGAGTTTTATACTTTGAGGTCATTTTCTACTAGGATTTGGCATGCAAAACTTGCTAGTTCATGAGGACCCTCATTCCCCACATGCACTCTTTGCCATTTTATTAATGGTTTGAGTTAGTTTTTTTATATGTTTCTTGTAAATATTGTGTACAAAGTCCATATAAGAAAGGTCTTATTAGAATTTATTAGGGTAGGAAGATGGGGTAAAATATAGATGATTAAGGGTTTTGATCTTGTGGTTTCTACATTGGGGCTAGTGTCATCTATTTGAGGCCTTATAACATATTTATTGAGAAATAGGGGATACAAATCTATGTAGTAATTGAATCATTTGAGTAGTTGAGGAAAGTGTTTGTGTGGCCTCTAAAATAATTTATGCTTTAGGAGCACTTTTGTTGGGAAATGAAGTGTCAACATTGTTAAATCAATGTTTTACTTGAGGGAAAAAATAAAAGAAGATTTAGAAGAAAGGCTAATTGATGATATGTGATGATTATGAGTGATTAAATATATTGGTTATATGAGAGAGATGGTCAAGGGTGATGGAAATATTTTAGGGTTTTGATGATGAGTTGTGTGAGTTCTTGGAAGCAGTAGCACTATTGAATATTTCTTAGAGACTTGAGGTTTGATTTGACAATGCTAAGTTGTAACATTTGTAGAGTGCCAACACTCTAAGAATAGGGTATTTCATTTTTAAATAGGAGATGACTATGACTCTAGAGGATGTATAGAAAGTCATTTGGATCTTGATTGATTATGAAATGGTGTACCAGAAAGACATCCACATTCAAAGTTCAATGTAGTGATTAGTAGCAAGGAATAATATTCTACTACAGGGAATTGGTGTTGATCTCAACATGCACTTAGAGTGGGGGCTAGTGGAAAATGTATTTCTAGTTTTGATGGGTTCTATTGGTGGCTTTTCTAGTAGCTACCATCTCATGCAAGTGTATAGCATTAGGATGAGCCTTGATTGTGATCACCTCATTATTAGCAACAAACTTGACAAAACGGTGTAGAGTAGAAGCAACCGCTCCCAAAGCATGAATGCATGGCCTTCCAAGAGGAGATTATATGGTAATGATCATGGCATAACATATACCAGGGCAGGTATGATAATAGGTCCCAACCTAAAAGGAAAGGTTTGGTTAAACACACAAAAGTACTGAGAGGAGGGTCACGAATTAGTACTTAATCAAATTCTTTCCATTCATAAAAAATTAACCAAATAAATCATGACAAGAAGAAGAACACAAAAGCATACAACCATAATACTAGATTTACGTGGAAAACCCTACAAGGGAAAAACTTCAATGAGCAAGCTTCTTGGATCTACTATCCAAATCCAACCTCACAAATAAAATGGATTTTACAACAAGTTTCTTATGGTCTTTAACCAAAGGAAGTTCACAACTCCCTGTTCAATACAACACTTAAAACAAAGGTTTAAAACCTCAACATACAACGGGAATATATCAACACTTATGTTATCTCCAACTCACTGCCTTTGGTAAATTCACACTAACATTTGCTTCAACAAGCTTTGTTTCCTATGACTCGCTGCCTTCAAAACTCTTCTCATTTACATTCACACATTCTTATTCATAATTTACACACTTATTGTTGATCTCTCAAAACTGATCTTTGCCACATTTCATTATCAAGAGAGATTCTTTGGATTTTTATTCGCACATGCTCAAAACATTCACTACACACTCACACACTTTCTAAAAAGCTTTGATCTTCTATTTGTACCCTTTGCAAGCTTCAAAATTTTTCTCCTTGTCAGCTACAAGCATACAAAATAAGATATCCACAAGTTAGCTCCAAAAACAATTGTAGTAGAAGGAAATCTCAAGTGGTTCAAAATGAAAGATATTCAATACCTATATTTCATAGAACACATCTTGAAAATTGGTGCACACATCTAACCACTTGGTGCAAGCAATACTACATGTCAAGTTGACTCAACAAAACTGTCATGCATCAACTCTAGACCAAGGTGGTATCAAAGAGACCAAGAAAATTTGTGTAGATCACTCCAACATAATGATATGGCTTGTAGAAACACTTCTTTGCACTCCTTTTAAATTATTTTAGATCATTTTCTTGGGTGCAAATACTTCATACCCAAAAACATTGATTCCAAGTCACATACAGCTGTACAAGGGAGGATCACATACTATCTCATGAATCAATTAGAGAACACCATGAGACTCCACCACACATCCCATAACCTCTTTACACAAATTTGAGCAAGTACTTACTAACACAAGTTATTTGAACACCAACAGACCTTGAACCTATCAGGTTGCCAAAACATAGACAACACACTGTCATCTATAGAAACACCAGTGGCACATAAAATCATGTGAAACTTGGACTGAGCAGACAAACAACCTTCAGAGACATAAATCCAAAACCGTAAGGAAAAATAATATGATGCAATAAAGTGTGGAGTCATTCAGTTTTCCCTTAGTCAATACTCTCAGGAACCTAACTTGTTCTTATTTTGTTAATATTGGAGAGTATTGCGATAAAAATTATGCATAGAAAATTGGAACATGCATGCCTCACAATTGTGTAGAGCTACCCTTCGAATCACAAGACCATATATATATATTTATCTATGGAGGAATGTAGAGAATTTGACAGAGCTCCTGTAGTGTTAGTCATTGTGTCTTAGATAGTTTGGAGACATATCAACCAAAACATTTTGACACCCAACCATGAAATTCAAATGATAAGATAGTAAATTATAACCCTTCAACACATTCAACATACAAGTGCATGTAGTAGCAACATAGGTTGACATCAATGACAACACATTATTTACACATTTTCCAACAATCTCCCCCTTTGTCATTGATGGAAACACTTACTAAGTATTCCATTTTCTCTCCCCCTTTGACATCAAGGACAAAGGGTAAGTGGCCTTCCTTTGTGTTTGCAAAACATATAGGCTCCCCCTATCCATATAATCTTTAATAATTCACTCCCCCTCAAAAGTAGCCTTAGTCATACCAAAAGATGATATATACATAGAGTTTTGATCAATTATCTACTCCACATATTTACTCATCACCAAAAAGTTTGTCACAAAAACTGTGTCTTGCATCAAGACATACTCAGCTCTAACCTGATGGAAGAATGTTCTTGTAAATTGACTTCAATTGAGTCAAAGAGTTGTCACATTGTTTCTTTGCAGAAGTTATGATCTGGACTTGACTTGCCAATTGAGAATGAATATTTTTTGCATCTTCCAAGGAGGATAACACATGTGATTCTTTTGTTTAACACTTTTTTATTCCTCTAGGAGCCTAGTTAGAGATGCTAACCTTAAGCTTACTACCTCTCGCAATTATTTTACTTGTCCTTTGATTTCCTCCCTTTGATCTTGCATTTGTTGTATTTGGGAGTGCAATTTCTCTACTAAATGTGCCCGTATGGCACCATCACTATCCTACATCAGATCATATGTGGTAGCCACATTTGTGATCTACACTTCTATTACATTTATCTAATCCTTGAGACTTTTTGTAGTGACAAGCCATTAGAAATAGAAAAGATACAATACTTTTTCCTCATCCATACACTTTTGAATATTTTTTATTAATTCTTATAGTTTTTCATGTGCCTTCACACACTTTTGAAGGCTTCAGTTAGTCTACTATTTGTGATCTTCAACTCAACTTATTTTTCAAGAAAGGAAGAATATTGTTTGAAAGAATCCATTAAAATTTTATTTGTTGAGTGGGAGGTAGAGAGGAATCCCTTTTTGCATTTGGCATTTATATTTTCATGATTTTCATTACCTCCTGCAATATTTTTGAAATATCCACCTACTTCTATAAGATCTCTTCCCTTGTGGAGGAGTGAAAGATGTCACCAAGTTGTAACTTTTGTAGAGTTGAGATATTGGACATGTTGACTTGTCCATCAAACATTGGAAATTGTAGCAACTACAAAGAAATTGCAACTTAATTTGCTTATGCTAAGCCAAGAAATCCTTGATGGAGTTAATAGGAGAAGTTGATGATTATTCCCTCAGAGTTTCTTGTGCACTTTCTATGAAAGTAGATGTATCTTCCTTTATAATTTGTTGATCCTACTGATCGGTGTTATTAGGAGGGATATTTTGCACATCATGATCAGGAGAAGCATGCTCTTCATCATGTGTTACTTTATCTTCTTTCTCCTCTTGTGCTTCCAGTTGAACAATGTCATGTGGAGGAGAATTTGTAATTGTGGATACATGTGGTTGCTCCTCATACTCAACATCCTTTACTTCTTCAAGGATTTCTTTTGTTACTTCCTTAGTTTCCCTTTATATTTCATCTGTATCTTCATCTTCCATGCTCATGAGATGTCCACTCTTTATTTTGTTCTCAATCCCTGGTCTTGTCCTTGATAAATTTTATCTTTTTCTTCTTGGGAGATAGCGGATCTAACTTTATCAAGAGCTTTCTTCCTTAACTCATCATCTACTTCAATGGTCTTTTCTCGTTTTTGCCTCAGGGCCTGAGCTAAACTCTTAGATCTTTTTTAAGGATGTTACTTAGGGGCACATTATATTTTATCATATACATGACTACATCCCTCTCAATAGTCTTTTGATCCTCAAGAGGGCGGGTGTAGAAATATGAGAGGCCAAAAAGTGACCAATTCATTTTTTCATCTTGAAATAGTGAAAACGTGAGCGAGTTTTACTAAAACGCGCTCGCGTTATGGCTTGGTAATTATCGAGCCTATGCTTGGTCATTATCGAGCCAAAAACACAAGCGCATTATTGTTTGAATTTCAAAACGTGCACATTTTTGAATTCAAAAAATGCACGTTTTTTTAATTCAAAATAGCATCACCATAACGCGAGCGCATTATAACGTGCTCGCATTTTGGTGTACATTGAATTTTTTCTTCTATTTTTTTCTCTTTCTTCTTGTTATCTTTCAGGGAAACTATATACATGAAATAAACATTTAAGTATAAGCTTTAAACATTTACATATGGACGTTTCATTTCTTATACTTTTAAGTTATATTTCATGTATATAGTTTCAGGATGGTTGAGAGTGGTTTCGGATCTCTAAAAGTTATAATGCAAATTCTAGTTTTTGGAAGATCTAAAAAATTTCAAACTTAGTCAAATTTTAGTAATCAACATGTCAAATTTCAGTAATCAGGAGGTCAAATTCAGTAATCAACAAGTTGTATCATCTTTCTCTCTCTCTATCTCACTCATTTTTTTATCCCGTATGATTTAGACATCTCTCTCACACTCTCTCCTTCCCTCTATACTTCTATCTATCTAACCTATCTCTCTCCCTCCATCCCTCCACCCATCCCTCTCCTCCTTTCCTCTCTAAATTTCTCTCCCCCCTCTCTCTCTCTTCCTTCCTCCCACCCACCTTCCCTCTCTACTTCACTCTATCTAACCTATCCCTCTCTACCTCTCTCTCTCCCTCCCTCCTCTCTCTCTCAATCTCTCCACCTTCCTCCTTTCTCCTCTCTCTCTCTCTTCCTTCATCCCAACCACCTTCCCTCTCTACTTCTCTCTATCTAACCTATCCCTCTCTGCCTATCTCTCACCCTCCCTCTCTCTCTCAATCTTTCCACCTTCCTCCTTCCCCACCTCTCTCTCATTCTCTTTATTGCACTTCTCTCTCCCTCTATCCCTCCCTCCCCTCTCTAGTTCTCTCTATCTCTCTCCCTCCCTCCTCTCTCTATATCTCACCTCTCTCTCCCTCCCTACCTCTCCCTCTCTCTCT